>JBAIZL010000006.1:23222427-23362427 GCA_036971475.1 Prosapia bicincta | reverse complement strand
AAACAATAAGGCACCAGGACCCGACGGTATCCCGAACATTGCCCTGAAAAGAGCCATAAATATAGCGCCAGGGATGTTCCTACATATGTACAATAGATGCGTACAGGAAGGGCACTTTCCTACCAAATGGAAGCTGCAGAGACTTGTCCTTTTGTCAAAAGGAAAAAAGCCACCGGACGAACCATCATCATATCGTCCACTCTGCATGGTTGACTCGGCGGGAAAGATTCTTGAGCGGATTATGTATACAAGAAGGAAATAGTTGAAAAGCATCTGTCAGATAGTCAGTATGGTTTTCACAGAGGAAGGTCAACGGCTGATGCGATTAATATGGTAGTTAGCACAGCAAAGGATGCGACTACAGGAGACAGATGGACTGAGGGTGAGAAAAAATACTGCGCAGTAGTCACTCTGGATATGCAAAATGCATTCAACTCTGCAAGGTGGGGTAGAATAATGGAAGCACTGGACCAGTTCGATGTCCCTAAGTACATGCAGAAGTTGGTGGCCAGCTACTTCACTGACCGACTTCTGCAATATGACACAGATGAGGGACAAAAAATGTATAAAGTTAGTGGAGGAGTGCCACAGGGCTCGGTCCTGGGACCGCTCTTGTGGAATGTAATGTACAACGGTCTCCTTGAAGTGAAGATCCCGAGAATGGTATCGCAGGTCGCGTTTGCAGACGATGTCGCCCTGGTTATTGTGGAAAAGTTCCTGGAGGACATACAAAACCTGTTTAACGAAACATTCAGGAAATATGCCGACTGGATGAGGGAAGCAGGACTCAAGATAGCAATGCATAAGACAGAGGTAGTGCTCATAACTAGCAGGAATAAAAGGGAAACAATTACACTGCAAGTTGGGGAGCATGTGGTTGAGTCCAAGGCGTCAGTACGATACTTAGGAGTAATGATAGATGCACGTCTCAACTTCAAGGATCAAGTAGTGCATGCCAGCTCCAGGGCGGCAGCAGTTGAAGGAGCATTATCCCGCATCATGCCGAATGTGGGTGGTCCTAAACCAAGAAGACGAGCGCTCCTTGGGTCAGTTGTGACATCAATACTGACCTATGGTATTGCCATTTGGGCAAAGGCACTAGAGCTACAAGAATGCCAAAGAAGAATATACCCAGTTGGCCGGCAAATGGCATTAAGGATCACCAGCGCGTTTAGGACTGTCTCTAGGGACGCTGCTCACGTGATCTCGGGACTACTGCCGATCGAGATTATTGCAGAGGAATATAGGAGACGGTATCGGCGAAGAACCCGAGAGCCGGTGGAGGCAAAAGATTCCAGAACAAGGGAAAGGGAGAAGAGTCTACAACGATGGCAAGTGGAGTGGGATGGTTCTGAAATGGGCAGGTGGACCCACCAGCTCATCCCACGGATAGCGGAATGGACCAACCGTCAGCACGGTGATCCCAACTACTACCTGGACATGGATGCTTTCGACAATACTTATATAAGTATAAGCAAGAGGACTCACCGAATTGCCCAGTATGTCATGGAGCAGAAGAGGACGCGAGGCATGTGTTCTTCACATGTCCAAGATTTGACCCACAGCGAAGAGAATTCGAAAGGCTAACCAACGTGGCGATTACGCCAGAAAATTTAGTAGAGAAAATGCTCGCATCAGAAGCTATATGGAACGCCACAACGGACTTCACCAGAGAAGTGATTATAGAACTGCGGAAGGAAGAAAAGAAAAGGAAAGTACACCCAGCTAATAGTTAGTGGGGGACGTAGGGAAGGAAGAAGATGGGAGAGCGTAAGCGCTAATGCCGCCCCGTGAAGTAGTGCCTAGCGGCGGTCCCGCGGGGAATTAAGGCTTTTGGAAAGAGAAGAAGGGGGGTTTTTTAGTCGGTAGGCGTCTCGGCTCCATACTGAGATGAATCCGACACTACCCATAACATCGGGTGTCTTTTAAAGATCTTTCCCCCACCTCCTTAAAAAAAACACACACACACACACATACACACACACACTCACACACACACACACACACACACACACACACACACACACACACACACACACACACACACACACACACACACACACACACACACACACACACTCACACACACACACACACACACACACACACACACACACACACACACACACACACGTACATACACACACAAAACAAATACACACACCACTCACACACACACACACACACACACACACACACACACACACACACACACACACACACACACACTCACACATACACACACACATGTATATATATATATATATATATATATATATATATATATATATATATATATATATATATAACTGTAAATAAAGCTTTCGAAAATATGTAATAATAACATGTTATTTTTGTTACAGACTTGTTTTGACCTTGAAATCAAGATTGCAGTGTGATGTCTACAACTTAGGCTGAGCTGCAGGTGAGACATAGGCCTACATAATAAACTTTTATAATTATAAGACGTTTGTTTCTACTAAGCAGGGGACATGCTTCCCTCATCCCCTGACCATATGAATTCACTCCAGTCCTCCAAGTCCATTATAAAGATGACCCTCAAGAAACAGAATAAAGATCGTTAAGCGAACGTTCGGGGGGGGGGGGGTGAGTAAGTCTTGTCTCGGAGAGACAATTGACCATAACCTGCCCCGAGCTGTTAGCTTTGCAGGATTCGGTATGAAGCAAGGCCATGACTACCTTGCTGCGCACTTCCACCTTATTCATGTGCTGGTAAACCCGTGTGGACGTGAAGCCACGAATACCGAATAGCTTCAGTATTGTACAGCTCTGGACCAGGCCCAGGGTTATAACAGTCCCACCTCCAGGAAGCAACTCTCTACTGAAAAGATCGTCACCAAAGGGCGGGCGTCGGTTACTAAGTGTTCCTACTACAGTAAAACGCAGAAACTTTGTAGAGCGTGATCTGTCAGGGCCCTCTTCCTAGTCAAGGGTTGCCAAGTGAGTTTGCCTTGCCATTCTGTACTGATGACCTTGAAAGTAAATGTAATGTTTTTTATAAGCTGAAAAAGTACAAAAAGTTCACAACTACATTTAGACGATTGGAGAATAAAATTCGTGAAAAAATGTTTGTGTCCAAAACGATTTTGGTTCGTGTCAAAACAACTTTTTCAAATTGTTAGGAAGCGCTAAAACGTAAACCCAACTAGGGCCCAATGCAAGCCGGATTTGGGGTTCAAATGAACCCTGTACACCTTTTACAGTAGTTAATATTTTTTCACAAGGAAAACTAAACAGAATTTTACATAAAAATTTCAAGGTAAACCGATCTTTCATTTTATTACTTCGTAGAATATATTTTAACGGGAATTAACTACTTGTTTTATAATTAAAATTAATTGCATTATAACATTTCAAAAATTAAGTAAAAAAACATTGTAGGCCTGATAATGTAGGTAAGTTAGAAAAAATTAAGTAAAAAAACATTGTAGGCCTGATAATGTAGGTACGTTAGAAAAAATTAAGTAAAAAAACATTGTAGGCCTGATAATGTAGGTAAGTTAGAAAAAATTAAGTAAAAAAACATTGTAGGTCTGATAATGTAGGTAAGTTAGAAAAAATTAAGTAAAAAAACATTATAGGCCTGATAATGTAGGTAAGTTAGAAAAAATTAAGTAAAAAAACATTGTAGGCCTGATAATGTAGGTAAGTTAGAAAAAATTAAGTAAAAAAACATTGTAGGCCTGATAATGTAGGTAAGTTAGAAAAAATTAAGTAAAAAAACATTGTAGGCCTGATAATGTAGGTAAGTTAGAAAAAATTAAGTAAAAAAACATTGTAGGCCTGATAATGTAGGTAAGTTAGAAAAAATTAAGTAAAAAAACATTGTAGGCCTGATAATGTAGGTAAGTTAGAAAAAATTAAGTAAAATAAAAGTAAGACCGTTGTTGTTTTAAAATAAAACTATATGATTAATTTCATAAGTTGGCAATACTAACAGATTACTAACAATGAAATAGGCTACATTGAAAAGAATTCAATTGTTGTAGTATACACATTAAACAATAATACAGGATTTTTTAAAATTTAATACCAATTTACAACCAAAATGTTTAATTTCATCAGATTTATTTTGGTGAATAAGTAGCCACTATCAGCGACTAACATCCACTGATATTGAGACCTATAGTTGTTCTTTTATACATACTAGATTATGTACATCTCGCAAGCTATGATCGAATAAAAATAATACAATTTTTTATTTCTGAGGAAGAATTTCAAGTAAATAAATAATTCACTGATACTAAAGATTTTTCATTTTATTACATTACTTGGAGGAAAATAATTCTAATATAGTTTTTATTTATTGATTTTCTAATAGAATTTAAACGTCAGGCTGTGGTTTTTACTAGATAAAAAATTTATAATTTCTAATTGTAACATTTTGGCGAATTTTAGAATTTTATACACAGGTGCTCAATGTTTTTAACTTGCGTGACTCCGTCGAAAGCAGTGAGCGTTTTTCGCTGCTGGATGCGTTGTTCAAAACGTTATGCTAGAGAAGTATGGCAGACTATCATCCCCCTTAAATATTACCATATACTTACGTTCCCCGCACGTCATGCAGAGATACACTCATACAGGGGCAATAAATCACTGGTAAGTGTACCATCTGGCTCTTGCCGTGGGCGCCTTCAGGAAGTGTTCACCTCTAGTACAACCGGACAGGAAGTGGGTGACTTATGGGTGATTAATGTAAGGCATAATTTATCAAAAATAAAATTAACTTCATTTTAAAAATATTAACATGTATCTTCAGTAATTACATTTATACTCTCCGAATATTTGTCCCATCGTTTTCTTCTTCTTCGACTATTTATTCTTTTACTTCGTCTTTATCACTATTTATTAGGAATATACTGTGGTTGAATTTAATAATAAATACACAAAAACCTCTTAACCAAAAACTTTTTTTATTTTACCCTTATGTACATTTCAGTTACCAAGTAACCATCCTTGGAGGGATAACATGCAAAGACTGAAAGTTTTATTAATCTATAATAAAGAAAGTTTGTGGTTAAGAGGTTTTTTGTATTTATTATTCGTCTTTATCGCCTTGTTTCTATCTTCTTTGTCTTAACTGCCTTTTTCTTCGTCTTCTTCGTTTTCTTCTTCTTGTTCGCCTTGTTTCCAGTTTTCGTAAATTTTGTCTTCTTTTTCTTTTTCGTTTTCATCGTTTGCCTCTTCGTTCTCTTCTTCTTCGCACTTTCGTCTTCTTCTTCCTTGTCTTTTTCTTCATTTATTAGGTCTTGTTCTTTGTCTTTTCGTCTCCTTCTTTATCGTCTTCATCGTACACTATTTGTAATTCTTTTTCCACTTGTTCGTTGTCTTAGTAATTTTGCTCTTTTTTCTCCTGTTTTCTTCGTATTCCTCTTCATGCTCTTCTTCTTCGTACTTTCGTCCTACAATGCTCTCTGCAAATGGAAAAATATAGTCACTTTACTAGGTTTTGTCACTATGCAAACATTTTGAATTTATTGACATAAAATTTATATATCAAATTTACTATTGTGTATAAAAATAATAGACTTCTATTCTACTCCAACAAGTGAATTCTCCGTATACGTTATAATTTTGCTTTGCCTGCTTAAAAAATGTATAAAATTTCCTTTTAATTTTTCAGACCTTTTTGGTTTTTCATCCTGCATCATATTAATATTTTTTCCGTATATATAGACTGAGTGAATTACAGATACTACTAAGGTGTAAAGATATGAGACGAGGAAAATTGGATAGGTTAATATTGGCTTTGAAATATAAGTTCAGATTAAGAGGTTTAATTTAAATTATATTAAGTTGAAATGTAAAAAAAATAAGTGAAATATTTACAGAATTGAAGAAATTACAATTCCTGTTTATGAAGCCCATATTTTAACCAATATTGTTTCATGCTGTCATGATTACAGTATGTTGGCTCTATTGAGATGTTACTTATAAGCACGTCGAAGCCTGGTTCTCGCTTGATCAATACCGTTCGGAAACACCAAGCCGCTATACGTGTTTCCCATTAATCTATGTTAAACTCACCGCGAATATAGTTGTGCCAAGAAGCCGTCCGTGTTATTAAAACGTTTTCTTCCCGGAGAAGTGTAGGGTGGAGCAGAAAAGCGGACGTCTTAATAAGATAATTTGATAATCATGGCCGATGAATCGATTCGGTCGTGACAATTTGGAACCGCGTTTCTGCAACCGATTCGAATTAACACACACACTATTTAACATCTTAATTTGTCTGACAGGAAAATGCAATGGGAGCGTTGGCTGCGGGCACGACGCCGGTTACCAGGGGTCAGAGCGCTCGTGATGGTAGACGGGAAGATGTACCATAAATCCTGGTCAGTCTGCTTGCGCACGGCCAACATCTGACCCGATGGCTTACTTGATGCAATTAGACCGAAAATTATTGCGTACAAAGCAATCTGACGTAACTCTTAAATTTCTGTCAAAACTACGATTCGCATAATTAAGTAGGCGATTAATCTTTTTAAATACAACACAGTGTCGATTATTTGATTTTGGACCAACCGAATTGGTTAACCTACATAGTAACAAAATGTACAATAGACATACTTTTTTGTTATCGGAATTTATTCGAGAAACAACGTGAAAAAGACTTAGATTTTTGCATATTTTTCTTCATTTTGAATTTACATTTTTTTATTTATACCTACGTCATTTTTTCATTTGAAAATATAATAGTCGCCTTTTTTTAACATCATTAACCTTGTTTTCATTCATTTTAACAGATTTCCATACGTTCCCTTCTCGAATTTTTATGTATATTTCGTCATTTTATTTTTTTTAAATGTTTTTCATTTGATATTACAGTAGTCACCTTTTATTACGATATTTTATGTATACTTATTTTCCTTCATTTTGTATTATTTTATCTATGCTTATACGTAATTTTTTATTCGATAGCACAATAGTCGCCTTTTTTCACATCGTTGACTACATTTATAATAATTTCATCAGTTTCCCTTATGTTTCCTTCTCGAAATTGTGTATATATATATATATATATATATATATATATATATATATATATATATATCACTATATGTACTTAAACAAGAATCTTACTTGTTATTTATGCGAGTTAACTTTCAAAGATTGGTAGTATCTCCATCACCAAGCATCACTGACCAGGGGTTATAGTAGACTCCAAATTTATAACATATAGTGAAAGTGATAAGTGAATACAAGAAAACAGTGTTGCAAAGCTAAATATATATATATATATATATATATATATATATATATATATATATATATCCTCATTTTGTATTTTTTCATTTAAACGACATTTTCCAATTACTTCTATTAGTTCACACTCTCCTTGCATATATCTGGTACAAATTTTCAGTCGTTAGTAATATACTTTTTATCCATCCACATTCATTCTTTTATACAAGTTCAAATTAATTTTTTTTAAACTTGTAGTGGTTGACACTTGATAATAATACAGTTTTTTCAAATATTAATTCATAAATTAATAATTAATTAATTTTAGTTTTATGTGAGAGAAAAACATTTCACAAAAGGGCAAGGTGTGCAATATAGTTATTTTATTCCCATTTGGCTTAAAATAAATGATAACGTATAATTTCATAAAATAGCTGATTTTATGCTATAGGTTATGTAGAAAAACAGCTGTTTTAACGCATAGTTTATGTCCCTTTATTTATATTAACTGTAATTATTTAATAAAAAGTAACGAAAATAAAAAGGTTTTTGTTGACAGAAGAACTGACTTTGAAAATGGTTTTCTTTATATTACCTATTTTATTTGTTAATACAATCTCCTTTTCATATCATTGACCACGTTTTCGTTCATTTCTACAGTATCGTATACGTGTCCTTCTCGATGTTTGAGATAGCCCGTGTTATCTGGGTTTTCGATTATCCGAGTCACCCTTCTCATTAGGCCGGATAATCGAGGGTTGTACTTGTAATAATCTTTACTTCTAATTATAATTTATTACTGTCTTAATATTTGATATGGTTTTTACTCATTAAAACACACACAAAATTTACACCTGGAACAATTATTTATACGCTGCACTTCATAATATTATAAAGAATATTTGACGAAATAGAGAATACGTAAGAGCTCATTGCTTGTCTGCAAGAGCTAGTCGTCTCCCGCATTTACAGATTTATAAACGTAATGGATACGGTACCGTTTAATAGCGATTGGGTCAGTGTTGAACGCGTGAAGACAAATTGACCCGGGCCGTAAAAGTCATTTGTCTGAGGATGTTTGCTAATGAACACTGCATCTCTAAACGATCTGCGATCAGCGAGTGTGTACTTTCAGAAAGAGATCCACAAAGACGCTATCGGCCCACCCGTGATCGCTTTTATATCCCTCGGTAGTGACACGGCTACAGCATGCGTGTAATTAATCACCGAAGCAGAAGGAATGCTATCGGGCGATTACGTATAGTCTTCGTTGACCCACTTCCACTGCGATATTCTCGTGGACAAGGAGTGCAATACAGCTTGTTAATAGTGACAACGGGGACTTTGGGCTTGCAGTCCGGCGTGTTACTAGTGACAACGGGCACATTGGGCTTGCAGTCCGACGTGTTACTAGTGACAACGGGCACTTTGGGCTTCTAGTCCGACGTGTTACTAGTGACAACGGGCACATTGGGCTTGCAGTCCGGCGTGTTACTAGTGACAACGGACACTTTGGGCTTGTAGTCCGGCGTGTTACTAGTGACAATGGGCACTTTAGGCTTGCAGTCCGACGTGTTACTAGTGACAACGGGCACATTGGGCTTGCAGTCCGACGTGTTACTAGTGACAACGGGCACTTTGGGCTTGTAGTCCGACGTGTTACTAGTGACAACGGGCACTTTGGGCTTCTAGTCCGACGTGTTACTAGTGACAACGGGCACATTGGGCTTGCAGTCCGACGTGTTACTAGTGACAACGGGCACATTGGGCTTGCAGTCCGACGTGTTACTAGTGACAACGGGCACATTGGGCTTGCAGTCCGGCGTGTTACTAGTGACAACGGGCACATTGGGCTTGCAGTCCGGCGTGTTACTAGTGACAACGGGGACTTTGGGCTTGCAGTCCGGCGTGTTACTAGTGACAACGGGCACATTGGGCTTGCAGTCCGGCGTGTTACTAGTGACAACGGGCACATTGGGCTTGCAGTCCGGCGTGTTACTAGTGACAACGGGCACATTGGGCTTGCAGTCCGACGTGTTACTAGTGACAACGGGCACATTGGGCTTGCAGTCCGACGTGTTACTAGTGACAACGGGCACATTGGGCTTGCAGTCCGGCGTGTTACTAGTGACAACGGGCACATTGGGCTTGCAGTCCGGCGTGTTACTAGTGACAACGGGGACTTTGGGCTTGCAGTCCGGCGTGTTACTAGTGACAACGGGCACATTGGGCTTGCAGTCCGGCGTGTTACTAGTGACAACGGGCACATTGGGCTTGCAGTCCGGCGTGTTACTAGTGACAGCGGGGACTTTGGGCTTGCAGTCCGGCGTGTTACTAGTGACAACGGGGACTTTGGGCTTGCAGTCCGGCGTGTTACTAGTGACAACGGGCACATTGGGCTTGCAGTCCGACGTGTTACTAGTGACAACGGGCACTTTGGGCTTGCAGTCCGGCGTGTTACTAGTGACAACGGGCACATTGGGCTTGCAGTCCGGCGTGTTAATAGTGACAACGGGCACTTTGGGCTTGCAGTCCGACGTGTTACTAGTGACAACGGGCACATTGGGCTTGCAGTCCGACGTGTTACTAGTGACAACGGGCACTTTGGGCTTGCAGTCCGACGTGTTACTAGTGACAACGGGCACTTTGGGCTTCTAGTCCGACGTGTTACTAGTGACAACGGGCACTTTGGGCTTGCAGTCCGACGTGTTACTAGTGACAACGGGCACATTGGGCTTGCAGTCCGACGTGTTACTAGTGACAACGGGCACTTTGGGCTTGCAATCCGACGTGTTACTAGTGACAACGGGCACATTGGGCTTGCAGTCCGACGTGTTACTAGTGACAACGGGCACTTTGGGCTTGCAATCCGACGTGTTACTAGTGACAACGGGCACTTTGGGCTTCTAGTCCGACGTGTTACTAGTGACAACGGGCACATTGGGTTTGCAGTCCGACGTGTTACTAGTGACAACGGGCACATTGGGCTTGCAGTCCGACGTGTTACTAGTGACAACGGGCACATTGGGCTTGCAGTCCGACGTGTTACTAGTGACAACGGGCACATTGGGCTTCTAGTCCGACGTGTTACTAGTGACAACGGGCACTTTGGGCTTGCAGTCCGACGTGTTACTAGTGACAACGGGCACATTGGGCTTGCAGTCCGACGTGTTACTAGTGACAACGGGCACTTTGGGCTTGCAGTCCGACGTGTTACTAGTGACAACGGGCACTTTTGGCTTCTAGTCCGACGTGTTACTAGTGACAACGGGCACTTTGGGCTTGCAGTCCGACGTGTTACTAGTGACAACGGGGACTTTGGGCTTGCAGTCCGGCGTGTTACTAGTGACAACGGGCACATTGGGCTTGCAGTCCGACGTGTTACTAGTGACAACGGGCACATTGGGCTTGCAGTCCGGCGTGTTACTAGTGACAACGGGGACTTTGGGCTTGCAGTCCGGCGTGTTACTAGTGACAACGGGGACTTTGGGCTTGCAGTCCGGCGTGTTACTAGTGACAACGGGCACATTGGGCTTGCAGTCCGACGTGTTACTAGTGACAACGGGGACTTTGGGCTTGCAGTCCGGCGTGTTACTAGTGACAACGGGCACATTGGGCTTGCAGTCCGGCGTGTTAATAGTGACAACGGGGACTTTGGGCTTGCAGTCCGAGGTGTTACTAGTGACAACGGGCACATTGGGCTTGCAGTCCGACGTGTTACTAGTGACAACGGGCACTTTGGGCTTGCAGTCCGACGTGTTACTAGTGACAACGGGCACTTTGGGCTTCTAGTCCGACGTGTTACTAGTGACAACGGGCACATTGGGCTTGCAGTCCGGCGTGTTACTAGTGACAACGGGCACTTTGGGCTTGTAGTCCGGCGTGTTACTAGTGACAATGGGCACATTGGGCTTGCAGTCCGACGTGTTACTAGTGACAACGGGCACTTTGGGCTTCTAGTCCGACGTGTTACTAGTGACAACGGGCACATTGAGCTTGCAGTCCGGCGTGTTACTAGTGACAACGGGCACTTTGGGCTTCTAGTCCGACGTGTTACTAGTGACAACGGGGACTTTGGGCTTGCAGTCCGGCGTGTTACTAGTGACAACGGGCACTTTGGGCTTGTAGTCCGGCGTGTTACTAGTGACAATGGGCACTTTAGGCTTGCAGTCCGGCGTGTTACTAGTGACGTCACTTTAGGCTTGCAGTCCGGCGTGTTACTAGTGACAACGGGCACTTTGGGCTTGCAGTCCGGCGTGTTACTAGTGACAACGGGCACTTTGGGCTTGCAGTCCGGCATGTTACTAATGACAGCAGGTTTATTTGGGCAATTTGGGCATGCAGTTCG
This sequence comes from Prosapia bicincta, assembly GCA_036971475.1. Classification (NCBI taxonomy): domain Eukaryota; kingdom Metazoa; phylum Arthropoda; class Insecta; order Hemiptera; family Cercopidae; genus Prosapia; species Prosapia bicincta. The sequence goes on along the minus strand of JBAIZL010000006.1, from coordinate 23,350,873 downwards.
GTGTTTGAAAATGAGTTTAGTTGAAGGTTTGGTTCCAGCAGTTAGTGTGTTACGTAGACAGGTAAATGATACTATGAGAAGTGAAAATACCTATTTGCCGAACGTAATGAAAATGCAATTGTTCAGTAAACACATGGTGGGTTTAGGTAACTGACAAGAAGTTATTAAATGGAGATGTGAGCCCATTTAAATCAATCAGGAGTAGAAGGATGGGTAATTATGGGTGGAGTAACAGTGGGTAATCAGTCAGGATTAGACAGATGGGTAATTCTGAGTGGAGTAACAGTGCGGCATCAGTCACGATTAGAAAGATGTGTAATGATTAGTGGAGTAGCAGTTAGACATCATTCAAGACTAGAAAGATGGACAACTATGAGTGGAATAACAGTGCGCCATCAGTAAGGATTAGACAGATGGGTAATTATGAATGGAGTAGAGGAAGTGCGCCATGAGTGGACCCCCATTTGTTTGTTCAATGATATCTTTCTTGGAACACATGATAACTTAAATCTGAAAATACTAAAACATAAAGAAACTAATAAGTTGTAACTATCCACAATCAAATTTTTATTAAAGAAAAAGTTAGTACGTAAATTTTTCAAATTTCCAAAAAATGGTATTACCAGAATCATGTGAGGTGTGCTCCATGAGCGGACCCCACATTTTAACCTTGGAGCAGACCCTTTTTCCTTATTGTACAAAGTGGAATTATGAAGAAAATACAATTGAAAACTTATTCAACATTTTAATGCATTAAAAGAACAAAACTATGCACAAGTAAAATTAATAAAATAACTATAAAACCAGCAGGCTTCCTGAAGGAGAGCCGATCTTTATGCCTGGCCATGAAACGTTGCATCCATTTCCTACCAGCCATGCATTTTTTCATGATGAAATGCATGTTTTAAATTGTTACGTTCGGCAAGTTGGAATGCCATTCTTCTTAAGTCCCCTCTAGTCATTCCGAAGAAATTTGCCTCCATATCAAGTCAATATTTTACGAGTTTTGATTCCATTTCGGGAGTCAAAATAGTCTGTTTACCCCATTTTGTATCTCCTGCCTCTTTGGGGGAACCGTATTTTTCACCTGAAAGTCTCATGAGAGTTGTTTTGGGGACACTGTAGTTTTTGCTGCTTTTTTCCATCCCATAACTTTTTCTCTAACAGCTATTATTGCTTTAGACATGTTTTCTACACTCCATTTTCGAACATCCGTTGTCCTCCTCATCCCCTTCCTAACACCCCCTGTCTTTTTCTTCTTATTCACACCTTTGCCAGTCATCGTCCACCTGAAATACAAGATGAATTGGTGAATCGTACAGTCTCCTTGTTGCTAGACATTGGAGAAACTTTAGACAGTAGACTATCCTTTCTCAATTTAAAAAGAACAAAATACCATTCTAATTAGTTTAGAGATTAAAAAGCTTTAGTGTTCAATTTATACAGTTTGTTTTGATTTCCAAAAAATATTGAAAATGTTACGTATCGTTTCTGAATTTTAGGAATCAACTGTTATGTGCCTAGAGCGGACCCCTCCCCCACCACAGATTCTGGGGGTCCGCACTAGGAACGCAAGATGGGTCCGCTCAAGGCTATGGCTTGCTTTGATTGTTCATTAATCTGATTTTAATATTTTCGAGAGAAAATCGAAAAAAGTACATCCTACAGCTACCCCTTGATTATATCTATAGTTTCTATGCAACAAAAATCCACTTACCAATACTCACTGGTCGCTGGAAGGGTCGGAAAATTACACTAAAAAACTTTCAAAACACACAAAAAACGTTTCGTGAAGCGAAGCACTGGAAGGTTGTTTTAAAACTGACAACGCCCTGCCCCCACTCTTAGCACACGGTTTGTTCACTGTTTCACTGATTACCGCTAGATTTCACTTACTCCTCTAGATATTAGTCAGGGGGTCCACTCAAGGAAACAGGGTCCACTTATGGTGCACTTCCTCTATCAGAGGGGCTTCAGTCAGAATTTGAAATATGGGCAATTCTGAGTTGAATAACAGTACGGCATTAGTCACGATTAGAAGGATGGGTAATTGTGACTGGGGTAGCAGTTAGACATCAGTCAGGACTAGAAAGATGGGTAACTATGAGTAGAATAACAGTGCGGTATCAGTAAGGATTAGAAAGATGGGTAAATATGAATGGATTATCAGAGGGGCTTCAGTCATGATTAGAAAGATGGGTAATTATGAGTGGAGTAACAGAGGCGAATCAGTAAGGATTAGAAAGATGGGTAATTATGAGCGGAGTAACAGTTTTACATCAGTAAGGATTACAAAGATGGGTAATTATGAGTGGGGTAACAGTTTTATATCAGTAAGGATTAAAAAGATGGGTAATTATTAGTGGAGTATCAGAGCAGTTAGACATCATTCAAGACTAGAAAGATGGGCAACTATGAGTGGAATAACAGTGCGCCATCAGTAAGGATTAGACAGATGGGTAATTATGAATGGAGTATCAGAGGGGCTTCAGTCAGGATTTGAAATGTGGGCAATTCTGAGTGGAGTAACAGAAGCGAATCGGTAATGATTAGAAAGATGGGTAATTGTGACTAGAGTAGCAGTTAGACAACATTCAGGACTAGGAAGATGGGCAACTATGAGTGGAATAACAGTGCAGCATCAGTAAGGATTAGAAAGATGGGTAATTATGAATGGAGTATCAGAGGGGCATCAGTCAGGATTAGAAATGTGGCAATTCTAAGTGGAATAACAGTGCGGGATCAGTAAGGATTAGAAAGATGGGTAATTATGAGTGTGGTAACAGTTTTACATCAGTAAGGATTACAAAGATGGGTAATTATGAGTGGGGTAACAGTTTTACATCAGTAGGGATTACGAAGATGGGTAATTATGAGTGGGGTAACAGTTTTACATCAGTAAGGATTACAAAGATGGGTAATTATGAGTGGGGTAACAGTTTTACATCAGTAAGGATTAAAAAGATGGGTAATAAAGGTAGGTTTACGGTAGTTTTCTTGTTTTTACTAGAAATGTTGACCTTTGTACTCAAGTCTTTGAAAGTCCCTTATGCTACCCCATCGGAGGATAAGAGTATGTATATTATAGTAGGATGTAAGATAGAGCAATGAATGAGTGATTGCTAATCACAGCGCAATCTGGTGTGAAACAGGTTCAACGTAAATTCAGAAAAGTAGGCTACTCAAGAAGTCAGCGCGGAAGGCCTTACAAACGTGGACCACACAATGGACCGGCGAGTGTGTAACAAAAACATCAATAACAACAGTACAAAACAAGCACACACTTCGACTTACATTCACTTGAGTAATTGGATCCATTAATTTAACATGGGTTGCTTCATGGTGCCCCGACCAAAGAGGCCAGTCGGTTGGCCAACACCTCGACTCGGACGGCTATAGGCTATTCCGTCCGTTAATAGCCCAGTCCGCCTGATAAGAATCACGTGATTGTAATACAATACGATTAAGTCATTATCTTTTACTGACAACGTTGAACAACATTTTTATACCCTATAAAATACAGGTTTCGGCTGATTAACCATCTTCATCGCTATGTTATTCAAAGTATACATCATAAGAGTACAAATGTTATCTAGATTTTAACAGAATGAGATAAAATAATTATCTTTTATTGCCAATGTTAAACAAAATTTTATATCATAATGAAATACAGGTTTCGGATCATGAACCATCATCACTATTTTACTTAAAGTAACACTCATACACGGATTTTTTATTTTACCAGAAGGAGATAAAGTAATTAGCACTGTTACAACTTTCATGCATCCAATAAATTCGGGTTTCAGATCATCAACCATCTTCATCACCATTTTACTTGAAGTGACAAAAGTACATGGTCAAGTGATTTAAACAAATAATAAGATAAAGTAATTACCCTTCTCTGTTACTATAAATGTTAAAGAACCTTTCTGTATCCAATAAAATACAGGTTTCAGATCATTAAATATCTTCATCACTGTTAATAAATTATAATGTTATATTTATTTGAAACTTTATCTGAATAAAATAAATTAAAATGTTTAAAAACTTTTAAATATACGAATGAAACACAAGTTTCGAATCATTATTCATCTTCAAAGTATCCATTAAATGATATACCGAATTTTTATTTCAACAAAATATGTTTTACAACCAATCAATATAAAAACAAATATTTCATTTCCAATTTCTGTTTGATTAAGTCACTCATGTGCAAGCATTTCAAAAATACTTCTTCCCCTGAATTACTTCTATAGTCTCGCACAAAGCCTGTTGAGAATTATTCCCATAAATCTCTTCGATAGCCTCGCACAAAGCCTGTTGAGAATTATTCCCATAAATCTCTTCGATAGCCTCGCGCAAAGCCTGTTGTCCCGTGTAAGGCTCGTACATATTAGCTGACATTTTTTAATAATGGGGATAACATACATATCGAGCATACAAGTCGCCGGACGGAATCGAAGAAACCCTGCCGTAATATTAGCCCAAACAGATGCACCCATGATTGCATACTTGTACGGCGTGAATTATTATATAATTATAACTGTTAATAAATATTGCACGACGTGATTTGTGGTCGCTCGCGATCTTCCGACACCCGTGGCAAAGTGTGTGCGTCAAAACGTCCGGTCGTTGTCGGCGTGATTTAACTCCTTACGCGGTCTCGACCAGTGTGAGCGGGATATTAAAAATGTTAATTATTGAATAATGGCGTCATTAGGGTTGCTCTCTCTCTCTCTCTCTCTCTCTCTCTCTCTCTCTCTCTCTTTTTAGGACTGTTTGTGTTACGAACACATTTCTGTACTTTATACCCTCAGAGCAGGTGGATATTAGTCTTTTTATTATCCGTGCGATGTATTTGACACACGAATTCTCAATTCACCTGCTGGGTAGTACTTGACAAATCCGGTCTTTAAACATGTTTCTTAAAATACTTTCCAAACGAGAAAGTAACATTTTAAATGTCACAAACCTCAAATAGTGCTTAAACGGGTGTTACTATCGCCATACAAACATAACCTCATTTTAAAGAATACTTTATCCATAACACCTCACTATTATTCACTGTTATTACAATATGTCCGGTTGGAAACTTAAGGTTATACGAAGAAAATGAATTCAGTTACCTATGTAAAATAACTGATTGACAAATCGAACGAGTGACTACAATTTTCTTCGGTTTTACATCAATAAGTGTGATCAGAGTGCATGATTTTCTTAGGTTAGTAATCTTAATTTTTACCCCTAACTTACATTAACCGGATATTTTGTAGCTGTATAGTAATATATATATATATATATATATATATATATATATATATATATATATATATATATATATATATATGCTGATACGTATTCCTTCACGGATGGAAAAATATGATGAAATGTTACTATCTGGAGTACATCCGTTCATTCTGCAGTCCATAAATTCGCAGTTCCGACGTTTCGCTAGAATCTCATCCAGCATTGACGAGGTGAACCCAACAACAGTAGAAGAGCGAGTAGAATGAACGGATGTACTCCAGATAGTAACATTTCATCATATATATATATATATATATATATATATATATATATATATTATATTAAATATGGTGATATGTTTTATTGTAATATAATTAATAAATTAAAAATATTTCAAAAACAAGAATACTTTTAATGCATACATTTATTCAAATCTTTTCGCCGATAAAATAGTATCAGCATCTTCAGGAAAATAATTATTCAATCTGATTAGATAATCAGATTAGATAATTGTTTTCCTGAAGATGCTGGTTTATTATATATATATATATATATTCATATTTTACGTTGTCCATTATTTTCCGTTGCACTGACTTTATGAAGTTGATAAATTACTATTGTAAATACCTTTAACCACCACTAAGTGCAATAATAATCACAAGGTAAAATTATTGCACTTAGTGGTGGATAAAAGTATTTACAATAGTAATATATGAAATTCATATATATATATATATATATATATATATATATATCACTCAGTCTATAGGCCTAATGTAGTTAATCGAAAATCTTACTTGGTATACATGCGAGTTAACTTTCGAAGATTAATTACGGTATCTCCATTGTCAAACATCAACTGAACTGGCAATTTACTACAAGTATTCAGGTTCAGTTGTTGCTCGACAATGGAGATACCGCAATTAGTCATCGAAAGTTAACTCGCATATATATCAAGTAAGATTCTTGTTTAAGTACAAGATATAGTGTAAGTGTTAAGTGAATGCAAGAAAACAATGTTCCAAAGTTAATATATACACAAATATAGAATTAATATGGTGCTGTGTTCTATAAAGAAACAATAGGTCATTGGCGTATGTTTATAAATTAAGGTTGTATTTAAACTTAAGTTTTCCTTAAACTGAAGGAATTTTCCTCTAGATTTCTAAAAGTTAAGGACGGGTAATGTTAACAGCTGTTTTCGTTCTAAGTTATAGGCGATTCTGAGGTTATATTTACATTTTTTTTAAAATAAAATTTCATATGTATATATATATATATATATATATATATATATATATATATATAGGTATATATTAATATTTAAAAAATATATAAATATGATTGAAAAAAATTTTAATTTATGAAAATTTATAACAAATAGGGTTATGTTAGGTCCACTTCTGTGTGAATGTTACCCAATATGCAATAAATATTTAGGAAAAATTTAAATATTAAGTACTTCATAAAGTTATGTTATGTTCTTATCAATTTTTGAACCTCATTATTTATTATTCTTGTGGTATCGATTTCCTTTTGCAATGTATGTCATCGTCGTTTTATTAGCTGAGTGTATCAGCTATGTTATGTCCTTATTTTATCCATACTTGTTTCAATATTTAAATAAATTAATCAGAAGTACAGTTCAATGAGCACAGCAAAGATTTTACGGTTATTGTAGTGTCCTTACTAATGTTGTGTCGTAGTCTTGGATTTATTGTCTGTTTATTTCCAATTATTTAGATAAATAACTTTACTTGTTTTAAGCTTTCCTGCTTTTTTCTATCAGAAACAATTTATAAAATGTGGATTTTAATTTTTATACAAAGGATTCTCTTTTTGATAACAAATTTATCATCCTCAGTATATATAAGTGTAATTTATTAAATATAAAAACTATAATTGGTGTTTTTATATATTATTGTAAAGGCTTGTATACTGATACAATTCAAGATTTACTAGTAAAACATAAAATTTACCAACGCTTAATGGCAATAGTCCAAACTCCTCTTTACAGTCGTTAAATCCTGGGTTTTATATCACGGTAAATGTTGCCAAACCTAACCTACCGTCATTTAATATACACGCTCATTGCTATCAAGAAAAATTATTAAGAAATACTCATTGTTTCGAAAAGCTAAACGTCATTGGTAAAATCTCCCAAATTCCAATGATAAAAGCCCGAGAAACATATCTTATTTAACTCATGTTTGTAAATACTAAGATATATATATATATATATATATATATATATATATATAAATATATATATATATATATATATATATATATATATATATATGTGTATATATATATATATATATATATATATATATATATATATATATATATATATATGAAGTTATACATGATATATTTATTAATAAGAAAATTAAATATATAATTTTACAATATCGTAAAATTAGGACTTTTTTACAAAAATATAGCATCCTTTGCAGTTAAAGAAATTGAGAAAATAGAAACTAGAAAGGTAGATCAGAAGAGGTAGTTAGAACAAAGTAGTTTGGGATGCCTTTCCTCAAAGCATTTAAATTCGCAAGTTAGTGAACAAACCACGAAATGCAAATCATGAATAACGCCCACCTACTCTAGTTTTGCTTTCGTAAGCTAGGACCTGACGAGAATGATGAATGGATAGGGGTCACGACCTCCGTAGTGATGCTATGTGCACGTGGCAATGCCCATTAGCAGCCATTCACTCCGGTCGTGATTCGTCCGCGTACATGCGCAAACAGTTTGTCGATAAATTAAATCCACCATAAAACTGTAAGGGATTGCTGAAATCACAGATATGCCGGTAAACTGACGATGGGTCGTGCCCAGGATTGTGCCGGCAATAAACCAATGCTAGTCATCCTACTGCCCGGTGATTTATTGTGCAGACGTACGGGAGACTGTGACGCGCGTACCTTGCGGCATTCTGTTATAGTTGCAACATATTGGAGTACCGTAGCTAGTCTACAATGGGCTGTTACTACCTACAAGAACGAGGTGAATTCAACCAATCCTACACAAGGCTGCTGGGAAGCCGATCCAAGTCAAAGTCAATTATATATTCTATAACTTAGTAATATTGTTCATAGCCCCAGGACACTTCAAAGATGGAAAGGTTTCCAACGCTCACCACTTGTTAAAGTCTTTTGTTTCTCTCAATACAGATGAATATTGGCGTCAGTATTCAATCATATCCATCCCCAAGACGCTTCATAGGTGGAAAGTTTTCAACGCTTACTACCTGTTAAAATCTTTTGTTTGTCTTAATACAGATTAAATATTGTGTCAGTATATGCACCCCCAGGACGCTTCAAAGGTAGAAAAGTTTCCAACGCTTACCACCTGTTAAAATCTTTTGTTTCTCCTATTACAGATTGAATAATGTCATCAGTATATGCACCCCCAGGACACTTCAGAGATGGAAACGTTTTCAATTCTCACAACCTGTTAAAATCCTTTTTTCTCCTAATACAGGTTGAATATTGTCGTCAGTATATGGATCCACAAATGAAAAATATACTAATTTTCTCTCGTTCTCTTGAAAGGAGTAGTTTTCCAGTAGCCTTGGATAGACTGAAAAATACTAAATTAAAAATATCGAAGTTGAGTTTAGTTACATTATTTTTTTTTTTAATTGATCTTGTTAAATCGACGAAAAAATGAGTTGAAAAAGCAGATTGGATGAAGAGGAAGGAATGAAATTTTGTATTTCAGAAGTGGCAAAGGCGGGGGTGCGTAGTCAGTAAGTAAGTAAAAAACTTGATTATGGAACTAAAGAATAGCTGTGTGTGGTTTTCAGTCATCAATTTGTGAGATATAAATAAGCGTGTTGTGCCTATGCTTTGTGAAATAAAAAAGAAGTGGTTCATATTATTATATCAGGATAAGTCCCAGCTTAAAAAAGGTTATTGCGCACTAAAAGGATCGACACTATTATCCCGTGGGATAGCACCAGTACAGAAAATGTAAGTAGATGCTTTCTAAAAGCAACATTCGTTATCAAATAAATCGAACATTTGTTAGAAAAACAAGAGGTAGAAGAGAGTAAATGTAGAAAGGCGCTTTGTTGCTTGTTCCTTATGTACTACATCTAGGTTATTTCTTTATCTTTCTCTGAAGGTTAAATTTATCGAATGATCGTAAAAGCGAGATAAAAACCAGTGAAATTGTCACTTTTATAATACCGGCTTTAAACGTAAAACTATCCGATGTGTTCTATGTTCGCGTGGGCGTGCCCGAGGTGTTCCGTACGCATTGCAAGCCTTGTCGTGTGCATAAACTCTGTTATTATTTGTTGGCAAACTGTAAACCTTACAAAGTTATGCTTTACGGCAATCTAATTGATGGCTGACAAACGTCGAACATCGAATGACGTTTATGGACGCTAAAGTCGAACCTACTTGTGGGAGGTGCAGAGGTGCAGCGGGTCTGAACTTTACCTTTATAAATAATTCAATACACACTGTAACAAAGAGAAAAATAACTGTTTGCTTTACGTAAACATGAAAACATTCGATCTGGTTGTGTTGCAATAAACAAAGAGCGGAGAGAAGGAGATGTTTGATGCTCTACTGTTTCCTGGCCGCAGCGCTGAAGTAATGTAGGGCAAAAGTCAACTGCAGCGTAGTGCAACACAAAGCTCTCAGCCGATTCCAAAACGACTGAATGTACTTGAAATTTGAGTGAAATTTATTATGAAATCAAAAAGATGAAACCAGAACAAGGAAATACTTATTTTAGACAATTACTAAGAAATATTTAGTGTTTTATTTCCAATATTTACCGACCGAAAATTCATCTCTTATTTATAATATCGTCAAATTTATAAGCTCATGTAATAGATAGATTAATTAAACGTTATAAATATCAATTAACCGGCCTTATAAGTGAAACACACACACACACACACACACACACACACACACACACACACACACTCAAACATACACGCGCGCACCCCAAAGAGTAATACTATATACGTTTCTCGCATAGTTAATTGCCTTAATATACTGTAGTCGAATTATAATTAAAGAGATATGTTGAATTAGGATGAGTAGGGAAAACATCGAGTGCAGCTTTGCCCACTACCCCCCATTCTCAACTCTTACAGGCAGACCTGTCAGTTAAAGACGGAGTTTTGTTGGACCCGTAGACATGCAGCGTGTGTTACGCTACTTCAGCTGCGGGTAGGATTATGGGGGCGGAATTTCTTGTTGTCACCGCTGAAATTAAGGAGAATAGATTCCAAATTTGGAAAGTCGTTCATGTGGTTGTAACGGTTATACGGGTTTAATTCCTGGAGACTGATTTTATTTATCTCACTGAGGGGCTGAATACGTTTCCAGTACAAATTTGTAATTCTACAAAGTACAAAGGTGTTCATTATAAATAAATGTGCCCTATATAAGCATGTAAATAGGTGAAGTTGCTTGATGTAATCATCTTGAATTCACTGATTAAACTAATTTTAAAAGTACTTACCTAACGAAGCTAACCCTCTATTAGAGGCATCGGTTGTGCGTAAAAGCTCTAACGGGAATGGATTTATAACTGTATAATTATACATGCTTCGAAAAACACATTACCAATAAAAAGAAAAAAACAAACAAACAAACCCTAAATCCAGCTACGCAAAACACCTAAAAACACCAAACACACACACATCGATATACACACTAATTTAAATGTTCTACACACATTAAAACAAAGTAAAAAGCTAACAACCTTAGACAAATATGAAATCTACAAACACTACCAACAGATAAAGAAATCGTATTAAATGATCACACACACTTTGAAGCCAACAGCCTTTTCTATTTTATGACACACAACCAAAACAACCCAACCCATTCCACAGTCATAAATCCATTCCCGTTAGAGCCTTTACACCTAACCGATGCCGCCAGTAGAGGGTTAGCTTAGTAAAAGGAACGAATGCTTTGAAAGGCGTCAGCATGTAAGCAATTACGTATTCACTTAGTTAGGTATTTTAAAATTAGTGTAATGTAAATAGGTGTTGCGAAGTAATAAACTAAACCTGAGTAGGTAACAAACACGTAGGAGATGTTATTTGCTATGCAATTTATTTACTAAAGACGAATTATGTAGAATACCTACAAAAGGAATGAGTAAGGCAATATTATATGGGTTGAATAAGGCTTTGGGCTGGAGTCTGAACCTTGTTGGAAGTTGAGTCGCTGAGATTGAGTAAGTGTATAGGTTGAGCTACTGGCTCTACCGAAAAACTGAGCAGAGGGGTGAAGCCCGCTTTAAAACACTGGTGGACAGTATAGTAGACTTGGAAATGAATACCAGGCAGAGCAGGAAAACTGAAACAAGTGGACTGAGAAGCTTGGCAACCCTGTAACTTCATGAATATCACCAGACCCTGTTTGTCCAGACCACCTTTCTTATTGTAATTCTCTTTTTTGCACATTTATATTACCAATTCCCAATCTATAAACCCATAATCCTCAAACAATTTTAAATAGTAATAACAAATATAGCATAAAAAAGAAAAAAAAGGTTGTTATAGATCCAGCTCGGGAACATCGTCACAGCTACACTTGTACTTGTAGGGTTTATTTATTATAAATTCGAAGCAGCTGGATTATGTTTAAGTAAATTGAAAGGAGTGGGTGTATCGCCCTAAATACACAAAACTTTTGTGTCTCTTTTATTAAAATCTAGCGTTATCCGGCGCACGTTGCTGCTCCCGACATCTTAATATAAGCAATAAGAAAAGCATTCAGAAATCTAAATAATTATATTTCATTTACTGCAATGCTAGATGATAGACAATGTTTTTCTTCATTTCATTAGGCCTATAAACATACAAAATTTAGGTGTCCCAACAGGTTAGAACGCAACATAAATTATCCGTGGTAAAACCTCGAATGATGGAAATTTAATCGAGCAATGGTCAATGATTGTCCTTGTGCCTTGTTTATGGTTATTGCGAATGCAAGTCGCAAAGGAAATTGTAGTCGTTTGAAATCAATAGGTAGATCCGTTGAAACCATCGGTATTCATGGAATTAAGACCATCTCTCCTTTGTACTTGCCTCATCTGATTTTTGCCCGAATCAAGTTGGGTAGTGGTTATTCTGGTTCCGTTGCACAGCTTTAGTTGATTTAATTTTCGCAAGAATATTAACGGGGATCCTACTTTTAATAATATCAACAACTGTGATAGCAATAATTGTACATAGAATTTAGCAATTTTAAACAGTTTAAAATAATTACAAATGTATTTTTATTTTTACATAATGTTTATAGTTTTTAAAAATTAATTTAATTAACACTAGTATGGATATACATTTCAACATTAGACTTATGGAAGCCTGTACAGTGAACCATTCTAAGCCTCTGGGGGAGTCCTGTGGATAGATCTACAGCAAACGTCACCGGAACCATTTTGGGAATATGTTAAAAAATCCCTGCAAATTATATTAACTTCTGTTTAGGAGGTTAGACGCCCATAAAACACATACATATATACATCGGGTTTTTTTAACCATCCTAAGCCCTGTGGACGGATCTGTGCCAAACGTCAAAGAAACCATCCTAGGAATGTGATAAACATTCCCTCCAAACTTCATCAACTTCTGTTTATCGGTTTAGGCGTCTATAACATACATACACACATACAAACATTCATATATATATATATATATATATATATATATATATATATATATATATAGAGAGAGAGAGAGAGAGAGAGAGAGAGAGAGAAAGAAAGAGAGAGATACGATATGTATGTTTAATGGGAGTATCTTCAGTGGACTGAGTTACGTTGAGTTTATTAAATCTTCTGTGTCAATCGGAGAGACAAACAAGTAACAAAATACAAGAAGGAAGGTTAGTATCGGAGAAACTTGGCTCTGCTAATGTGGGAGACTCGTTATTGGTCTTTATCGCTCCCACAAAATTTTAGAAAGGTCTTTTATTGGAGTATTAAATCGGTGAATATTTAAATTGGTTCGAATTGGGTTAATTAACGTATGCATACAGATTAGGTTAGGTTGATTTGAAAATGTTTAAAGAATAATTATTTACTTTTACATGTAATCGATATTGGCAAGAAAAATTATATCTGGCAACGCAGAAAGCCTTCAGGAACGCGTAAAATAAATCTGGGCGACGCCACACCAAATATTTAAAGTTTTAAAAAGACAAAAAGCTTCACTTTACAAAGTTACAAACTTTAAACTCACGTTATCTTATAAAACAGGGCAATATGTTACACACTCTATTAGGATATAAGTACAAAGTACCCGGTTAGGAGAGATTTGATATAAAAACAAATTAATACTGCTTTATAGTCTAACTTCTTGACTAGAGAAGAGGCCTCTATTATGGCAATACGTTTTTCCACTGAAGCACGGAACAAGGGGACCGTGATTCACTTTTGAAACCGTTTACCTCGTTGCAATTTTAAACATAAATTTTTTAAACAAAATCTACTCTATCTGGATACTTTGCAGCTATATTCTAGTATAGTGCAACATAATGCTTTTTTAGTTTAAAAAGTGATTTTTAAAGTTTTGCGCCTATTCTAAATTTCTTTTTTTCAATATTTAGAGCGTTACTAACAAATGTTATTATTTTGTCCGTGTTTTTAACGTCATGTTTTTCCGCATCGCCGGGTATAATTCGTTTACTAATATCGGGCGTATAGAATGTATAGGCTTATGTGGATTAATTTAGTTTAGGTAACTTAAACATCATAGGTTTGTGCAAATATAAAGAGTCCATGTGCCGGGTTAGGTTATGTTTGTTAATCTAAAACTGTGTAAAGCGAGTCTAGGTTAGGTTAGGTTACGTTATTTTAGATACAGCTTTTACATCTCTATAACAATATGAATAGCTATCTAGAAAAAGCGTATTCTAGGTTAGGTTTTGTTTATTAATCAAAAAATGTGTAAAGATAGTGTAGGTTAGGTTAGGATACGTTATTTTAGATACAGTTTTTGAATCTGTGTAAAATTATTAATATCTATCTAAAGAGAACTTATTCTAGGTTAGGTTATGTTTGTTAATCAAATAAATGTGTAACGTGAGTCTAGGTTAGGTTACGTTAGGCTAGGCTAACTTAGTAAGCTGACTAAGAAAGTCAGCTTAAAATGAATTCTGAATATCTATATAAATAGGTCTATGCTAGATTGATACACTTGTATGTCGAATGTGCATCCATTGACCTTAAGATAAATTAGGTTAGGTCAGTTTGTATAAAACCTGTTTATGATAGGATATACTTTGTCCAGTTACTGTACATACCGCACGCCTAAGGATAAACTATCTTCAGTTTGCCATTCGTACCTCCTCTTCTTCATCTTGATTAATCTCATGAGCATAAAAAGTAGAATAAATAACAATAAAATGTAAGTGACCTTTATCAAATAGCACTTGTATATAAGTGGCGTTGGTGTGTTCTGTAACACAATTGTTCTGTAACAGTTATCCTACACGGGTTGCGCAACAGACGGTCGGGGAGACAACGGAGGCCGCGGAAGGAGTACATTTATCCGTTACGGCTTTGGAATTAATTAAAGTGCTCTCTATAGACGCCTTCACTGTACCTCCTACGTTGGAATCACCCACTGTGGCTGAAGAGCGCTCTATAAAGAACGAGATTAGTGCTAGTGCCGTGTACGTGTACGTAATCCCGCTTGCTGAAGCAGCAAACATTCTTTAGTGACATTAACGCCTTAATGGTGTTGTCTAGCCCAACAAAAACAAACACTTAAGGGAATAAAAATAACAAAACTTCAAGTTAGTATTCGTATAAGATGAATTGGCTTTATTTGAAGAGCTGTTAATCAAGATGCATGTTCAATATCCATAAAAGACTTTAATGTGCGAATTTCGCCGATGGCTCAATATTTGAGTGTTAAAACTCATAAAGATCATTTAAATGGACTAGCTGTGGTTAGACCTGTATTTGTTCCTGTAAAATTCACACAGGTTTTATTAATGAATCTTAGATTTGCCATTATAAGTTGGTAAATGTGAGGATTTTATAGACAAGGGATGATTTTTTGGGCTTTTACCATTAGTTTAAGAGTTGGTAAATTTTACCAAGGCCGGTTTGTAAATGTTGGTTTTTAAATTATCTCAATTATTACTATTTTTTTTCTACTAGCAATTCTATCAAGATTATTTTAAGTGAGGTTATGTTTTGCTAGATTAAAGTTATGTTGGGCTATGTTAGGTTACGTTTACTAATGTCAAACTTAAGAGTTAGGTGTACGATGCTAAGAGTCCGAAATGAACGATGATCACAGAAGAGTTAGAACGTTTGCAATAAAAAGTTGGTAAATATTCAGTTTTACTAGTCAGTCTTAGGATTTACCAATATGAGTTAGATTTCATAATAACAGTTGTTTTTTCGAGGTTTTACCTTTAGAGTTTAGGAGTTTCTAGGTTTTACCAATGATGAGTGGTAAATTTTCTGGGAATAAAACAATGAGTATTTCTTAATAATTTTTCATGCTAGTCACGAACGCATCCATTAATATTACTTTAAGTTAGATTATGTTTGGCTAGGTTACGTTTACCATATCCATGAGGTAAAACTTGAGATTTAACGAGTGTGTGATGGTAAAAGTCCGAATTGAACGATGACCACAGAAGCGTTCGAACCTTTAATACCCTTATGTTTTACAGGGAAATCTTACTATTTACCAACATACAAGCTTTGTATCATTCCGCATCGTATGTACTTAGTTCTCTGAAATATACTTGTTCCTGAATTATTTTATTAGAGAGATATTAACGGTAGTACATGGAAGCAGACCAAAATTATGTAACTGCCTTTTCATTATAAAACGGCATTAGACAGTCAAGGAAGTACAAAGATTATTTCCAACATAACTCGAGACATTCACAACCGCCATCGACACCGCATCACAACCAGCATACATCTCTCCGGACGTTAATGTATCACGAAGACTCGTACAAGGGAGATTTCAGTAGGGTGCAATCATTCACAGCGCGCTAAGATAAGTAGCAGCCACCGTATCGGAATCCAGGAACGCATGTTCCCAAAGAAATGTGATATTCCTTTGCCGTTGTCATGTAAAATATGCAGGCAATAAAGCGAAGGCCTCTGTGGTGACACTGTGGATTTATTGCGCACTGTCGTAACATCCGTTTCCCCTTATATGGAGGCATACATGTTCTATTTTAAATATGACTAGATATATTATTAGTTACCAGCATCGCGTGACAAATTGTATTCGTAATAATAGATGAAGTAGTGTTGCCCGCGCCATTGTAACCGGCCTACGAGACAGCACCTGTGATTCGATTCATCATTCGGAAT
Organism: Prosapia bicincta; assembly: GCA_036971475.1. Classification (NCBI taxonomy): domain Eukaryota; kingdom Metazoa; phylum Arthropoda; class Insecta; order Hemiptera; family Cercopidae; genus Prosapia; species Prosapia bicincta. The sequence goes on along the minus strand of JBAIZL010000006.1, from coordinate 23,334,283 downwards.
CGATTCGCGATATCTTACTTAACCTACAAGTATTTTTATCCCGTTGTACTATATTCGATCAAGTAGGCGACGCGGCCTTGGCGCTTCCCTCGTTGAAGTGAAACCGGTAGACTTCGACGAGGCGTACGCTGGTAATTATGTGTAAAAACATGTAAACCGTCGGTGATTTGTACCTGGCTGCCATCTTGATTGGCCGAGGGACACGTCGAGTGAGTGTAACAACGTAACGATAGCTGTATAGAATATCGGGACTTGTCGTGTACGTCGTCCGGAGCGTGGCCGTGATTGCGTGGCTGTGGACGTTTTTACTTTCATGTCTGATTCAAGTGTGACGTCATGTGACACGCGTACTCTGTAATGTCTTGATAAATCTTTGGACACGATAGTTTGTAAGCTAAGGGCATTCTATTACCGTATGCGCCAAAATAGACAGCTGTGGTTGCCTTGTCGATTATCTGTGCCGACTTTTGATTGTTTCCGCCTACGTCTGGGGAATTATGAAGGAGAAAATTTTCCGTGATGATCTGCCAACCACCATAGTTAATCTACAGGAAAAATAACCCGTTACGAACATGAAAAACCCCTACACCAAAATGATGCATAACCTTCAAGAACGGTACGAATGTTGCCTCTTTTTGAACGGAGGTCATATAGAGCATGCTTATAACCGAGTCTAACCGATTTAGCTTCAGTTACACTTGTATGTGTGTTATAAAACAATGTAAATAAAATAAAATGAAATCTTTTTCAGTAATGTTTATTTGGGCGCGTATTGTACTTTGGCGCCTCCGTATTATGTACTTACGCTGCATCTTCAATACTTTGTTTCATTTCTTATCCACCATAAAAAAGGGTGATACTCCTAATTTCCTATCAGAAGGAAGAGTCACTTCTGATAGTTGTTTATAATAACGGCTTCATTGATACCACTAAATGGCTTAGGAGAGGGACGTACAGCTGGCTTCCGTACGGTGCTTCAAACACCCTAGGTAGGCTACTCTTTCTTACAGGCTGAATCCATTTAAATACTGAAAAAACACACAAATTCTTTATTTATATAAAAATGTTACAAAATCAATCCGCTTCCAGCGTATAAGGAACGTTCTAAGTGCCGATGTCTTAGGAACGTTGAAGTCTCTCGTAGTTTGTATCTGTTAGACATTGTCTCAGGGACCTCTGAATCAGTGCTATCGACCGTAGAAAACAACTGTTAATAATTCTGTACATAATAGATCCGCTTGGTAAAAGGATTTGCTACCAATAGATTAGTGCTGTGAGAAATAATCTTAAACTAACGCACTCTCCAACCAACAAATGTGTCTCTTTATGGCATTAAACTCACTGTTTACAATAATTAAGACTGTTTGTGTTGTTTGTATTAATACGATCATGAGGTGTTGGCGAATATTATGTTGTTATTATTATTAATATGTATTATATTATTTTTGATTCATTGATGATTAGGTTTATTCTGAAAATGGAACATATGTTCCAAAACTCGTAACAAGAGAAATTGTTATTTTGTTAGACGGTAGGATAAGAATATTGTATAAAGGAAATAATATTGATTTATCATTTTTGTTAAATATGGAAAGACATTTCATTCAATAGATTCGACTGTGCATGATGTAGGTAAAGGATAGGTGTAAGGATTGCTAACGCAACCGCTTTCTGCTGCCTATGCTGTAACAAGGACTCCCTACAGCCATGCGCAGTTGGGTCAGTAGTCCATCACGTTGCACCCACTTGGCTAATAACTAGAGCCTTTAATTAAATGGTGGAGAGCCTCCAGACACGGTTTTAGTGCCCATTCTTTGTACAATCCCATTTGAGAGATCGTTATAAACAAGACCTTCCAGCTGCTTGGAGTTCACAATGTAGAAAGCCCATGTAGTGGGCTTAGCTTTATCGTGGTAAAATATAACAATACATGAACGTACAAGGGAAACAATTATTATTGCTGGTGTTTTGATGTTTATGTTGTCTTCGTACCTTAGCATGTATTCTTATCTGTCAGTTTTCTTGTAGTCTAAGTAAAGACTGTTAGGGAGCCGTAGTTCGACTAATTCTGAAACATATCTACCTTGAGTCAGTCAGTAATTTTTACTCTCATTGTACCAGTTAAGCCTTTCTCTCTAGAGTAGCATTGCATAATATATGACTATTTTTGTATTATATATATATATATATATATATATATATATATATATATATATATATTCCCTATTTTCGTGAAAGAGGTTGAAGCAGATTTACAATCCTTCAAGCATCAGTACTGGCCTTACAATAAAAAATTAACTTAGTGACGATTATGACACATTACGGCGTCATACAAGGGCTTAAAGGCAGGTAGGACATTTTGAAATAGGAATGACTTGGATTTGAATTTTTAAAAACTGATGTGACGTTTTCACATATACATAACTATACTCCTACTTGATATCAGTAATGTTACAAAGAAGTATCGAACAGTAAAGTCAAACTCTTGACAATGAGACACTGTTAAAGTCATAACTCTACAACAATTTACATTCAATGTCAAATCAAAACAGACTACAAAGTAACATTGTTAAGTGAAATCAACAACGATAATTAAATGTCAAGTCAAAATTGTTTACAAACGTGCATTGTGTAGTCAAATCAACAATGAAAATTAAATGTCAAATCAAAACTGATTACAAAGTACCATCTTGTAGTCAAATCAACAATGAAAATAAATGTCAATTCAAAACTGATTTCAATGAAACATTGAGTAGTGACAACAAAACTGTTTACAAGGAAATGTCAAACAATTAAAGTAAAACTGTTTGCAAACAAACATTGTTAATTCAAAACTGTTTACAAATTAACATTGAGTTGTCAAATCAACAATAAGAATTAAATGTCAAATCAAAATAAAATTACAAAGTAACATTGAATTGTCAAATAAATAATGAAAATTAATGTGAAATCAAAACATATTTCTTTGAAACAGTGAGTAATCAAAATAAAATCAATTTGCGTAGAAATATTGACTAATCAAACACTTATTCATTGCGTTGGTAAAGAGATATTGTATGGGTAGATGCGAACTGTTTGCAGATATGTATTTACAGCAGATTGGCAGCATTTCAGAACAAAAAGAAACAATGATAGGAAAATTGCGGTGAGTTGAACAAAAAACTGTTCTATAGGGTGGAAAGGAAATGAAAAATAGATGCTGTTTTTTCTAAATAAATAGAAAAGGAACGAGAAAAAACGCAGCAAATATAGATCGGCAAATACTGAAAGACCACGTTCTGTTAGAGGACTTGTCAAGCAAATCACTGAGATCGTTTAATAATGCGGACATAAAATACAACTGGGAAGCCGTAACAGGTTGCGATGTTTTGATGTTTCGATATTGCCGACCTGACTTAATGAGTTTCCCTTAATCACATCAGATTCCGTTGACGTCTATTGGTCAGCAGGGGATCTGTGGAACGCTCCGACCATGCACACAGGACCGGCGTCATCGCTCGACCTTTAACGTTTTTTACATTTCTGTTGACTTTCAACTCCGTTTTTAGTTTTGTCTTTATATGGATTGCGTAAGGCTGAAACAGTTTTTTCGTGATAGAACTCAGCCTGGCGTTAGCGATTTGACAGGCACTCGCCTAACGTTGATGTGAGGTGAATTACGGGATTTACCTTGACGGAGCGAAAAAAGTTGATTCAGATCACAGCTCCATAAATTGCAAAATTTAGAAATATTTTAACACCTTAAATAGATAATACCTTTCGGAATATAATCATTGCTTTCCATATTACGAACGTGTTTAGAAATAACAACTCGCATTTAAGTTTGTTCTTGGGTACAAAATAGAAAGAATTTGGTTGCTGGGATGGAAAGGTAGTTTCAAACATGTTAATAACAAAAATACTGCTTCTACTCTCTATTAAAAAAAAAATATTAACTCAAATTTGTTTAAAGTCAATTCCTACTTAGGTCAACTAATAAAAGTTTTATTTTAGGTAATTAAATAGTTTTAAAAAATTACCATTAATATAAATGAAGAATCATAATCTATGCGATAAAACAGCTATTCTACCACATAAACTATAATATAAAATCAACTGTATTATGAAATCATACGTTATCACTTATTTTAAACCAAACGGGACGAAATAACTAATTGCATACTTTGCCCCTTTTGTGAAAATTTTTTCCACATATAAAACTAATATTAAACTATTAAATTTAATTAATAAATTAATATTTGAACAAACTGTATTATCATCAAGTGTCATCCGCTGGAAGGTTTAAAAAACGTATTTGAATTTGAATGGATGAATAAAAAGTATTTTATTAACGATTGAAAATTTGAAAAAAATGTATATAAGGAGTGTGAACTAATAGAAGAAATTGAAAAACAGCGTAAAAAATTTTGGTTTTAGGTAAAGGAGCCCCAATGTAAACCTTTGATTATTGGAAAATTAAAAAAACGTAAAAACAATAAAATTATCTGACATACCTGACACTAAACACAGTAAATAAAAACCCAATATTCACTGAGTATTGCTACCGTGTAACAGAAATGTACTTCAGGTGTTGATTTATAGTGAATAATTTAATTTTTATTGCGGTTATTTTGTATTTGTTTATTGTGTTTATACTTTGTAAAATTTTGGTAGAGCACTATGCTGTCAGCTGACCCATACAGTCCCTGTCAAAAGTGATGTAAAAAAATATGTAATGTTAATATAAATAAACAATATACAGCTAATGTCTTACTAAAATTCTTTCGTGTTTGATAACATTTTTCTTTAACTTTTATTTTCCATCCGATGAAATTACAATTTTATTGATATTTTTTGCGATTAAATCAAATAAGTTTTCAATTTGAACTAGACGGCATAACAGCTGACTGATTGTCAGGCCGAGGAGTACGAGGACGGTAGACAAGGATTACAAGGGTCAGCCGGCAGCCTCAGGGTACAACGCTCTTTTGGAACTCCAGAAATTGTAGATAATTCATATTCCATTGCTTAACAGATTAATTAATAGCAGACACAATAAAAATAATTTTAAAAATAATAATAATTTGTCACCTTATCTAAATCTTTCAATAAAATATAATACATTTGCTCATATAAGTTCTTGAAGTGGCCTGTTTTCCTTGGATTTTGGAAATTCCAATGAACGGTAAAGCAACGTTCTCACTGGGTATAAAGTTCCTTAAATGTCTGTCGTCTACTTTGAACTCTTCTTACTCGTTCTTAGTAAAGATAAAATCTTCTGGTTTTATTAATGTTCAAAACCGTCATGTGATTTTTATTGGAGCAAATATTACAAATACCGTAATATATAAAGTAGCATCATGTTGGTCGACATTAACATAAAATTCGCCATTTTATAAACAAAAACGTGAGCGGCGCGACTCGTACGAACACGTTCACTGAACTACTTTTACCTTTTTAAATGCATTACATTGCCAAAAACCTGAACTCTGGGAAAAGAAATCTTTTTGATTTAATAGCCCGCTTGAAAAGTGAAAATTGTGACATTTTTGTGCGACGTCTCATCCTGTTGCAAGTACACGCACGCGTAGAATGACAATTAATTTGCATTGTTGACCTTTAGCTCCGGGGTCAACATCTCGACTAGCCATCTCGTCCGTTCTACCATGTCTCGGATAATTGACGTTTTGAAACCAATGGTTTGACCTGTTCTATTGGATTACTCCACCGTATGCATCTCGTTACAGGCTTCGCGTGTTGTCTGTTCGATCACTTTACAGTTTACAGGCTTTGTTGATGTTTGCTCTAGCATTTCATGTGCAAATAACTTCAGTCACACTACATGTGCTTTAGAAAGTGCGCGTTTCGACATGTCATGCGTTGCCGCCTTGGATTTTCTGTAAATAGGTAACCCGACGCTCGGTTGAACTGGATAGATTGTACTCGTCCATTTGTCCGCCTCTCGTTTGTACAACGCATCTTTAAACCTGCTGATATTTTTAATTTAAAACTTCGAACAAGTCCTTACCCAAGAGTTAAAATCTTTACGATTTATAGGGTTTCTGTAAATGGGTACCCCGACGCTCTGTGGAACTGGATAGATCGTACCCGTGCATTTGTCCGCCTCGCGTTTGTACAGCAGATCTTTAAACTTGCTGATATTTTTAATTTAAAACTTCGAACAAGTCTTTACCTAAGCTTTGAAATCTTTCCAAACTATAGGATTTCTGAAATAGTCCAAGGCTTACTACAGATCCTGTTTGCTCTAAACTGCCTTCTCCCTAATTCCAGGTTTATTGGCACATCACGTGCAAATCCTTTCTATTAAAACAATCGAAACACACTCCATAAAAGCATAAATTACCTTACAAACACCTGAAATAATGTCCCCGAGTAATAACTAGATAGTTGTATATCACGCCCAGTAAACTAGGTTGTTAGGCCTGGCTAGGGTGCGGCGTACACACGCAATCGATACATACGCCTTCGATATACATCGACTGATCATTTCGAGTTACATAAAAACAGTTTTAATCATAGCTTAATGCTACAAGCAAGGGCTCTTCGATAAATCGTACTGCTTCATAAACATGGGTGGTTTGTTAGAAAGTAAATCCGATGGAGGGGGTCGGGCAACGCTGCACTGATTAAACTAGTGCGCAGGCTCGTCGCAGTGTTTTGGGATTGTTGCGCGCAGTAGGATAAACTAGGAGAATGAAAATACGTAAAATTATCAGGTCAAACTTTGTGTGGTTAATGATGGGCGGAATTGGAGTAACCTTTGGGAGGCTCTGTGTAATTTAGGGAATACTTTAACTCTTACGTTGCTCCTGGTTATAGCCAAAGACAGTGAGTAACAATGTTTGCTCCAGTTTTTGGAACTGGTACAGTTTTAGAATTATTACAAGACGCCCTGGCAGCCATGATGTTTTACTGAATGAAGAAAAGTTTGCGCAGGGACTTTAATAAATAGAACGGAAGAGGTTACGTACAAAATTTTTCAAATAAAGTATTTCTCGTATATAACGCGTCGCATTTGGAGTGGTTTTTACCCATAGGCTTTTTATCCTCTGAAAGCCACATAAGCGGTCTAAATTGATAACCTTTTTTACTTTCCGGTTTGGGTACCCAAAACCATCTTTTTGACAGTCATCCTCTAGCGAGCTGTCTCAGTCTCACATGAGCATACGGTTAATATCCTTACCATGCATGAAGAAAACTGGATTGATTGCACATGTACCATGGTGATAAGCTCTTTCCATAGAACATCAGGAGATAATGAAATGAAACAGTGCGGTAAGTGTCGTACTAAGAGCGAGATGAAAAAACCTGACAAGAAATAAGCCCTGCCAGGACAAACATCTCTATAGATCATACAGGAACCCTGGGGACTAGAATATCCCATTATAAAGGATAAGGAGAAGTGTTTCATTATAAATACCTTGTTAGTGAGGCTATAGTAAGAATGGCATGTATACATTATCTGCTGCCTACTCGAAACTGAAATAGTATGCAAAATGAAATTAGTCTTTCGGTTGGGGATAGGCTGCGTCCCTCGGGATGTCCCCTGCATCACCTGAAACAGAATTGTGAAGCAGATTAATAATAGTAAGTACATTTTATTTACAGCGTTGGGATTGGCGCTAGGGGGTTAGTAGGGACAGCGGTCTGTGTGAGTCGTGGGATGGGGTCGTAACTCCCCAATGAGGAATTGAGTCTAGATGATGTGTGAGCGTGTGGATATGGACACGGGCTGGTCTGTAAGACATTTACTCTGACGAAACCGACGAAGAGTTTGGGGTGTAGATAAGACAAACACTCTCTTAAGATTCTTAAGATTTTTCCAGCGACGACGCTGGAATAGGAATAGTTCATCTTTACTCGACTGTAGAAAAGACAAACACTCTCGTAAAATTCTATAAGGGAGATATCATCGCTGGGATAGGAATAGTTGCTCTTTACTGGGCTGTAGAAAGGACAAAGCGCTCTCTTATGATTAAGGGAAACGTCATCGCTGGAATAGGAATAGTTGCTCTTTACTGGACTGTAGAAAGGACAAAACGCTCTCTTAAGGTTGTTTAAGGGAGACATCATCGCTGTGATAGGAATAGTTACTCTTACCTGGGCTATAGAAAGGACAAAGTACCTTCCCAAGATTGTATAAAGAAGACACCGTCTCTGGAATAGGTATAGTTGCTTTTTACTGGGCTGTAGAAAAGACAAAGCGTCCTCCTAAGATTGTGTAAGGAAGACATCGTCGTGGAGTAGGAAGAGTGGCTCTCTAACTGGATCTTTGACTCGGTACTGCATCACTACTTGCTTGGAAACGTACGTAAGAAGAACCCACAGAAATGTTCACTTCCTACTGAAGACAAATAAAAATATTTAAATAGACATGTTTACGGCAGTGGATTTACAACTGCTCTAAATGAAGACATACAAGGTCGGCCAATGTTGGGCTTCTGATTTCACTCTGTTGGTCCGGCGTTATAATGATTGACTGACGAAAGGCTGTGTCCAATGAGTGGGATATATTGCCCGTCTTACGCCATTAATATACCCTTTAGCGCCCGTACGCTGTGACGATCTGGCCTAATAAATGACACACATATCATATTAATAAACTCGTAACTTCTGACACGGTAAAAACACGTCTATAGCTCAAGAACTTTAGCTCCTACTTTTAACGCCTTCTTTAGTCGCCGAATGAATATTTATACCTCTCCGCGTATATGTTATTCATGCGTAACACATTTTTCCAGTCTAGTTTCTATTTCAGACCCGTTCCCTGCGTAATTAATATGAGTTTCTCGTACGACGTAAGAAAAGGTATACTTTTTCTAATTGAAAACAATATTTGTGTTATTAAAAATAACAGGCTTTTGATTTCTAGTTGTAAAAATATTATATTATATTCAGCTGTAGATATCTTTTCTAAAAATAAATCTTTCACGATATATGTATTATTTTAATATCAAGATTATACATAGGGTATATATATATATATATATATATATATATATATATTTATATATTTGCGTGTGTGTATATGTGTGCGCGTGCGCGCGCGCGCGCGCGCGCGTGTGTGTGTGTGTGTGTGTGTGTGTTATAAACTTTATAAGTTCCTTGAATACTCCACATTTTAAACTTTCACTTACGTACTTGTTTTTCAGAATTATTTTAACCTTAGAAATAATCTATAATCTTATACTCAAGACAGATTTATAATACTGACTTTGTTATGTTTCTTTGTCGGTTTTTTCTGAAAATTTTCAACTGTTTATTGCAGAACCTTACTTAGTTTTATAATATGCCTCATATCCTTATGTCAATAAATGTATATTGAAAGAGAGACAGTATATATATATATATATATATATATATATTTGCGTGTGTGTATATGTGTGCGCGTGCGCGCGCGCGTGTGTGTGTGTGTGTGTGTGTTATAAACTTTATAAGTTCCTTGAATACTCCACATTTTAAACTTTCACTTACGTACTTGTTTTTCAGAATTATTTTAACCTTAGAAATAATCTATAATCTTATACTCAAGACAGATTTATAATACTGACTTTGTTATGTTTCTTTGTCGGTTTTTTCTGAAAATTTTCAACTGTTTATTGCAGAACCTTACTTAGTTTTATAATATGCCTCATATCCTTATGTCAATAAATGTATATTGAAAGAGAGAGAGTATATATATATATATATATATATATATATATATATATATATATATATATATATATATTTTATAACTCAACTTTTGTTATAATTATAATTTAATTTTAATGTTATTTATTTACCTTACCTATCTAATGTCACACCTTCAGGTTTATAAAGAATTAACAATCTTATAATTTTTAAACATCACTTGCATTTATTTCTTTACACATTATACCAAATTTATATTAAATATTTTGCAGTGACAGGATTGATATCTTAACATTACAATTATAAAAGATGGACTTTGAGGCTTTAGAATTCTAATAAAATAACATAACAAAGATAATAAATTCAGTATTAAAATTTTATAGTTGCTCTCGGGTCGCTGATACGGGAACTTTGCTTCTTAAATTAGAAATGGTGAAACTAGATTAAATTTTGTAAATGGTAATGAAGTTAAAGTTGTTCTGAACTAAAGTATAGATGTCTGTTGGCTACACTTATATTCAAATAATACTTATTGTTCTGAAGAGTCCCTGGAATCTTGGCCTTTGTTACCTTCTGCCTTAACACTTGACACAAAAATAATTACTTTTATATTTCTAAAAAAACTTTTACGTAGCTCTTTTTTAAAATTTACTTATAAAAACTCTTTACCTAATTTAACAATTTATTCTTTTTACAACACTCCCATCCTTGTCCCCACCAATCCGTCTGCCTTCTTTCCGAGTTCCCTTCAAAACTCCTCTCACGTCTCCCGATCATTTAGTTTTTATTGAAATCCCTAATCTCTCCCACTACCAAAGTGTTCTTTGTAAGTTCCCACAGTTTCCATCTAACGGTACACTGTTATTTTCCCAGGTTATATCGATCAGTGGATTTTTCCGTCTTAATATGTTTGAACCCTTCTCTTGTCAAATTGCCGGCACACAGTTTATAGCCTTCTCGGAAAAGGATAATGGATGGTACCTGCTTTGTCGGCACTTTACAAATCTATTTGTGTCTTTCTTTGCTAATCCTACAGATAATTATTTTAGCAACTAACTGAATTTACTCTAAAGCCTCGTACTTTATGTTATAATATATATATATATATATATATATATATATATATATATTTATTTATTTATCTTCAAACCTTTATAAACTAATTATTTTATTAAATAGAATTTGTTTTCTTTATAAAATATAAAATGGTGTACACAATACATAGTAAAACGTTTAGACATATTCTATGCTGTTATTATTTAACAGTTGTTGTGGATACTTAGTGTAAATATTTTGAAGGACATTTTTAGGACCTAAATAAACGTATCATTCATAAGCATTTGTAATATTTCTCGTTAAACATCTTTACACAGTTGCGGTAAACCGCGTAAGTGTAAAGAAATGGCGGATACCACTTGTTTCCATCTCAACTCGATCTGTTAGTTTACTCTTTAACATATTAATATATCTATAGTAGCGCTTACTTCTGGTCTGAATGAGGATGGTATACATAAGCAATGCTATAGACAAGTGTTTACATCATATTTTAAAATACAAAATGGTGATAAACTTAGTTTGTATAATTATTAAGGTTTTAAGGTTTGCAACATTTTTAAAAGGGATTTTTTTAAATCACATAAGGGGCTTTAAAATATCGATTCTACTGGAACAAATATACAGTATTTGACAATAGGAAGTCTAAAATGTTTTTTCCAAATTTAACTCTCCACCATTGTACGTTTAAACACTTTTTTGAGATCGTTATTAACTTTTGTTACAATTGGTGTAAGTACTTGATTGGAAATAAGAAAATTAAAACTTTGAAACCTGATATATGTGTCTAAATGTAAGTGGCATTTCTAATTACATACGAAAATATTTGAAACGTTTTTTTTTATTTATTCTTATGTTTGAAATTACATATATTGATTTATTAAAATTTTCCAAACGGCAATTTTCGAAAATAGTAGGCGGTACCCATTATGTGTAATGAATGTAGCCCTTTCGGAGCCCAGATTAGGAAAAACAGGACGTACGTTTTCCTGGATTATGTATAAAGTCCACAGCACGAGTTCGGAGGGGAGGGGGTGTCTAAAATTGCAGCGTTGCCACATGGGCGAGATACAAGTCACGGATAGACAGACTGACAGCCCGACGTTCGAACTGGGCAACAGTGTTCGCTCAGGGTTGCCAATTAGTGTTCAGGGGTGAGCGACGTTCGACCATATCTTACGAGACAGGTCCATACGTGGCAACAGCGCTAAACAAGCAACCCGTCCGATTAGTTAAGCGTTCGGCCGCTAGTCGCTCTAGCAGTGTGGAGCATGACGTATTTAGGTAGACGTTTGCAATCAGCTATTCTTATTAATCTAGTTAGCTGTATAAACGTAAACAAAATTTACAGAATTTTTACTCTGTAGTTGTGGTAAAATAAACATAACCAAACAATGAATTTTCACATAAATTTTCATTCATAATTAAACTATAATAAATAAAGTTTTAAATGTAGAAAATACCACATTTAATGTTTGTAAATGTATGGTTGAAAGGTTGTACGTGTTTTCATTAATTACATTATGTTGGTTAACTATAACAGTTTTATTATTATTATATTTGCAGTGTAATGAAAAGTATAATTCTTAACATGTTCTTAGGGTGCTTTTCCGGTCCTTGATAAAACACGATCGTGCCCAGTAATTTTTACGAAATGTACCACTTCAAAAACAGCTACCATTACTTTCGTTGGTAGTTAGGAGTAAGCTAGGGGTATAACACTCCCGGGTAGGGATGTAGAGTGGATCGTTGCGTCACGTGTGTTGGGTCACTACCTACTCTCTATTGGTGCTATAAAGTAGTGTCTAGCCTTTACAACCACATCTAAGGTAAGGTAAGGCATGATAGATGGAATTCTTCTAACTAAGGAAAGAACATATCACCCGGTTCTGGAAATAAGAGTATTCGTGACTTTTCAAGATACATTCTGTTTAATACATTTTCAGTATAATTAAGGTAATTATGAATGAGTCAATGTCACCCGGAATAGAACTCTCCGAGGTCACGCCGCATTCCAAAAATGTCTGGCCAGATCGATTCGGAAGTGGAAAAAATCGATTGCAAGTTAATCGATTACTAGTTATTAATAACGGGCGAGTGAATGTTGCAAACAAAAACCTTGTAACGGAAATTGCTGCAAATCTGAACGCATCGCGCGTGAAAACTCTCTTCCGGGCCTTTACGGGATAATTAAGTCCCAATTTTCATTCCTAGGAACAAGCGTGTGTTAAAATGGCGACATCCTGTTTGGAAAGCGTTCCTCGATGGAGTGTTATTAGCGTATCCGGATTTGCCGGTGTGCGAGGCTTGGAGCGTGGAGGAAAGTGTTGCTCCCTCGCATGACGCACATTAATCGATGGGTTACTGGAGAAACAAAACCTCTTGTTACTACTTTTATAGAGAGTGTTTTTCAGAAACTCATCTTAACCATTTCCGATCTAAAATTAACAATGAGGGTTTTGATCAGAAAAAAATTTAAAAATTTGTTTTGAGGGTGTATCTTTAGTAGCGCTATAATCGTTTGATAGTTAGATGTAAACAAACTCCTCGCTAATAGTATGTAAATATCAAACGTTTCTTTAAATTCTTAACACACTCATCGTCACTTCTGTTACGAATATTTGTATACATTTGAGTACATTTTACTGCTTTTCCTAACAATAAATTATTTTTCTTTGTAGAATCCCTCTAAACTTGAGAATGGATTAAATCCGAAATGTGCCAACAAAGAAAAATATTTTAATGTTAGGAAAGGCAGAAAACGTACTCAAATGTAAAGTTTTTTTATTTAAATCTGAAAAGACTGACGTAAAGTGGATGAGCCAATAGAGTGTTGTCTTAATATGGATCGAGAGTACCTCGGATAATCGAAAACTTGGGTAATGACTTGGATCTCGGGGAAAATCGTTTGAGAAGTTACGAAGCCGGAGGTGAAGATACTGCAATGGTTCGGGAACATACTTAGGGAGATTATAAAGGTGATGGAGTGTAGGGGAGATAAGCCAATAGAGTGTTATCTTAATATGGATCGAGAGTACCTCGGATAATCGAAAACTTGGGTAATGACTTGGATCTCGGGGAAAAATCGTTTGAGAAGTTACGAAGCCGGAGGTGAAGATACTGCAATGGTTCGGGAACATACTTAGGGAGATTATAAAGGTGATGGAGTGTAGGGGAGATAAGCCAATAGAGTGTTATCTTAATATGGATCGAGAGTACCTCGGATAATCGAAAACTTGGGCAATGACTTGGATCTCGGGGGAAAATCGTTTGAGAAGTAACGAAGCCGGAGGTGAAGATACTGCAATGATTCGGGAACATACTTAGGGAGATTATAAAGGTGATGGAGTAGAGGGGGGGTAAGCCAATAGAGTGTTAGCTTAATATGGATCGAGAGTACCTCGGATAATCGAAAACTTGGGCAATGACTTGGATCTCGGGGGAAAATCGTTTGAGAAGTAACGAAGCCGGAGGTGAAGATACTGCAATGATTCGGGAAAATACTTAGGGAGATTATAAAGGTGATGGAGTGTAGGGGAGATAAGCCAATAGAGTGTTATCTTAATATGGATCGAGAGTACCTCGGATAATCGAAAACTTGGGTAATGACTTGGATCTCGGGGAAAAATCGTTTGAGAAGTAACGAAGCCGGAGGTGAAGATACTGCAATGATTCGGGAACATACTTAGGGAGATTATAAAGGTGATGGAGTGTAGGGGAGATAAGCCAATAGAGTGTTATCTTAATATGGATCGAGAGTACCTCGGATAATCGAAAACTTGGGTAATGACTTGGATCTCGAGGAAAATCGTTTGAGAAGTAACGATGCCGGAGGTGAAGATACTGCAATGATTCGGGAACATACTTAGGGAGATTATAAAGGTGATGGAGTGTAGGGGAGATAAGCCAATAGAGTGTTATCTTAATATGGATCGAGAGTACCTCGGATAATCGAAAACTTGGGTAATGACTTGGATCTCGGGGGAAAATCGTTTGAGAAGTAACGAAGCCGGAGGTGAAGATACTGCAATGATTCGGGAACATACTTAGGGAGATTATAAAGGTGATGGAGTGTAGGGGAGATAAGCCAATAGAGTGTTATCTTAATATGGATCGAGAGTACCTCGGATAATCGAAAACTTGGGTAATGACTTGGATCTCGAGGAAAATCGTTTGAGAAGTAACGATGCCGGAGGTGAAGATACTGCAATGATTCGGGAACATACTTAGGGAGATTATAAAGGTGATGGAGTGTAGGGGAGATAAGCCAATAGAGTGTTATCTTAATATGGATCGAGAGTACCTCGGATAATCGAAAACTTGGGTAATGACTTGGATCTCGGGGGAAAATCGTTTGAGAAGTAACGAAGCCGGAGGTGAAGATACTGCAATGGTTCGGGAACATACTTAGGGAGATTATAAAGGTGATGGAGTGTAGGGGAGATAAGCCAATAGAGTGTTATCTTAATATGGATCGAGAGTACCTCGGATAATCGAAAACTTGGGTAATGACTTGGATCTCGAGGAAAATCGTTTGAGAAGTAACGAAGCCGGAGGTGAAGATACTGCAATGATTCGGGAACATACTTAGGGAGATTATAAAGGTGATGGAGTGTAGGGGAGATAAGCCAATAGAGTGTTATCTTAATATGGATCGAGAGTACCTCGGATAATCGAAAACTTGGGTAATGACTTGGATCTCGAGGAAAATCGTTTGAGAAGTAACGAAGCCGGAGGTGAAGATACTGCAATGATTCGGGAACATACTTAGGGAGATTATAAAGGTGATGGAGTGTAGGGGGATAAGCAAATAGGGGAGATGGAAATAAAGGAATGTGAAATGCAAGGTTAAAAGTGGGTAAACTACAGAGGCAATGGAGGGGAAAGGCCTAAATGATAACAAAGCTATTTACCTGTGGAATACAATAACAAACAAGAGAGCGATGTTAAATAGGGAATAGAAGATAGAGAATTGGTCAGTTTTCATTTGGTGAAGAAAATAATAAATACAATTTACAGATAACACATAAATACATTTGTACAAAAGCTATTTTTAGCCAATTTTATGTTACGGCTTAGAAACCTGTGCATGCATAAAGGAAGTAGCTAAGTATATTAGGGGTGACGGTGTTAAAGGGGTTTAAAGGCTTAAAGGAAAAGTTAGACTAAGATGTGCGAACAACCTTTAATATCCCTATTATTTCAAGGGGCAAGGAAAGAACATGGAATATTGTTACTATTTATTATATTATTAGGAATATACTGTGGTTGAATTTAATAGTAAATACACAAAAACCTCTTAACCACAAACTTTCTTTATTTTACCTTTATGTACATTTCAGTTACCAAGTAACCATCCTCAGAGGGATAACATACAAAGACTCACTTTGTATGTTATCCCTCTGAGGATGGTTACTTGGTAACTAAAATGTACATAAAGGTAAAATAAAGAAGGTTTGTGGTTAAGAGATTTTTGTGTATTTATTATGGAATATTGTGTACTGGGAAGATTGAGGAATTTAATCTAAGAATAATATGATGGGGGAAAACATTTTTCTAGTTTTAAGACGACAGCAAGAATGACATCGCCTACAGTAAGGTGGAAAGGTATTGTGAAGGTAGTTACGATTGTGGCAGCGTCACGAAACCCTTTGGTATACAGGGCAATGTATCAAGTGGACAGGGTAAACAGCAAAGTACCCCTTTGTGTATCAGGGTGATAGGTAGGGGGCTACCACATACAATCTCTTGTAGTAAGAAGAGTAGACATTACCCCCTTGGACAAGTAAATGGAATTTTGTAAGACTGAGGAAAGGATGTACAGATCCTCTGGTTCTAGGGATAGGAAGAAATTATGGCCCTGCGTAGGCAGTCTCTCACCTGATATAGACTTACCCTCAGCCATGACGAAGAAGGGGTTTACCACCTCTGGCAGTAGTTTTAAAATAATTGACATTTATGAAGCGAAAACCTCTGACAAATACCTTGGACAGTGTGTTATCTTATCGTTTATATGAGACTTAGACGCTATGAATTCCTAACGCCCAATTCTTTAGTGTGATAGAACTTCGTTTTCTACCTGTGCTAAACTCACCGAAGTGAATTTTCTAGTAAGCCGACACGATCGACCAATATGAGTATCTAAGGAAGTGAGTAAAGGTTTGTAGATATAGCCAGGATTAAGTGAGAGACGTACAATCCCTTGTAGAGGGTATAAGGAAAAATCAAGATATCACGTCTGCAGGACCATACACCTGAAATGAACCTACGCTCTGTCTGGGTACAAATGTGGCCACCCTTTTGTAAAAAAAGGGAGATTTAATCAGGTAGGATTAAAAAAAGGACATTGTGATGTACATGATCTGGGAATAGGGAAAATATGTCACTGCGTGACTAGGGCCGTGGACCTACTCTCGACTGAGGAGAAGAGAGGTATCTATAAAGATCTCAAGTAAAGACTAAGCGAGATGTATGACCAGGTTTGGAACAGGTTTTTGGTTTCCAAAATGGACTTGAAGAAACGAAGGAGACTTGTGCTAGGAATAGGATGGAGGAAACTGTGACGGAGAACTGGCAACAATCAAAATGTCACATTATGATGATAAAGACAAAATATTGTTCTCGACCAAGGTGAAGACAGATGTGTATAAAGACTTTCAGTATGTGCAAGGCTATATGTATGACCAGGTTGAAAGGATGTTTGAAATCAAATGTTTTCAAAAAGGACTTGATGAGGCTAAGAAGACTTGTGCTGCGAGTATGATGGAGGAAACGGTGACGGAGAACTGGCAACAATGAAAATGACACGTGATGATAAAAAAAAATAATTTGAAATTTCATTTGAAAAAAAAATAAATAAGAAATTTGTTTTTAATGCGTTAGTACCACTAAGAACCACACAAATATTTCCCTCAAATTCTATTATTGCAAATTATTATCTGTCTTCACATTATGTTCAATGAACCTCGCAAACCTCAACAGATGCGTTACAGCTGGTAGCTCAAGTGTTTGGCGTAGGTAGTGAATGTATATGAAGAGATTATGTAAAGTACGTTGTGAAATAACTTAATAGTTATGCAATAGCTGATTGTCAGATCTAGTGCGAGACAATACTGCTATAGTTATTTGCCACCACTTATCTGCTAGATAAACGCGATGATATTAATGGGCCGTCGATACTCTGGCTGTGCATATCACAGCTGTGCATCTAAGTTCTATACACGAGACGCTGCCGCTAAGCACAGACTCCCGTATCGTTACAAAGTAGCGTCATTATTATTGTAAACCCTCGCTACAAATATTTACACAACCTTATTAGTAATAAAATAGTTTTCCAGTAAATAATTTTGGAACAAAGACTAATTCATCCAAAAGGGAAGTAACCATAGTTGTCTCCAAGACGATTAAACATAGAAACAAAAAACTGAGGGGCTAATGTTATGGTGGGGGGTCAGAACATAGATAAACGTTACGAGTAAGAGTTATTTGTAAAATTTTACTTCTAGATAAATTAAATATAATACTTGAATTATGTATTTAAACATATTTTCACAAACAGGAGTAAAAGAAACAAATATTTCTTACTGCAAAATCCCAAACGTAACAGTAAGATGGTAAATTCCAAGACGGTAAAAGCCCCAAATTGTGATAAACCTTAAGGGGATACAAATATTTACACAACCTTTATGTACGTTTCGCTAACACAGCATCATCAGAAGGTTACAAATAAACTGTGATAGTGAAATATACGTAAAGAATGTATAGATATTTGTAGGGTTTATAATGGTTTATTAATTAGGTTTTTTATCAGTTTTCGATTATTCTTGGCCCACATTACCTCGGATAATCCAGACACTGTAATGTTTTTACAACCCTTATCCCCTTCACATCCCTCCGCACAAGCCAGTGCTAGCCTATCTCTCCCTTTCTAATCGCTGTTGGATATCCGTTGTTGCCACTGCGTTACATAGTTGTAATAAGGGTTTAACATTGCTTGCATCTTGGCAGTTTATATACGAGTGTTATAGTTATACAAACTTGGTGCAAACACCGCGACTAAGAGCCTAATTGTTATTGGTTTTGTTTCAGGAGGAGTAAGCCTCCGTAGCAAGAGGAACCGGACACTGTTGGCGGAGGGGAAGTAAAACGTTACTATATGCGGTGAAACAACCCTTAGAAGGTGAGTAAGGAAATGGTTTTCCAGTAAATAATTTTTGAACAAAAACTAATTCATCCAAGAAAGGGAAGTAACCATAGTTGTCTCCAAGACGATTAAACATAGAAACAAAAAACAAAAAAATTGACGGGCTAATGTAATGGGGGGAGGAGAACATACATAAACGTTACGAGTGAGGGTTCATTGTAAAATATTACTTCTTGCGTTATACTATAAAGGCATCAATAAATTAAATATAATACTTAAATTATGTATTTAGAAATATTTTCACCAACACGAATGAAAGAATTTCTTACTGCAAAATCCCAAATGTTGCAGTAAGATGGTAAATCCCAGAACGGGGAAACCCCCAAATTGTGATGAATATTAAAGGGGTTCGGTACCTCCAATAATGTTAATGTTAAATTTAACAACTTTGATGTACCTTTTTAGAAAAACTAAGCAGGCTACTGCAAAGAAAGTTTCATGGCTTCTTTGGGGGCTGTTCATAAAAATTTTAACAGAGGGTTTTTAAAAAAACAAATTTTAGAGAAAATGATTTTTTTTATTTTGCACAAAAAACCTTCAAATATTCACTTTTTTTTATTTAAACATAAAACATGATAAATAAGAAGTCCTGCTGTTAACGTGTGTACAGGCATATCATAAACTAGTTGTAAAGGTTTGATAGGCCTATGTGAAGTGGTTCTTGAAAAAAGGTACATTATGTAAAAAAACACAGTTTTCATAAAACGGCTATAAACATTAAACTTAACTTTTAGTTCATGCCTGTGGCATATGAAGGCCCTGCTTCCTCATCATCCTCTTCCAACAGGTCCTCCAGCTTCCTTTTCCCAAGTCTCTTACTCTGTCTAGCCTTTTTTATAACTTCTGAAGCTTCCAATTCGCCTTTTCGAACTCTAATGGTGTCCAAAGACTTCATCACGTTCATGCAGTTTACTGTCGGCTCCAAACTGCTCAAGAAAAATAATTAAGATAAAGCCTTCTCATTGTAAAACCAACATTAACCAATCATCGTTGGCAATACCTAGGATCTCCCAAACTCTAATAATACAGACCAAAGAACTCGTTACTCATGTAGGGAAGTTCTAAGATTTATCAATATAATAGCTTTTAGGCCCTACAGTAACATATTGAGTAATTGGATTAAATTGACTAAATTTTCATCAAAATATTGACAATCTGAAACACTTACCAAACCCATCACCATCTGATTAACTGTAATGTAATTATGGATCAATATGAAGTTAAGCAACAATTAGAACTAAAATAGCTAATATTTGTACAATTAATGAGGAACATCGGGACAAGTGAAACAGTATTCTACTCAAAACTTGGATTGATCAGTACCTACCAGCATAGCTTTAGAGTAACTGATTAAATGCCTTATAAGCAGGCGAGTTGGCCGATTGCTACGAAATATAGGGACGCAATAAACACGAAATAGCCAGAATGTTAGAGAATGGTGTAATTGAAAGAGCAAACTGCCCATATATAAACCCAATTGTACCCATTATCAAGAAGGACGGGACAGTAGGTTATGTTTGAATGTGCTAACCACTAACACGAGGACTGTACCAGAATACTAGGGTAGCCCACGTATACCAGATGTTTTAACAAGATACGGAGGTTATAAAACCATGTCTATTTATTATTTTATTATTATTACTAAAACTCGGAGGGACCTTATCGGTGTAGAGCACTTAGCTACAGCCTTATACTCTCTTCCCATCCCTACCACAGGACTAGCTTAGTGGATACCTACCTCTTTGCAGAAATTAAGTACCCACCTGATGATAAATCCTCTGATGTACATACCTGCCAGCCAAACCACTTTCTCCTTGCAGCTCCCAAAGCAGGACACTCACAGAGTACGTGGATTGGGCTTTCCTCTTGGTCCTCGTCGCATCTCTTGCACACAGGGGACCTAGATTTTCCAATTTTGTATTGGAACCCCCTCAGATTCCCATGGCCTGTAACTAGCTCTACAGTAGCTCTGAGTTGATGTCTACTTAAGGAGAGTAGTTCTTTGGCCCACAAATCTCCTGAGTAACCCCACAGTACCTTGGATTTGTTACACCCCAAGGTTACATTCCATTCTTTCCTGCACAACCTGTCTATATATGCCGTGATCCTCTTGCGCCTCTCCTGAGGCGGCATGCCCACTGCCCTCAGCAACGGTCCTTGAGTTATACACCCTTGTTTTGCTAAGGCGTCAGCTCTCTCATTCCCTATCCAGCCAGAATGTGCTGGAATCCAGGTTAGGTTGAGTGAATTATACTTAGTCAGCTCTGCTAGAGAAGCTATAGTCTCAGCCACCAGCCTAGAGGTGGTACTAGCCTTACCTAAAGCCTTCAGAGCTGCCTGACTGTCCGAGCAAATCCAGATGGTCCTGCTTCTCCTGCCAGACCCTATTATTTCCTCAGCACATAGTTTGATCGCGATCACCTCCCCCTGGAAGACAGAGTTGTAGTCCTCCAGGCGATGACAAAATCTGTCTTGGTGTCTCGGTCCACTAAATCCTGATCCCACTTCTTCCTTCATCTTGGACCCATCGGTGAACCAGATTTCACCATGTCTGGGTCTATACTCCGCCCATGCCTCTCTTGCAGGAATATGGATTTTGTAGTTTCCTTTTTCCCTTTTAAGAGACAGTATCTTATCCTGAGGTTCTATCCAGAGCTCCTTCAGTGAATCCCCAAATAGCTGTTTATGACGTTTGCTACCTGTCTTCCACTGCCCGTTACAACTTAGCCGATATGCAGTTTTCATTGCCTCCATCCTAATTTGAAGACTCAAGTATGGAAAACCCAACATAACCCTCATGGCCGCACATGGTGTGCTTCTCCTTGTAGCTGTTATGCCTCTAAGGAAGAGCCCCTGCGCGCGGTCCAGCATTCTTTTACTTGTTTCTTTCTGTGGCCTGTCCCACCAGACGATTGAGGCAAAGACCAACCTCGGCACCACAATGGCGGAATAAATCCAGTTCATCTGACGTGGACCCAAACCCCATCGCGTGCCTATTGCTCCTCTGCATTGCCAGAACGTAGCTATGGCTTTTTTGCACTTATCCTCCAAGTGCTCACGCCAGAGTAGCTTCCTATCCAGAATAACACCCAGATATTTAGCGCTCTCAACGTAGCTTATTTTGGTATTACCAACTTCCATCATCTCCAGCGATTTAGTTTTATATCGCCTAGTGAAAATGAGTGCCACAGATTTCTCTCCTTGAATGCATAGTGCATTCTCCCTGCACCTTGCTTCTGTTACCTTGAGTGCCTCTTGAAGCAGGTCTTTGAGGACCTCTTCAAATGGTCCCCTAACAAGGATAGCTATGTCATTCGCATATCCTACCACCTTGACACCCATTCCACTGAGCGTCCTTAGTAGGCCGTCCACGACAAGGCTCCACAGATAAGGGGATAACACTCCACCCTGCTGGCAGCCCTCCGAGACCATCCCATTTATCGTGCACCCCATCCAGGATGCAGTACTTATCCGGTTTTCCAAGGAACTCATAATCCAATTTATAATTCCATCAGAAATCCCGTGATCCATAGCTGCTCTCTTGATGGCCAGTCTAGAGGTACTATTAAAAGCCCCCTCCACATCAAGAAAAGCCCCAATACATATCCCCTTGTTGTTGATCTGACCCTTAATAAAGTCCACGACCGACAACAGCGCAGTCTCCATTGACCTACCAGTTCGGTAGGCGTGTTGGTCCTGATGAAACGGATACTGCTTCAAAGGTCCCTCCTTCAAATAGTGGTCCACCAGCCTTTCCAATGTCTTTAACAAGAAAGATGTAAGGCTGATAGGTCTGAAGTCCTTTATCTCTGTGTAACCTTTCTTCCCCGGTTTGGGGATAAAGATAACTTTCGTTTTGAGCCACTGCCCGGGCGTGTAACCCAAGGCAACACAGCCTCTGAGTAATCCTGTCAGTGGCCCTATTATTTCCTCCAGGCAATTTTGTAGTAGTGCTGGAGTAATATTATCTAATCCAGGCGCTTTAAAAGACTCAAAAGACAGAATCGCCTCTCTCACCTTTTGCTCTGAGATCACCTGCCCAGCAATATTCCAGTCCGCCCTTAGCCCAGTATATCGGAGGTTTTGAGCACCGTCCCCTACATGTCTAATATCGGGAAAACTGTTCCTCATAAGCAGACGCAGAGTTTCCTCCGGGGTGTCAGTAAAGCTACCATCAGTCTTCTTGACAAACTTAAACTCTCCCCTCGGTCCACCTGCTAACACCTTAAACAGTCTAGCAGTGTCACTCAGTGTGCTTGTCTCTGAGCACCACTTTTCTCAAGAAGCACGTTTAACCTCTTTAATAAGATTTTTGTAGAGACCCTGGCTGTCTTTATATGCCTGCCAGGTCTCCGTCGTTTTCTTCTTCTTTGCCCTATTAAAGAGCCGTCTAGTCTCTTTCCGTCTTGCCTCTAACTCGCTGTAATACTTAAGCTTACCACGCCCAGTGTTTATCCGCTGAGAGAGGGCAATTTTTCTCAAACGACGTGGAAACATCAGTCCTGATGTAGGCCTCAGTATTTTCCAGTTCGTTTGATGTACCATATTTACCACGGAAGTCTGAAATCCGCCTCCTCACCGAGGACTTAAAACCTTCCCAGTTTGTCCTTCTCGGGTTTCTAAGCCACACCACATGGGGGACAACTCCCCTCATCGTAGCAGTGATGATCCGGTGATCAGACATGGAGGGCTCATCCGAAACCTGCCAATCATGCACCCACCTTACCATTTGTCTATTACAGAAGGTGATATCTAGAACCTCCATTCTGTTTGAAGTGACAAATGTTGGCTCGGCATCTGTGTTTAAAACCACAAGGTTTTCTTCAATCAAGAAGGCTAGGAGCTCCTCACCTCGCTCATTTGTGTCTGTGCTGCCCCACACCTCATTATGAGCATTGGCATCACAGCCCTCTAAGATGCCTATATTCCTCTCCCTGCAGTACCGAACTAACTTACGTAATTCTGCAGGGGGCGATTCTCTATTGTGGGCGCAGTAAGTGGAGGCCACGATGAACTCCCTGCTCCCACTTACCTAGAATTCTAACCACCGCAAGGTCTTTAGTTGAGAATTCTTGAATCAGCGTGGCTTCTAGTCCTCTGACTATCACACATGCTCTGTGCCCCTCATGTTCCCCACTTGCGTAGGTGCACCCAGTTGCAGTCAGACCCCTTATACGGTTCCTGACCAGCCACGGTTCTTGCACTAGCGCAAGCGCTGGTAATGTGTGCCTCACATTTAAGCACCTGCCATTGTTGATGGCCTTAGTTCACCCAGTTACTTTAAGCGTAACTATCTTCAGTATGAGACGTGAAACTTTCATTCGCCGAGTATGTGGAGTAATTAATAGCATATTCAGCTTCATTTATTTTCTTCTACACAAGAGAAACGGGTACACACAAATTTTTCTAAAAATTATTTTTTGTTGGGAAACTTTAAACTTTTGGAGAACTAGGCATCCCCTTTTCAAGCTCTACCTTAGCCCCACCTGTAGGGGGGATGTGTAGCAATTAGATTTTACGTTCTTAGTTTCTGTACTTAATAACTACCCCTTCAAATGTAAATAACCAAAGGGTGTTTGTGTAGATTGGTTTCGAAGCAACAAGTAGTTCCCTGGAAAGGGTAGCACCGTGTAGAAAAGACTGAGTAAATGTTAAAGAGGGTAAGGAAAACTCACCCTGTAAGTTACTCGATAGCACTGATTAATGTAAGCGTATGGCTCCAGTTTGGACAGCAATGTATGTGTTGAGGAAGGGGTTAAGTCGTGGCTTCGAGTTTAATAAAACGGCTGATTAGCAATTGCCTCCGATCTTCAGGCGATGGATTTATAGTTATTTATTTAGCACTTTATTAGGCTTTAATTTATTTCTCTACTGGAATTCCAGTTGCTGGAAGAAGCTGTGCTCCAGCAGGGCTCGGGACGGGTGCCGCATACCAATGAGATTTGACTAAGCATCCGACCTGGCTGGCGATATCTAATATGCAAACTAACTTATTATTTCTGCACGTAATCAGATCGGCCTGCCCGACGCGTCAATTAATATATTTTAATGAAGACGCGGTTCCACCGACTTTTGAGAGATTGTTCGCCGCGCGGTGACGGCGCAAACGTATACTTAGCATTACCCAATGCACGGATTGTACGAGGTTAATAGAGTTGCAGAGGTAATAATGGATAACGTGTAACGCAGGGGAGTCGAGTTACGCCGCCATTACAGATGCACATAAATTAGTATATTTTTATATTGCAAACACTATTAATGTTCTTGTGTTTTGTAAAAATATGCAAAAGTGCTGTGATAAACACTCTTCTCTTTACTTTCTTCTCTCTTATCTTTTCTTTCTTGTTTCTCTTCTCTATCCTTCTCTTCTTCGCCTTCCTTCTCTCTTTTCTTTCGTCTCTCTTCTCGTCTTCCCTTTTTCCTTCTCTCGTATTTTATTTCTCTCTCTTTTCCCTATCTCTTCTTCTCTCTCCTCTTCCTTCTCTCTCTCTCTCTCTTTTCTCCTGTTTTTCTCTTTTCTTTACCTTCTCGCTCTCTTCCCTTTCTTCTCTTTTGTTTTTCATCTCCTTATTATCTCTGTTCTCGCTCTCTTATCCCTTCTCTCTCTTTCTTTCGTCTCTCTTTTTTCTTTCTCTTTCCTCTCCTTCCTCTCTCCTTTCTCTCTTCCCTTTCCTCCCTCTCTTCTCTCTCCTCCCTCTCTTCTTTCTCCTTCTCTTCTCCTTGTATCTGTTTTCTTTCGTTTCTTTCTCCCTTTTACATCTCTCTTTATCTCTATCTTTTGTCTCTCTCTTTTCTCTTTCTCTCCCTCTCTCTATACCTCTTAGGTGTATCCTATGTGTCTAAGCAATAAAAATTGTCCATGTTTTCTTTTACCAAATTAATATCACTGATTTTTCTCTCTCTAATATCCCCCTCAGTATTTAGTACATTATTACAATTTATCTTTTGAGTCTCAAAATATTTTTAAACCTTGAAGTACTAAAGGAAGTATTTTTAAACCCTGAAGTACTAAAGGAAGTATTTTTAAACCCTGAAGTACTAAAGGAAGTATTTTTAAACCCTGAAGTACTAAAGGAAGTATTTTTAAACCCTGAAGTACTAAAGGAAGTATTTTTAAACCCTGAAGTACTAAAGGAAGTATTTTTAAACCTTGAAGTACTAAAGGAAGTATTTTTAAACCCTGAAGTACTAAAGGAAGTATTTTTAAACCCTGAAGTACTAAAGGAAGTATTTTTAAACCCTGAAGTACTAAAGGAAGTATTTTTAAACCCTGAAGAACTAAAGGAAGTATTTTTAAACCCTGAAGAACTAAAGGAAGTATTTTTAAACCCTGAAGTACTAAAGGAAGTATTTTTAAACCTAACGTAATAAGTTTCACATTCACCCGTCTATTCACATGATCAATACTGCAAAAATAAACCACCGTTGTTATTTATCCAAGAGATTTTATTTCCTTCCTATTTACTCTCTTAAACCGGCAATGTTTAACAATATATGATCACTAGATACAAATTCCTAGAGTGGCTAGGGTTCCTAGGATGACTAAAATGCCTAGGATGCTTAGAGTGCCTAGGATGCCTAGAGTGCCTAGGATGCTTAGAGTGCCTAGGATGCCTAGAGTGCCTAGGATGCCTAAAGTGCCCAAGATGCTTAGATTGCCTAGGATGCCTAGAGTGCCTAGGATGTCTAGAGTTCCTAGGATGCTCAGAGTGCCTAGGTTGCCTATAGTGCCTAGGATGCTTAGAGTGCCTAGGATGCCTAGAGTGCCTAGGATGACTAGAATTCCTAGAATGTTTAGAATGTCTAGAGTGGCTGGAATGCGTAGAGTATTAGACTTCTTCAGGGACTTGGTTTCCGTAAAATGATACTGAAGGTTTCGGAAACCAAACACGGCGGTTAAGGATAACAGGTGTCCTCGTCATCACTTAGAGGTAATTTCGAGGCTATGTTTAAACGGTTATCAATCGATTTCCTACATATTCCGAAACACCTTACAGTGCAAACCGTTAAATTGTGATCTTACACAACGCTTATATTACTCGTTTGCTGTTGCTTTGAGTAGTGAATTAAAACATATGTCAAAGGAAAATTGTATTTTCCTCGTTCCTGAACGATAAATGTCAGTTATATGATTTACAGCCTTGAATATGACCTTAGTTTTGTTGGAATGATTATTTTTTATCTTTGCCTGACTGTGTGTGTTTTATACGGAGAAAAATCTCCGACCTGCCTTTATGATCGCAATACACTTCATATTTCATCTTAAATTAAGTGATAACATATGCATTCATACAACAGCTGATTTAATGTTATAGGTTATGTTGTACAACAGATGTTTTAACTTATAGCTTATGATGCTTTATTTATTGTACATTATTATTAGATATTTTTTACAAGATACTAATTGTATTAATTTATATATATATATATATATATACATATATATATATATATATATATATATATATATATATATATATATATATATATATATATATTAGGCCTAAGATATTGGGTATCTAACATACAGTTCTGTATAATGATAAAGAGTTACGCAATTTTCAGTTTTTGAAATGCAAACATACTTAGTCGCATATTACGCTTTTAAATCGAAAGAACCGATTTGAATTAAATTCGTTAAATAAATAGTTTTATTCAATTCATTTTTTAACATCTAATAAAAGATTTATGTTAACTATATTATTTTATTATTAAATATATTAAATAGATTCTATTAAGTACACTTTCAAATGAAGTGTTCATTTTGTCATCCCGTCCCAATGATTAATTTTTATTAATAGGCCTGACTGTGTATGTTTTTCATACAGAAAAATCTTGTGATACAAATTAATGGCAAAATAAGTGAAAAAAATATTTAGTCTAAAGTATTTTCAGATAATTTATTATTATGTTTTTTTAACTACAATATTTTCTCTATCTCTAAGAATTTTTTTATCAATAGGCTAAACATAACTGTAATCGTAAAATTTTTTTTCAGTTAATAATACTCAGTCGGGAACGAGAGCCATTTCTGTCGGTCAGTCCCACGACTGGCTTTCAGTTTTTAATTTTTTCGGTTCATATACTAAGGATTACGTAATAACATTTTAAAATTAAATTTAAAAATATAATAATTTAATAAAACAATTTATTATAATAAACAAAAGTATGTTTCGTTCTCTGTGGTATAAATTGTGTTCCTTTTCTATCGGGCATTAAAACTCCTAAGGAATATCTGTGGAAAATTGCACTGTTAGAGACTTGTATAGGATTGTGTTCCTTTTCTATCGGGCATTAAAACTCCTAAGGAATATCTGTGGAAAATTGCACTGTTAGAGACTTGTATAGGATTGTGTTTTGATCTTCTCATCTTGTTAATGACTCATATAATTCAACTTTATTTCACGACACATCTGACGTCTGTGTGCTATTTTTAGGCAAAATCCACGAGATCTGTAGGGATTTGGAAGGAATAAAGTGCACTGTCGATAGGATTTACTAAGCCTGAGCGCACCTGAGTTTTGCTACCAAATAATATTCTTTATAAAATTAACACATAACTGTAATTTAATAAAAACATAAGTAACAGAATAAACCAAATTAAACAATTCCAACGGTATGTTGGTTGATGCTATCCGATGAATAGTTCTCGAAAAAACGTTGTTTAGCAAAAAGTGCTATAAAAAAGTTTGTAATAAAATGAAAATTCTGAAACTAATAAAGTAAGCTTACAAGACCTTCTCGAATATCATATTAAAATCTTAGACAATTCGGATCACAGATTTATTAGTTTTGAATTTTTAAAGTGGGAGTATCTTTTTAAAGACTACAAACACCGTGTTTTTTCGGTTATGCTATGATATAAAAATAAAACAGAAATTTAAAAAAAATACCAATCAATACAGAAGAGAATGATGAATTTTTTGGTTTTTACTTGGTAAAAATGTATAGCATAGTTTAGGTTTTATAAGCCGCCAAACCCGAGTCTCCAAACTTTTGTTACGGACAGTAGGTCCTCGAGTTGAGGTTAAGGAGAACCTTGGCTGGGTTGGGCTTCAAGTTACTGCTTGGTCTTTACTGACCAAACAAAGTATACAAACAAGACTTGTAGCTCTAAGAACAAGAGCCTTGTGCAGTATATAACACACTAATCCTACAGCTTAATTAATTTTAACAAAATGTTTCGGAAGGCATAAACTGGAAAAACAACAGCGCCGCATCGGAGAAATAACAAAACATTTCCAATATGGAAGTTAATAAGTTGTGTGATATGTGGTAGCATAGCGTGCGGTGGTGTAATTATAATGTATATTATTCGAAAACACCATCGCACGAGTAATTAGCAACCGTCCGTCTCGTGGCCGGGCTCCGTATATCACGCGCAGCGCTCTGGCCATCTTGTTAGAAGCCAACCGACAATTTATTCCATACATTCCCTTCACGTTACGGTCGCGTAACGTCTGGTTATGTTACGATTTAAACATGATTAAATCATGGGACGCAATCACAGGCCGCGTAATCAAGAAATAATAACATATTCCACTTTTAAAAGCTATGATAATTAAAAACAGTGCCGTACTTAATGAAACGAGTTGACCTGATTCGATGCAAATTATAGAGCGCCTGTTCCATTCAACCTGCCCCGGCGACTTGCATCGTCTTGCTCTGCGCTGCACGCCCGGCAAGGTCACTGGAATACCGTTTTGGAAATCACTTGCAAATGTCAAAATTGTCTCACTTTTCAACATCTCAATTTTGCATTTTTATTTTTTCTCAAACTTTTTTCAAAATAAAGTTTTATTTCATAATAATATGATACTAAAATCTTGTAATAAAATAAAATACTAATTAATTTTACAAGACAATTAATACTTTTAAATGTTTATTTTATCAACACTTCGACCATGATATCAGAAAATAACTTTTTCAAGATACTAAACTATGTAAAACGAACATTAATATTAACTTGTACAAAAAATATAATTACACGTTTGGTATTAACTTGGCAAAAAGCCACTACTTACTGAAATTCTCCAGCAGAGGCGTTTCGCACTAGGTCAGTGGATTGTTCAATGCTATGAGTCACGGACAAGACTGTTGCTCAGATGTGTTGTGTTGGTGTGAGTCTGTGGTGTATTGATGTTCTGGGGCTGGATAATGTTCATAGAGTAGTTGTTAACTGTGTAGGTGATTTTAATGCTACTTTGTATTGACGTTTGCGGAACGAGGAAGCTATTTTTTGTGATGTGTTGAAATGTTATGTATTTTTGTGTTCGTGTCTTACTTTGTTTTTTGTTGCGTTGTCTTGTTATTTTTGTGCATTATGTTGTCTATCAAGGTGTGTTTATATCTATTTTTATAGGCTATGTATTTTATTGTGTTGAGTTCGTTTATTTTGTCGTCATTGTTCATGAGTCTGTTGATTAGTCTGTGTATCATGGAGGGGAAGGCAGCATGTTTGTGTTGTGTGGGGGATTGGGAGTGTTGTGGTGGTGGGTTTTCTGTATATTTTGAATGTGTGTTTGTTTTGTTGTCGTGAGATCTAAGAAGGTGAACAATAAAATCAAGACCTGTCTGTTTTTTCTTCTGCCAGCACCGTGTCCTACAAGAGGTTAGTGGTCGTTTTTGCCAATCTTGGAAACACTCCGTTAAGAAATATCAGATCTCCTTCGGTACTCTCATGTAGATCCTCTTTCTTCCTGCTTTACCCCTTTCTAAACCCTCCCTTGTTGCGATAGCTGAAAGGTTTCACATTTTACTTTGTCTTCATGGAATGACGTAAGTGTAACATTAAAGATTTCTACGATGGGGACAGTTTTACTTAGGAAAAAATAGTTTTTGGAATAATATTTGTGTGTGCGAAACATACCCACTTCATGAGAGATTTTATATTTGGTGTTATTTATTTGAATGCACTATTTTGCAAAAAACGTGAAAATCTAAGTTGGAAGTCTAGTTTTAGAATATTAACCCGCGTCAAAGATATTTTATTTTGTGAAACTACGAGGGTAAAATTACGAGGGAAGCTAACTTTGCAATGGCGAAGGGTAACGCGTTTCATTTATTATTGTCTTCTTTAAAAGCATTAAAATTGAATGAACACAGAGACCGCATTTATGGGAAATAAAATCCCAGAAGACCACCTAAATGGTCTATCCGTGGGTTATATCCACGAGGGGATGACGTTCCTACCGAATTTTCATAGAAGTCTCCTATACTCAATATTTCTTTGTATAATTGTGGTGAATATTTAAAATTTGCTTTTAAGACCTTGTTATTTCTGAAAGCCTTGCACATGGTTTCCTAAATCAATGTAACCCTGCATACATACTTCAATGTAGCCTAAGGCCTAAGTGATCTTTATAGCTTCCGTCCCGAAACAGGGGCTTGATTCCACGACCAGTGAGTCTTGTGACCTTGTAAGGCTTGGACTGGTGAACGGACTGATCTTGGGACGAGATGAACTCCAACCAGACGCTACGGTTTGCCCGCTTTTCTATAACTGCCCAGGACCAATAGAACCTTCCGAACGGCCCGGTTTGCCGAACCAGCAAACCCTAATACTACAAATTTGATTAAATATTATTAATACAAAAGTTATCTAGGTTTAACCCGTATGTACATTTCGATGGTCATACAATCATCAGGGGGTCATATTTCAATAAAAATAATAAAGTACTGCAGTCATAAGATATAGAAGCAAGTGTATTGTGACGGCCTGGTTACACAGCACGTCTCACTACCTGGGTGTTGCAAGGGGGTGGGAAGCATTTTACAACCCCTCGTTAATATCACTCCGACGAAGGTGTTGGATATGCTCGACTTGCTGTAATAGCTACATACTGTAGGATAGATGCATTAATACATTCTCACCACGCTGGTTCTTTGTATTGACGTAAGGAGCGTGCCAATACACCGACCTTTGACCCTATAACTCAAACGCTAAGCTTTGTTAAGTTGAAAGGAATGGCGATTTATTACAGCTTTATGAGAAACGAAATGAATTAATATCTTATATGTAAATAAGATGAAACAATAATGCATTGCGTCTTGCTTTACAATATGCTAGAGAAAACCTTTTGACTTCAGAACTGCATCAGCAATTACAATTATTAAATAATAATAATTGAATGTAAGGAAATGATTTCATAAATAAAAGAATAAATACGCTACGACTCACAATTATAAAAACTTTGTTATCATACGCGTTTCATTGACAATGTGTCATCATCTTCAGTGATGCTACACAGTTTAAACTTAATTGAAAAAAAACTAAATATAACCTATAATGTTTTAACAAAAGTAATTACTTTTATTCTATATTTATTCTTTTATTTATAACTTTCAGCCACAAGCCAGCTTGAATATTGTTTATAAATGAGTTTATGCGGAAGTAAAAGGACGAGATGAAACCGGACGACATCTGGTGGAGAAACGTATGAAGTTTGTAAATTAAAACCAGATATAACAAAGGAATGGTTTTCGACTTTATTGTTGACCGAATACGTTCAGGAGAATAACAGAAATGAGCCGTAAAGAACTAGGAGATAGTGTTAAAATTAAACCAGGAGTGGCTGAAGATTTATCTAGGGACCACTTTTTCTTGTGTATCAGTTGTTTAGGAAGACGAAAACATTTTTCGTAAGTTTTATGAAATTTTAACAAGTCTGAATTTAAAGCTAACAACTGTTTTCGTCTTCACTTGGAGGTTATTTTGAGGTTATGCTTAAATAATTTTCAAATACATTTCTATATAACTATAGAGTATATTTGGTTTATGTGACGAAGTGTTTCATACCACAGCTGTTTTTTTTATCACTGATAGGTTACGTTACTTTCTGCACTACTTAAAGTGTTGGCCTACGATATTTGTCGATTTATACTTATTTTCAGCATGGAATTATTTTGCCGTTCAGTGGTTTTTGTCAAGCAAATACTGCAAGAACTATAAACGCGTATGAGTTATGGACCTCTAATTTAGTCATCACGAAATATACCCTTAATTGTATCAGCTTGAAGCAATTCTTCGAACATTTTAGACAGCTCCGTTATAAAATGTTCTGATCAGTGATGCTTCTAATGGGTTTTTTCTTTTATTGTAATCACTTCGATAAAGTTTTTAATTACTTGGATTTTAAAATCTTCACTTTCGTGAAAATATTCTGGAAAGATAATTTGCTCGTAAAACAAAATGGCGGGTATTTATCTCGCAGTTTCCAAAACGTTCCAGACGTGAATTCGTTGTTAGTTTTACTTTTATATTAGGGATAGGCCGATTACGATTCTCGATTCCAGGAATCGTCGATTCTAATGGTGTCGAGGAATCGTCGATACTCGATTCTCCTTTGATTAAAGCGCCTATTCCGATTCTTGTTTTTTCAACTGTTAAAATACGTGTGCGGTGTAATTTATAGAAAATATAATTAAACGTAAACTGTCTTAATCAAGTCTTATTGCTTTGAATGAATTAAACGATTAAAGAAATTGCATATTTGAGATGACGAAAATATTATTATTATTATTTATGACACAACAAAAAAGACGATTGGAAACATTTCTGGTCCGTATGTCATCGCTCTTCTGGCTCTGCTGTCTCACTCTCTCTCTCTCCCTCTCTGTCTGTCTGTCTCCATCCCCCTCTCTCCCCTTTCTCTCTCCCTCTCTCTATCTCTTTCTCTCTCTCCCCCGTCTCTGGTCGCCACCACTTCATACATTTCGATAAAAAACCCAAAGAAAAGGTAGTTCATTTTCTATCTAGTTATACAAACTGAAAAGGCTATTACTAAAGTTATATTGTAATTGTGAACTGAAGTTCACATTTGTAATTTTAAATAAATCATTACTTTTAGCCAATATGTTTGTCACCTTTTCAGAAATTCCTATTCATAAATCAAGGTCGAACATTGTATATAGTCTATTAGATTAAAACGGAACTTTTAAAAGTCTCCACCATATGACCTAGATGTTAAATAGCTTCATTATTAGAGAAAATCATACAGGCCTATATAACTTAAGAATCAAGAATCGAAAGAAAATTTTGAGAACCTAAAGAAAATTTTGAGAATCGGAATCGGAATTGTAAATTTTAGGTATCGACCCATCCCTAGTTTATATAAAGCAAAATCACATCCTGAAATAATATTACAAAACCTAAACTATATTTAAGCTCCCAAGGCCTTAATAATTTGTTAAAATCATAGTATAATTGTAGCAAAAATTTTTTATCGCAATCAATTTAATGTTTGTGAAGAAATAATGGTTTATTAATTGGCCATAATGTTGTTAAATCAATTACCGAGCGCGCACTAATTTATCCATTAACTGTGGCAAAAGTCTTAATGACGTCATTTATTTAGCTAATGAAGATTTAATTCCGTAATTAAACAATGATGTATGGCCGCCCTTCCTTTGGCATCGTCCTCACCAATAAGGGCAACCGGACGACCTTTTCCTGGGCAGCCGAGGTGGGCGCCCGGGCACAGATATTTCATTATCTGCGAACACAACGCATTGGCAGTAGTTTTCCGTGTATCCATTACTAACTGAGATATTACCTTTGTCTGGGCAGTGGCCGTGGGACGTTGAATGGTTGCCGCGGCCAAATAGTTTGCCTTGATTTAATATAGTTTTAGTTTCATCAAGGATTTGTACAACGTGTAAGGAATGTAATCAGAAGAAATATGTCTTGATAGTGGAACAAACGACTACATTAAGTCCCTCTGGCGAGATGTGATGAGATAGGCCTATATCTTCATATCCGTACACTCTAGTGTGACTATATAATTGTAGAAACTGTAGTGGATAATATATTTATAAAATTTCAACTAAATTTAAAACGATCTTTACAACAACTTAGAACACCACATTTAATATTTCACAGCCCAGACATTTCAACTCTAACATACAATTGGCAACTTATTAACATTTTACAATTCCAACCCAAAACTCATTAAATATTGCTCCCACCTTATTATTTAAAGAAATGATATATCGCCATTAAAACCACTTAGTAGTTCAATATCAAACTCATGACAAAGGTAATTACATCATTTTTCTCCTGTCAAGTATCAAACCCTTGATTAGGCATTAAAGTCACTTCACAGAAGTCAAGTACCAAACCCGTGATATAAGCATTAAAGTCACTTCACAGTAGTCATGTAACAAACCCGTGATATAAGCATTAAAGTCACTTTACAGAAGTCAATTACCAAACCCGTATTATAGCCATTAAAGTCACTTCACAGTTGTCAAGTATCAAAGCCTTGATATAGGCAATAAAGTCACTTCACAATAATTAAGTAACAAACCCGTGACATAAGTATTAAAGTCATTTCGCAGGGTTAAGTAACCACGGTCATGAATCGACGAGGTAAGAGTAAAAGCTGTGTATATTAATTAGTCTTTATGGAAATGAAGTCGTTTGTAAGTCCTTAATTTTTAAACTTTTGAACACGTTTAAAATTAGGGTTTTTAACTGTTACAGTATCTTTATGAAAGAAAACTACTGAGGAAATGTTCAGTTTAAACTGTATCTCGCTGTCTCTACTAACACACACACACACACACACAAATATATATATATATATATATATATATATATATATATATATATATATATACAAATAAAAAATATATATATAAAGTTAATATATTACTATTGTAAGTAATTTTATCCACCATTAAGTGCAATTATTTTACCTTGTGTGATGAGGCGCCTTACGGTCACTTGACCATTGTCGAATCACTGATTACTTTTTCTCAATTTTTCTGGTGTGGATGTTCGGTCCGTGGTGTTGGTACTTGTTGACGTCATACACGTTTCCTCTTGAGTCTCGTGTATAATGTTTTTGAATACTATGTCTTCTGTATATGTTGTTTGTAATAAATAATTACCCAATAGAACTAAACTCACTAGAAAAATACCACTTTTATAAAAACATACACAACAATTTAATGAATCTACAAACAACATATACAGAAGACATAATATTCAAAAACATTATACACGAGATTCAAGAGGAAACGTGTATGACGTCAACAAGTACCAACACCACGGACCGAACATCCACACCAGAAAAATTGAGAAAAAGTAATCAGTGATTCAACAATGGTCAAGTGATCGAAAGGCGCCTCATCACACAAGGTAAAATCATTGCACTTAATGGTGGATAAAATTACTTACAATAGTAATATATTAACTTCATAAAGTCAGTGCAACGGAAAAATAATGGATAACGTAATATATATATATATATATATATATATATATATATATATATATATATATATATATATATATATATATATATATATATATTATACACACGCCATTTCCTTCCCTGTAATGTATCTATGTTAATGTACATTTCGACGATTGTGTCTATCTTCTCTTCGTCTACCTTAGGTTCTATATAAAGTTTGTATGTTGCCCTTTACATTCGACCATTGCCTACTCGTCTTATAATCAACCCTTTTTATACTCTCCGTCTAGGTCTTTTATATTCCATATCGCGTTCACTAAACACATTTGCGAATAACCCAGAAGCATTAACCCCAATCCAATAACCCAAAAACATTAACCCCCAAACCAATAACCCAAAAGCGTTAACCCCAAACCAATAACCCATAAACATTAACCCCAATCCAATAACCCAAAAACATTAACCCCCAAACCAATAACCCAAAAGCATTAACCCCAAACCAATAACCCATAAACATTAACCCCAATCCAATAACCCAAAAACATTAACCCCAAACCAATAACCCAAAAACATTAACCCCAAACCAATAACCCAAACACAATAACCCCAAACCAATAACCCAAAAACATTAACCCCAAACCAATAACCCAAAAACATTACCCAACTACGAATTGAAATTTTAAAACGAAAAAACGTATAGGAATGATTTTGTATATTTTTGTGCAATTTAAATATCGTTCCGTTACTTTGCCGTAAGGTTGGTAGCAGGAACTGTGTCACGTTGGAGCAGAGCAGAGCGGCATCATGTATCAAGTGGCGACGTATGTAAGTAGAGAAGGTTAGTAACACGGGCGGAATTGTCCAATAAATCGTGGGAAGGTGTGGGACCAAGCGTTATTGTTCTGCTGCATGTGCCCTATACGTCATCGGCTTATCTGCATATGTGTGATGTTATACGCTGTGCGATCGCAATATCGCGCCCCTGCACCTCCGACTTTCTACGAGTTACCTACTTTCAAATTAAGTTTTATTTAATTTATATTTTCCAAAATTAGGATTCTGATGTCTCAATTCCAAATTAATAAAGATACTCTGATGAGATGAGTGGAGATAATATAAAAGCTTAGTTGCATTTCCGCGATTCGACAACACCAACAATTTTCGTTTTAAGAAGTAGCCTAATACTAATTTTTACAAACCAACAAAACAGAGACTGAAAGCCAACGTTCAATTCTATTTGAAATTTTAAATCGTATTTTAAAAAGCAAAAGTGACCCTTAATAAATAGTTTTTAAAAAAACTCTTACTAACCGATATGTTTTTGTTAATCGTTAGTTATTTTGAAAAACAAAATGAGACTAAATACTAAATACTTGGCTTGAAATTGTTACTTGCACATTTACCTATAATATTTTTACAGCCCAACACAGACCCACGCACTGACTCACATACAACGCGAACGCACGCATATACACACGCATTGACAAATCGTGTACATTTACACAGAACCGAGGTGTATTATCGGCGGCATGGGTTTGGGAAGTCCTGTCACCCCATTCTCTACCCTACTACAGGCTAACATGTTATACAGTGATGGCGCAATAAATACATCATAATATAAATGATATAGGCTACACATAAGAAAGTGTGACGTTTGTGATAAATTTTATGTTGGGCAAAATTTAAACACATTACTATTAGAAGTCGAATTTCGCTACACCCTTTAGGAAAATCTTGATTTCTTTTATCGTTTCCTTCTCCTATCCAACACAAGTCCATGTTAAGATAATAAACGATGCGGCGTCCAGTACAGCCTTGCACGACCCTCTCCTGCACAGACAGTCACACAGTTTTCCTCCAGAGCTCCACCGACAGCAGGTGGTCGCCCACTGGCTCTCCATTGGTGCACAAAGGGCTAAATTTTCCAAAATTAAAAATAATCGTAACATAAAATTGAGATAATG
This sequence comes from Prosapia bicincta, assembly GCA_036971475.1. Taxonomy (NCBI): domain Eukaryota; kingdom Metazoa; phylum Arthropoda; class Insecta; order Hemiptera; family Cercopidae; genus Prosapia; species Prosapia bicincta. The sequence goes on along the minus strand of JBAIZL010000006.1, from coordinate 23,296,229 downwards.
TTTTCATATATATATATATATATATATATATATATATATATATATTATATTATATTAAATATGGTGATATGTTTTCTTGTAATATAGTTAATAAATTAAAAATATTTCAAAAACAAGAATACTTTTACCATCTTCAGGAAAATAATTATCTAATAAAATATTTTTACAAAATTAAATCATAGTGCTGCAAACGTATCATCATTTATATAATAATAATATTTATAAACAAAAGGATGGATTAACAATGGGCTCTCCAATATCCAGCATATTATCGGAAATATGTTTACAAAATATAGACATTGAAACACATACGATTATTAAAACATATGATTAAAATGGATACTGGTTTAGATATGTAGATGATGGATTATACATATCAGATAATGATGGTTTAAATATTGACAAAATATTAAAATGTATAAATAATATACACGAAAATATAAAATTTACTCATGAACTTGAATCAAAAAATAAACTAAATTATTTAGATATTACAATTACTAGAAATAATGAATCATTTGAATATAATATATATATAGGGCCTATATATATATATATATATATATATATATAGAAAACCAACGCAGACAAATCAAATAACTAATTATTCAAATCATCCATACAACCACAAAATGGCAGCGCTTTATAATTTACTACATAGAATGCACAAAATACCAATGAACTTAAATGATCAAATAAAAGAGAAAAATATAATATATCAAATTGGTTTAGAAAATTGATACAAAAGGAAAACTATAGATAAATTAAATAATAATATAGTAAGAAAACAGAAACTCGAAAATAACTTTGTACCTAATAAGAGAGAAAATTTATGGACAACTTTTACATTCACTGGTAACGAAATAAATAAAATTACAAGATTATTTAAAGAAACAAATTTACAAATTACATATAAAACTGATAATAAAATTAAAAATTTAATAAACAATAACAAAAATCAAAATAATTTGCACGAAAGAAATGGAGTATATAATATAAAATGTCAAACTTGTAATAAATTATATGTAGGACAAACAAAAAAGAAATTAAAAGAAAGATACAAAGATCATTTAACGATTATATCAAACCAAACATTTACAAATCAAATTTAGCTACGCATTGTATTAATAGTGGACACGAGTTTCCGGAAATAGAAAATATGAAATTAATAAAAGAATTAAATAAAGGATTAAAAATGAATATATTTGAAACATTGGAAATTTATAAGCATAAAGTTAAAGACAAATTAATTGATGAACAAATTCAAGTGAGATCAAGGCACCAAACTATTTATAAGGTCATTGATGTTATAGAAAAAATTACATAAAGTGCAATACTTATAAACATATGGTCGTTTGTAGCACATATGATTTAATTTTGTAAACATATTTTATTAGATAATTATTTTCCTGAAGATGCTGGTACTATTTTATCGGCGAAAAGCTTTGAATAAATATATTCATTAAAAGTATTCTTGTTTTTGAAATATTTTAAATTTATTAACTATATTACAAGAAAACATATCACCATATTTAATATAATTATATATATATATATATATATATATATATATATATATATATATATATATCGCAATATGTTTTCTTGTGTATTAATAAAGAACAAAAGTCAAAATACAAATACAAGAGTTATATTTGAATTTACAATGCAAAGCTTTTCGATGGCTAACAGTACCAACATCATCAGGAATATTAAAACCAGGTTTTAATATTCCTGATGATGTTGGTACTGTTAGCCAACGAAAAGCTTTGAATTGTAAATTCAAATATAATTCTTGTATTTGTATTTTGACTTTTGTTCTTTATATATATATATATATATATATATATATATATATATATATATATATATATATATATATATATATATATAAATAATTCATTAAAAATATTTCAAAAACAAGAAAACTTTTAATGCATATATTATTCAAAGCTTTTTGCCGATAAAACAGTACCAGCATCTTCAGAAAAATAATTATCTAACAAAATCCAATAATGAATAATAATTATTATTCATAAAAGATTTTGTTGATAGCCAGAGAATCGTTCGAATATGTTTTGGGTGAATGAAGAGGGAAGATGCGGAAAGAGAAGGCGAAGAACAAGAATACTGAAATGGGCTGCATATGAATATGTAGTAAAAATACATAGGATAAGAATCACGGGAACGCAAGACCGAAGTATAAATTTGGATGGAAAGAAGTAAATATAATATTGAAGAGGTTAGTTTGTAATCTATACGAAGATAGCCTATGACTCAGCTTTCGTTAGTTAATAAATGTATTTAGAGTGTCTTACAGAAAGGTCGTACAGTATCTAAACACATAACTCGTGCAATACTGAGGTTATGGCGAAACACAGCTTTATTTATTATAATTTACACATTCAAATTCAATATAAAATTTATTATTATTGTTTAGTTTTATTAGGTAAATTATAATACTAAATACATCTTGTATCATTATCAGATCAATTTATATACTACATTTATTTATTATATAAATTGCTGTATTTACGGTTATGTATTACGAAGTAATATAATTTGCTTAGACCTAGATTTTAACTGACTGCTAACCTGCAACACAGAGCGTAACAACCTACGAACAGCTGTTGTATTTAATTATACGTTATCTCATAATATAATAAAATATTCCAAATCTCTTTACTTATATCCTCTACGTAAAAACCAAAACATCTGTAATAGCACTTTTTTCTTCCATATTTGACTTTGAAATATTCGGGACAATTAGTTTATCTCCCTTAACTGCTGTTACACTCCTGAAAGTAGTTCCAGGATAATAAATTAGTTTCAGTAATTCTCATTTTCTGATCTAGCTTCACTTTTTTTATTTATTCACTTACCTAAATACTTCCACGTACTATAGGGATCGGACGTTGAACTCTCTTTGGAATTTTTCTTACAGAACTGAGACATTTTGTTGTTGTTGTTTACCCTCAGGGCAGAGCCCCCAGACCTCGTGACAGCCAACGTATCTGTCTACGTCTCACATACGCAAGCGGTTAGTATCCTAATCGGTCCATGGAATCGGTATTGATTCTCACTGTACCAAGCTGATAATATCTTTCCATGGAGAATCAGTGAAATGAAACAGTACGGTAAGTGTCGCGCTAAGAGCGGGATGGAGAACCTGGACAGAAAGAAACCCTGACAGGAAAAATTCCGTAACATCATTTAGGAACCCTGGGGGCTAGGATATCCTTATGCTAAGGGATAAGTAGGGGCATTACCTTACAAATACCTTGTTAGTGAGTCTGTGGCAGGAATGACATGCACCTCTTCTTCTGCTGCCTATTCTAAACTGAAATGACACACGAACCTATTAGCACTTCCGTTGGGGTTAACCTGCGTCACTGGGTTTATGCCCCTGCATCACCTTAAAGCAGAATAATAATAGTAGGTTATGTACATTTTGTGTAAGGATTTAGGGTTAGGGCTAGACAATCAGTAGGGACAGATACATTCAGCCCTCTTTGTTTGTCGTACCTACCCAATGACGTACTCAGGCATTGTTATGAAATCGTTCCATAGATATTATAACTTCCGGAGAGAGAACGCTGTAATAGTGTCTATGTACAGCATTGCGAGAGACTTAGACACTTGTTGTGGGTGGTATCGGCTGACTTGGAGCTGTTTTCGTTTGCAGTCGATTCATATTTCGCCACACTGACGCCGCCTTACGTCCGGGAATCAAAATTTATTTTAATAGGAGCATTAAAGTTCGGCCTGTTAGTACTTAACATATTTCAATTTTGTATATTTACTTTATTTTTTGTAAATTAAATCTTACTGAATACTGACGCCTATATGACGTCATATTGCCACAGTTCTACTTCCGCCAGAAAAAGTACTACGGGCTCGTAAAGATGTTCACATTTTAAAAAAATATCTTTTTGAAAGTTGTAGCCTAATAGTAAGGAACATCTACTGTCTAATTAATTAGGCGCTATAAAGGGTAAACATTTACAGAATATAAAAAAATATAAATGTAAACAAAGAACAACAAACAAAAAGCGGAATACAACTGAAGAAAATGTGTACAACTTTAAGCGAATGTACTAAACATAAAGCTGAATGAAGAAAGATATAAAAGGGTATAAGTAATAGAAAACATTTAACCTTTAATACGTTTAACCCGAGCGTTAAATTATAAGCTACAATATTTATTTATTGCAAAACAAATGCTCGTAATAAAATTCGTCATCCTATAGACGCGCGGATTCAATTTATGTAAACGATGATCGCGTAAAACACGCGTGGGAGGCTAGCCGATCTTATAGCCTCGACACGCGGCGGCCTACGTTCGTACTTAATAATTAGGGAACACCAGTCATTATATGTACTTAGAGATTCGCCTATGTAATACTTTAACGCAATTGCTACGTTTCGTGAGACGTATTTTACTTAATCACAATCTGCGTCCGATCCACTTGCCACTTGCAGGTTATAATCTGGCAACACAATCCTACGCATTCGCGTCCCATCTGGTGGAAATTGTTTTATGCGTTGGTTAGGTACACGCTCAGCGCGTGGAGTTATGTGCGCCTTACAGACAGTTTGTCAACCTGAGGAAACTTGCTATTCGTTTATTGTAACGGTAAAATCATTAACACTCTTCGTATCTGTTATTTTATAACATTTAACTCAAAAGGAATTCTTTTCAGTGGTTAGACAACTATAAACTACGTTTCTTTTCATTTTACGATTTGCCAGTACAGAATTTTAAATCTCTAACATATACCTTTGTGTCCATTCACGTTGTATTCTTTCGTATCTATTACTTCACCTGCAAAAAAAAACAATTTTCAAATTTTCAATGATTCTATCGGTTTTCCCTGACGTCTAATTTTCTCATCACTTTACCATTTCTCTCCTGTCCATTATACTTTCAAATGATCTTCGTTCTTTCCTGATCGCTCATTCAGGTATCTTCTTTTCTACCCTCTTACAAAACAACTAGTTAATTAGTACTGATGTTCATTCAAGTCTCTCCATTTCCATCCTTTTACAAAACAACTAGTTATCTCGTACTCAGCTGTAAGGTCACTTCTGATATATGTATACATAAATAGACAGTTAGATAGAAAAAGAGAGAAAACATACATGTCACTACTTTAGACATTTTATAAAATCTACTAAACGTAAATATAATTTAAAGCACGTTTCTTAATATGTTTTCAGTATACCATCTTAGTAGTATTAGTAAAATTTTGTAATAAAATAATGTCTAACAATTTTTCCTGAGCTAAAAGATACGAGCAAAATTTCCTTAACAGAAAACTTCGTTGCCTTTAGGCTATATCCTTCTGACCTTTCAATTTTTTTTCATAAATAAAAATTAGTGAATTTTTTCCATTACTTCTAACGAAACTTCCGAAATAAAAGCGTCGTATAAACTATAAAACATTACTTGTGCTAACTCCAAATTTATATAAATAATTAAATATGGTTTCTTAAATTTTTGTTAGGGTTGTGAAAGGAAACAAATAGGGTTAACCTACTGTTTCTAAAAAATTGTTTTACGCCAGATATGTTCAGAACAAAAATTTGTATTTGCACCAAATACGCATTTTTCTTTGTCTTCTGATTACTGGTTCACTCGTTCTCATACCTGTTGTGATGTTCTGATTGGTTCCCCATAACAGAATTGGCACCTGCAGAAAGTTTGGTAGGTTCATTAAAGTGGCAAATGCGTCAGCTATATAAGGTGTGGCTAGGCACTAAGATGGTCCCCGTCATCACGCTAATTGGGCAACAACTATTACGGGAAACATTCAAACATCGCTAATCTGTCGTTATTGACGGCTTAGAAGGCGACATCTGGCGCGGGATTGTGCGTTACATAAACATGCCTCTCGGTGACACAAGTTTGATTTAATTTGGCGAAGCGTTCGAGAAAGTAGCGGACGTCAATCAGCTGATAAATGCGTTGCAATTAGTTAGGTATAAGCCGGGGAGAAAGGAGGTTTGTTTTGAACGTGCGGCGACTGGCTCGCCGATTTGCATACAACGACATCCAGCAATTGAGACGTACGCAGGAGTTAGCATTCAATACAAGCCATATTGTTTAACCTATTAGGAGGACAATGGGTAGAAACGGTCTTTCCCTGACGTTTCGGGATTATACTATGTCAAGACGTGGATGTGTAGAATAATCCTACTTGCATAACGTACAATTTGTAGATGTAAAGTAAGCTGTCTCTAATCCTTGGCAGGCGTTGGGTATTTCTAGATTGTCCTTCTCATGCAACGCTCTAAAAGATAACATACTTGTAAAATCGTAATTCCCAAAGATTTTACCTTAATGACTTATTATTATTATTTCTAGCTTGCCGCGTGTAGGGGTTAAAAATCTCCAACACGGGTCGTGGGGGGGGGGTCTGCATTCGACAAAACCACAAATTTTTCTCTATTCAAGTATAAAAGAATTATCATGTCCTTTCCTTTTCAATTTTATAATTCAATTTTCATTCCTTATAGTTTCCCTAAAGACGATACCTTCTTGTAGGTCTACTTCAAGTATGCAGCCCTATAAAACTGCACTTGTCAACTCAGCACTGAACTCTCGCGCTCAAAATGGCGTTGAGTATAAGGAGGAAGGGCTTGTCGAAATGGTATTTGGTGATATGAACAGCAGGTCCGACATAAAGTGTACCTGTGTACTCAGTATTGAACTCTCGTATGGTGGAGAGTATAAAAAGGGAGGTCTTGTACAGAAAAGATTTGGAGATTTGAACAGAAGGACAGACATAAAGTGCAATTGTGTACTCAGTATTGAACTCTCGTATGGTGCAGAGCATAGGAAGGAAGGGCTTGTACAGAAAATATTTGGATATTTAAACAGAAGGACAGACATAAAGTGCTCTTGTGTACTCAGTATTGAAGAGCATAGGAAGGAAGGGCTTGTACAGAAAAGATTAGGAGATTTGAACAGAAGACAGACATAAATAGTACTTGCAAACTGAACAAGAACTCTGCATTTAAAATAGTGTACAGTATGGAGAAAGGGTTTTAGAAATATATTATGAAGCTTTCAACAGCAGGACAGACATAAAGTGTACTTGTCAACTCAGCATTGAATTCTCGTGATCCAGATGGCGTATAGTTAATAAATCGTTAACTAGAAATAGTTGTTTAAAAAATTTATAATTAAATTTTAAAATTAAAAAAAAATATTGTTTCTGCCTTATGTTACTGGTATGACGATTGTGTTTGATCCCAATAATCTTATACAATAGTAGCATTGATTGGCAATACGTTATGCTATTAACATTAGGCTAAACATAGTATGACGTGACGTAACCAGCAATCCGATCATCCGAGACAGTTGCAGAGAGCACAACGTGGGCGTACCGTAGCGTTGTGTAATTCAGTCACCGACTTAGAACGTGTATATGCTAACCAAATAGGGCACTCGAAGCGCCCAATACAGTGGGTGCTCGGAGAGCGAGCACGTTACACAAGACCGATTGCCCCACTGATTATTGATTGTTGCGGATGACAATCCATCAGTCAGCTGACTGACACGGGCCTTCCTTCTTTGCAGAATCGCGTAGCCTCATTAAACGGGAACACACAAAGCGGTTGCATTTAGTTATTGTAGGAGTACTTCATCAGAGTTCGCAGAGGTTCATCTTTACTAGAACAGCCGTGGATGGAATGCGTGCGCATGCGCGCTGAATTAAACACAGCTGGGTAGGGAGCGCACTGTTCTTGTCAAGGAACTTCCGGCGGGTCTGACGACAACAATTATTAAAACCACATTTTTTAAAAATTCAATTATAAATTTAATTTTTTAGTCGGTTAGAAATTAGGTAAAATTTAGACATTTTTATTCGAAATAAATTGTTTTTATATTTGTTTAATTCTTAGCTTACAATTTATTTACTCTCCCCATTTTCTTGAAATTATACTAGCCTGACCATCGAATTATAATTATTTATTCCTATTTTACTGCTAAGTATTTAAAAACTATTTTGATGTATTATTTTTAATTATTCAAAATTATAAGATATTGCTGCTGTGTTAGAAAACTAAAACCTTTTGTAATTTGTAGTCTATCTATATAAAGTATTTTTATAAGAACAAACAGACCTCAAAATGCAAACGGTGTGCAGTAATATATCGTTCGATGACGTTTACGCCTCTGTGCGAACATCATTTCTTGCGCTTGGCATGACGTTAATGAGACCGAACGCCGTATATTGCAGATAAACATAATGTGGATATCAGCACTTAGCTATATCAGCTTCCTTCGCCTACTTAACGACATAGTCTGCAGTGTCAGTGTTTCGTACAGGGTTATCATAGTAGCCATTTTTGTTTTTTAAAGTAATTTTAACTGGGGAAAGAAATATTAACTACAACTTATTGTCAAGTTAGCTATATCAGCTTCTTCCGACTACACGAAAGTCTGAAGTAATTCGTCTACAGTGTCAGGTGTTATACACAGGGACGTTTGGCAGTATGTTATGTGGAAAGTTTGAGAAGAAAGAAAGATGGCGAAAAAGAAGGGTGGTGACAAGGAGTATCTGTCTCACGACTCCATCCCCTTGTCCAAGAACACAGAGATAGATTCTTAATGTGGAGGATATCCAGTCTAACATTTGAAAGCAATACCCTCAGGAATCCAACCTCAAATTCGTGACCCCCGCCCGGGTATCTTGCGTCAGGTCCAAGACGCTATGACTGAAGCTACCAGTCTACAAGAGTTGCGACCTTACTGTAAAACCTGGACTGGTGACCGCCCATGAAACGAGACGAACTACAACCAGACACTATGATTTCGACCGCTGTTCAAGAACCTTTAATCACCCTCCGTTGACTTTAGCTAAGAGCCCGATCCTGAGACTTGGGACTTGGTCCTATATGGGGATAAACCCATACCGTGAGACACTAAGAGTTATGCACAGGCACAGACAAACAAATGTTGAGTCTCATGACAGTTATAATAAAGAGCAATGAGTTTTGAGTCCAGTTCAATCTCTAGATTCTAGGGTCCTAAAATATTCCTTGTTGGTCTTGAAAAAGCGTGACAAAAAAATCCATACATATTTTGCAGCAATATACTCTGTTTAATTCGTTAGCATAGTAGATGGGTGACTGGAAAGGGAATTCGGTGAGGAGTGGGGAGCCGAGCGGAGGTGTCCACAAGGACGCTATACTAACCTGACTCCTTAACGTTGACTGGTAGATGATGGATATGTATTTATATTAGAATTCGTTGTGGCTCTGAGATAAAAACAGAAAGGGTAGATACTCTAAGTCATAACTACTTTTACGCCATCTCTCTTTCTCCAAACAAACTTATTCATTATACTTGGTAATGGTAGATCACAATAGTTACGGGCAGATACTGATATACATTGTAAACATAAATAGAAACTACAAGATAAAAAAATAATAATAAAATAAATAAAGTGATTTTAAAAAAATTAGTTTTTAGTATACAATAGACTAGCTAATGCTTTCACAACTTACATAGCGTGTCGCCAACAGAGAACTTTACTATCAAGGAGGCTGTCGTATGCCGACGCATAAGCATCTCTGTCCATCGCGCATCAAGCCTAGCTTTGCAGCGACTCTACTATAAACCGTTGCAAAAGTTTGACATCAGCTGACGCACCTGACATTCTACCAACGGCTCCATTGTGATGCTGCTGTCTTATAGCCTTGCATATAACAGTAGGCAGGCCTAGGTATCGATCGAATCTAATTTCGTGATAGCTTGAAATGCTTTTCCAACCGGAATGGCGGACTATTAGAAAGGGAGAACGGTAAACAGTACAATAAGCGGGGAAATGAAGTAATGCTTGCTCCTAGCACTCTTTGTGCTGGCTGAGATTAATTTTAGATCTGATTTAAGAGGCACTGGCCGCGGTTTGCAACAGATTGCGGTTGCGAAACAGGGGAACATAACTGACGAAGGGTATAAACAAGCTGTCTGGAGATTGTTGCTTAGATCTTCCACTTCTATCTGTTTTCAACTTTATTGGTCCCGTTTAACGTGGATTTCACAATATTTTTATAGAGTTCGAGTGAAGAACTGGTTAATATAAACCATAGTTTAAAAGTCAATTTAAAAATACCGTCTAAGCCTAATGATGTAGTCTTCATCAGTGCTTGGGTAACCTGATGAAGGTGAGATCGTCACCGAAACTAGTCCGTATTAATGAACTAGTGTGTAGTGAGATTTTGAGTGAGCCACTTTATTGTTAACTGTTGTGAATTGTTCTCACTTGCTAAGCTCTAATTAGCTTAAGACTTGGGTCCAATCAATTTTGGAAACTAAACAGCTTTGTAGAAGTCCTCAAAAACACACAGCAGTAATAAAACTTAATGCTAACACACCTCAAGAGTTTTTCAAGTAACAAACAGTGTTTTATCGCACAAAAAACACAAAACGCATAAAATAGAACACCGTGTTACAATATATTAGAATATAGCTGTAAAAAGTCTGGTCATGATAGACTTTTAAGATGAGTTAACTTGTAAACAAGAGAAGTGGCCTCCATTTTGCATCGTCATACAGAACTAGGAGGCAGTGTTTCACTTACCACATGCTCCGTTTACCCCGTGTAAACTACGTTTTTTAAATCAAATATAGTAGTTTATATCCTAAGAGAATAGCTTACTTTGCAGCTATATATAGTGTTATATTTATATTTAAAAAATATTAATTTTATAAAGTTTCGCGTGTGTTTGAAGTAAGGTTAAATGATTTTCCCCAATACACACACACACACACACACACACACACACACACACACACACACACACACAAACACGCACGCACGCAATGTATGTTTAAATTTTTAGAATTTCAATAGTTTGCATTTAGTATTATTACTACATAGTAATTCCTAATAAGTAGAATGTAAGAGGACATTTTAAAATTTGCAAAGTGCACTTTATTTTAGAATTTTGTTCCTTTACTATTTTCATTCATTTTAGTATAATAAATTCTTCTAATTATAAATATTTTACAATTAAATATTTTGTAAAACAAAATAGATATAATATAAACAAATTATCTTCTATCTAAAACATGCCTAAAAAATCTTCTACTGTCAATGTGGGCCTGATAATATCTGCTCCTCATGTTCTTCTCAACCCTAAAAAATCATTTTTTCTCCTTAAAAACATATTGTACCTTTTTTCGTAAATTTAATATAAACCTTTCACATGTTTTTCATAGAAACTGTTCTGAAAGAAATGAAGCCGCTCTCGTGTTCGCCTCACTCTTGCAGACAAGTCGGACGCTTCACGCACCAATGGTCTTTCTAAATAGATAAAGATTTGTACGCCAGGATAGCAACGACGTTTGTTTTGCACGTCACACGTTGCCTTAGTACAAGATTCTGAATCAATAAAACTAGATTGCTTTCTAGTTTTAACGCATGCATGAGCAGACTTCACTTCACTTTCAGAGCCGCTTGTTAAAGTTACCTACATGTGGAGCGAAAGTATATTTTACAAAAAAACTTATAGTATCGTTAATAGATGTTATTATTTTAATGGCAGGATAAGATAGTTAAAGGCGATTTCACGCCCCTCTTAACTATCTCCCAAGGCCATCGGAGTTCTATGACTCTACCGTAATCCCTACCTACGTCAAAATTCTTCCTAAATCCTTACCAAGCTGTAGTACGCATTGTGCTCTTGAAAGATAACAAAGAACCATTATAATTTTCCATCCATAAGAAATATCTAAGCTAGCTTGTGAGTTAAGATGATAAATGAGTTAATGATTTTACACGAACTCGCAATTGTAAAATTATTTATTCTCTTACGAGTTTCGTGGACTTAAGTCATCATTATCAGTTATACTCGTACTACTATAAAATGACAACTGCAACTCAGCGTGATTGTATTTATGTAACTGTTGATGATGAGTCACCGAAACTGTATAAAAATACAGTGTTTATATTTGTGAGTTTGTGTACAGTTATTTATTTATTTAACTTTCAAGCGGTTTCAATATTTGCCTGGCCTCCAGAACTAGTTCAGATATGCTTGGCATTTTGAGTTAAAGTATTTGAACTGACATACGAACATCACGTATTACAAATTAGGCGACACGATTTTGTTTTGTTACAAATTCGTTTGCGCTAATTCAAAAACTAATATTGGCATAATCTAATTGCGCTAAGTGATTGGAATTCCAAGAAGCCCTAATTTATTGACAAAACAAATTCCTGGAACAGCTTTCGTCAGCCGAAGTTTTTAATTGCGAAATGCTAAGTGTAGGTTCGGCATGACGGACGCGGGTTTCAACATGGCCGCGTTAAAAGCAATCTGCTTATTGACAGCTCTTCCTACAGTTTTATAATTTGTTCGTAGCACGTGACCCGCCGAACTCGTAACAACCAGTCGGGATTGGGGACGACTATTAAAAGCTCGAATAGGTTATTTTATTGTCTGATCTGTAACACGAGGACGGAATAGAGTGAAGGAGATTGAATAACACCGGGGCTCGTGGAGCGGGAAGGCTCAAACAGGAAGGCAAGCTAGCCCAAGAGCCTTGGCTCCTGTAGATAATTATGGAGGGTGATTTATTTATTGGAGCGCCCTTAAAGTACAATAGTTCTTCCACATCCGTTAGACATGCAAATCCTTGTAACTCACCATAACCGTCTCACGTTCCATCAGGCGGTGTTTAATGTTCCTATGCTAGCTTTTGAAGAACTGATACCTCAAGTGGAAGCCTTGCAGCTTTCTATTTTATCTATCTCAGTTTCCTCGATTTTACCTAAGGGTTCTCAGAGCACCCCATTGGCGTGCCTTATTGACGTACCCATGACGTTCCCTAAAGTCGTATCCTTGACGCTCCCTACTTACGTACACTTGACGTACCTTATTGATGTGCCCTTGTCGTACCCTTGATGTAGGCCACCTTATTTCCTCACCCTTGCACTCCCTACTTACGTACACTTGACGTACCTTATTGATGTGCCCTTGACGTACCCTTGATGTAGGCCACCTTATTTCCTCACCCTTGCACTCCCTACTTACGTACACTTGACTTAATTTATTGATGTGCCCTTGACGTACCCTTGATGTAGGCCACCTTATTTCCTCACCCTTGCACTCCCTACTTAAGTACACTTGACGTACCTTATTGATGTGCCCTTGACGTACCCTTGATGTAGCTACCCTATTGCCGCGCCCTTGACTCTCCCTTCTGGCGAACACTTGACGTACCTTTGATGTACCCTTGACCAACCCTTGATGTAGGCTACTCTATTGACATTCGTTCCGTATTAACGTACCCTTGACGTTCCCTATTGATGTACCCTTGACGTTCCCTATTGACGTACTAAAATGACGTTCAAGGAGCAAATCAGTGTAAGCAATTCTTGATCTTAAACGTTCATCCGTTAATGTCCTCTTTTCTCAAACGCTCTTATTCTATGTTTCTCCCTTAGAAAACATCTTCTTTTTAAAAGTTTCTATCCGTATTGGGTTTTTATTTTCCTATGGATACTTTCATCTCACTCTGTAAGTGGTATTCTTGGGTAAGGAGCTCCTAAGGTTCTACATTTGTGACACTCTTCGCCCCCCCCCCGCACTTCTTATCCCAAATACCAACCCGCGACTATTCCGCTAGCCATGACAACGCTACTGGAGGTTTCAAGATTTCACTCTGTCATGACTTTCTGCGCAGTTTTCCCCAACCGTTTATAAACAATTTCACATGGGAAGCAACCTGTCTACGATATCCCCAACATTCTCAGGAAGAACCACATCCCTCGTAGGTCCCCCGAAAATTCTCACCCTATATAACACAAAAGGGACAAATACTAGTGCATGGGTCATATCTGAGTGGGCATCCCCAGTTAATGGCTCTTGATAGGTCTGCTGATGGCTCTTTCCGCTGGAACTAGCTCTGTCCATCCTTATTTCCGAATCATGAAAGTACTGCCCCACCACTATGATGTGCTTTACAATACTTGTAGCTACATTGTTTCCGGTTAAGATAGATTTGGTTTTACAGAAATTAGGCTGTGGCACTCGGAGGATGCCGATAGAAGTGAAACTTTTATAGCCATGTGTACAGAAATTTTTAATTGAGAATACATTTAATTTTGTTTAATGAGACATTACCTAAATATTTGTAATAAGACTATGAATGTTTTCATCTCAATAATTGGATTAAAGTACATAACTTAATTAGTGCCATTTAATTGACTCTGAGGTGACTCATACAGTAACCTGATGGAATTTATACTGACGCTATTAATTGACAGAAATTATATTGACGTGAAATTCAATGTTTATGTCCATCCAATAAGTTTTTGTATGCGTCGCTATAAACGTTTTACATTAAAAAAAACACTCAAAATTAAGTTTATCAGGGTAAGGTAATGGCTTACAACTTAATACTAACCCATGCATGTTGTTGAAGAACAAGGACATTCACTCAACGGCTACGGTTTGGATTCTTCGTTTAATAATTTCTTTCAACGAAATCTATTCCTACTGGACACTATTTAATTCTTTCTATTACTTAACACTCTCCCTATATAATTCTTCAAATTTTCAATCGTTAATAAAATACATTTTATTCATACATTTAAGTTCAAATACATTTTGTTAAACTTGTAGTGGATGACACTTGATGTTAATACAGTTTTTTAGTATTAATTCATTAATTAAACTTAATAACGAATTAATTTTAGTTTTATGTCGGAGAAATACGTTTCACAGGGGCAAGTTATGCAATACAGTTTTTCATCCCATTGGGATTAAAGTAAGTGATAACATATGTTTTCATAAAACAGTTGATTTTATGTTATAGGTTGTGTGGTAGAACAGCTGCTTTAACGCATTGGTTGTGTTATTTCATTTATATTAATTGTAATTATTCTTTAAAAAGTAATTCAAATAAAATGTTTCTTTGCTGACCTAAGCAGTAATTGACTTTAAATTTTATTGGTTTATATTTCGACTTGTTAAATATGTACGTAGGTCTATAGGCCTACCTAAAATATTTTAGCTAGATAATAATGCAGTATACCAAAGTGTACGTGTTTCTAAGCCCATAATTAACGTATGTTTTAACGCATGCTACGATTTATAATTTGCGACGTTTAAAATCACTTGTTTCTTGTTTAAAACGTATGAATGTGTAACATCTGTGAGAAGAATAGAGGCTTGAATAAGCCACACTCTACCCAACATTAGCATCTTACTTTTCATCGGAAATTTTGTTTTGCAACATTTATTGATTTTTTTAAATTGCAGACAGTCTCTCTAACTCTATTTTAATTTATGTAATAAACCATGAAAATTGCGCGATGTAGATTTTGTTTTTACTAATCAGCCTTATTTTTCGGTTTGTTTTGTTGTGAATTTCTATTTTTGCTAAAGTCGTCCTAAGGCAAGATACTAGCATTACAGTTAAATTTTCCGTTATTGTTGCCGAATCGAATAGAAGGGGTGTAAATATCCCTCTAACTTATAAAATAATGCCAATTAAAATAGGTTGAATTAATGTTTTGAAATTTTACTTTAAACGTTTATACTTGTGATACCACATATTATTCTAATTTTTAAGTAGGGCCTACAGAAATTTACAATTAGAATGTTTTTTTAAAAATTATTTTAAAATATAATTCTATTTTTTAAATTATTTATTATTATTATTATTATTATTATTAAAATACGTTCTAAAAACATGACACTTCTAAGTGCTTTCTATAAATTCGTTGCCACTTTCAGTCTATATCTTTTGTTTGTCTTTTTAGTTTCTTTTTTTCAAACCAGTTCCAAAATTTAACATTTTTTGTTCCTGCTTTAGAATTGGTTACATCAGTTCTAATCTTCAATTTTTGAACACATTTTATGGCTTCCATTCATACATGGTTATGACTCGATTGGCATATCTCACAATCGATTATTGGTAATGGTTAAAGTTGATATTTTACATCTAAGAATTCCCCGTTTCTCAGTTAGATGAAGCATAGGCCAATGGCTTGGCCATTCAAAAACTGGAGCCACCCTGAGGAAGAAGCAAACACGCTTTGTGACGCTACAATGGGCTGAATCCTGCACAGTTTCTCTTCATTGTTACGAAATCATTAGTTTAGCTTAATGAGGGCATAGGAGTTCTTTGAATACTGCAAGGTACTTGCCTTAACGGATGTTCCTATAGTAACATCCTAGAGTAGACGGCTGACCCTGTAATGCTCAATGGTGTTCGACAGTCCTTTCGGGATAGTGTTAAACTTTACACTTCATGTATTAGCCTTGTTTCTTCGCAACTCTGATTAAATATTTTTAAACTTAATTTTTAAGTGATTTCAATGCTAGATAATCGCAGTGTTCAAGTACTAGTGTGACTTTATTAACACTAAAGTGAACTAGTTTGCGAAACGCTACATCAGATGAGCTGGACCAAACATTAAACTAGTTTATAGAGACTCCGAAGCGTCAACGGGTCCTAGGCGTGTCGAGGTGAGAGGTTAGATGTTGGGCAAATTAAAGCAAGGGTGGAGCCCAGGCCCATTAAGTCAGCTTAGGCCCACGCGGTGTATAATCAGAGGATCAATCATCAATAAACAGGCTGTCTGTCTCATCCCAGAACCGTTCTAATCCTGCCGCTAATTTCAAACACGTTTGGGTAATACGGCAGTAGAAAGGCTGCAGATGTGTTTATTGTGAAGAGCAACGGACGGGCGAATATTTTTAAATGACGCCAAACTGGAACTACTGTTCTGTACCCTCGTAAGGATCTCTCGGCTGCCAATAGTAACAGGTTACTTGGAATTGTGGAAAACTCGGATAACACGGACTATGACAAAAATAAGAATTGTGAAAAAGACATTTACTGTGTTATCAAAAGAAAAGACGACTTTGAAATTCAAATTAAATAAAAATACCAAATGAAAAAACGTATATGTTGCAGTTAAAAATGTTATTTCTTGAAAAAGCCCACGTGTCTTCTGTTTAACGTAACGCTATGAAACTGCTTAGCGCAATTGGCGTAGCAGTGGAAGGTTTCCTGAACTGTTGCTACAACTGAAGGATCCGACTGTTGCTCCTGGACTCGCTGGCCTTATCTATGGCTGTACTTCACATATACGAAGATGGTCTTTGAGCGATAAAATTGAGATCTTATTTTTAAGTCGTTGTTCAAGAACATGCTGAGACCAAAAACGTATACACGTAGGTTATTGTAATTTTTTCGGCTACTTCGGTTAATCCGGAACTCGGTTACTCATGGTTCGGATAATCGAGGCTGTAGCGTATTTTCTAAATTTAACGCTCATGAAACTCACGTACGTAGCCTACGATGTGTATTATATATTTAGGAGATTATATTGAATATTTGCAAAATAACAAGGTCTTAGAGACAAATTTTCATCTTCACGAACTACAATTATATAATGAATTATCAAATTTACTTGGCTTCTTACATTGAGCAGTGTCCTACATTTAAAACAACTCTTGTAGTTTTGTATACTTTTCTTTTAAGACCGAATAGAATTTTGTTAACTTTTAAATTATAACTGGTCTTATTCGACCAACCAATAACCCTTCTTGCATTATCTTACCCTAAATACTTGTATAACTAAAGTGCCCATTAACTCAAGCAATTTTTAAATGCAAATGTTCTACATGACTGTTAAACCAGTTTTAACTTTAAAACTTTGGCTGTTTTTGAGTAGCGTAGAATTGAAAAGCCACTTCGTTATTTTTGTTAATAGACGCCAGTAATATACTATTTAATGTTTCCATTGCATCACCCCACTGCTGACGCAAAACACGCGCCCGGTTTAAACACGCATTACCAATAACGAAACCGAATCTGTTTGGGCGCATTACATTTAATGCCGCTTAATGGACGTGTCCAATGTAGTTGCAACAGTGCCGTTTTGGTATATTAAAACCAAAAGCTATCGGGTATAATTATATGTGTCTGGCTTCGAATTCAATCTTTCGAATGATTGGGGCAGTTTAGCTTCTGTTCGGGTAATAGCCGGGCTTTGCCAAACGTTCGGCTCGGATTGGAAAATATGAATATTTGTGATTTGTTCCTTTCTCACTGCCACTTTTAAATACGCTATAGTAATTTTGTAAATATAATTAATCTGTTACGTAGTGCTAACAACTGTGATTTATTCATTATTTTCTTTTTAACTCTTGAATTTTGCAGACCAAAAACTTACTGAGACAGAACGTTTTCGGTCGTTCCGTGGCGATTTTTATCAGTGTCTTCTGCTTGGAGTTGTTAGGTTAACCGGTGACGGTTTTAAAGGCAGGTTTTCGATAGTATCAAAGATTATGTGTGATACAAACCCAATACAAACCACACGTACTCGTTGATACTATCGAAAACCGGCCTTTAAAACCGTCACCGCTTGACCTAACAACTCCAATTAAGACACTGATGAAGATCGCCACTGAGCGATCGAAAACGTTCTGTCTCAGTAAGTTTTTACAATTTTACAAAACTTAAAGTTCGGATAGTCATAAACTATTGTTTAAGTGATTAATTAACATATTTAAGTTTCAAAGTGATCAGACAGTCTGACTACTGTCGCCTGCAAAGAGCAGGAAAATATTGGGAACATAAGGGTGCGCACAGCACAAGGCGGTCGCGGTGCATTACACTATAGTTCAATTTAAAACAGAATAGGACCCTACGCAAGTGAAATCGTTTAGAAGGAGTGGGGGCTACCACCGTCTCGTCGAATGAGAAATACACATTTTGCTTGGTCGGTTAGCCTTGTTTCCAATTCTACGGTAATCGTCACTGGTGAGTGGCGGTTGGTCTCTCACAGCCTTCAAACTGACGCATATTTACTTTATGATGTTAAGTGATTCGAGTGAAGATAGTGGCGATATGTCTGCGGCAGGTAAATGGCGCCCAATAGGCGATTCCCAGTTTATCCAATACACAAGAAAAGAAGTAGTTTAGGGGAATACCACCACTTTTCTACTGAACTAAAAGATAACCTAGAACGATTCCATTACTATATGATGATGGCAACTGAGACATTCACTTATCTATTTGAAGATGGCAACTGAGACATTCACTTATCTATTTGAAAATATTGCTCCTCAGTTAGACGGCTGCGTTTCTCACCACAACTTTCATCATACTCCGATAATTTGGCGAAGGGGACGGAACGACCTTGAACAGACCAATCAGAGCAAAACAGCCTGCTAGACAGCGTTGTAAGCATCGTATGTTTGATTTATACGGATCGACCGCTACTCTCTTGTGCACCCTAGGGTACGGACGTAAATCCTCTAGGTAGGTGACGTAGGAGGCAACAGGGTCGCCACAGACCTACTCTCTATCGGGGTTATAAGGAGTAACCCTTTATACCCTCTGGGAAGATGAAGGGTGAAATTAGCTTGTATTAAGATAAAGACATGATTTTCTTGTACTTTGAATATAAGGTAACAATGAAAACGCATCGCCAGGGAGCTAACCTGAGAAATATCTGCTCCCTTTGGTGAAGGGGTGTCTTCCCGAGGGAACTCCGTACTTTGTTACTTAGTTATGAATGGAATGGTTTAAAGAGATAAACAAAATACTGCAGAATGGGTGATGTGAATTAAGTCTTATGAAATGGGCTAAATGAGGAGTGGCACGATGGTGGGAAGCATTGAGGGGTTACCCAAGATAATTTAACCGTTCAAAAGAGGAAATTCATTGCTTTAGGTTCAACGAACGACAAACGAAATTAACAAACTATGAGCGGAGAAGAGAACATCTTTCTGAGAAAGACATGAATACAGTGAAGGGTATACATGAATGAATATCACTTATACCACCCTTAATACGCTATTGTATGAAATAGCTTGCGATTTGTCTGATATTTAGCCTATTCATAATGAATTTTTTTCGTAGTTCTATATTATTTATCTCTTTGCTGCTCTTTGTGAACCCAGAATGAACAAGAACCTTTTACTAAATACGTACAACGTATTAATCAGGTTTAAATGTAGCTGTTGTCTGGAATACACACACAGGGCCTCAGGATTGGGGAGAAGTGAAGCCAGACAGACAGAAACCTACCTCGTCACGAACAGCCAGCTTATTTACTCACCTGTCATCCTACTAAGAGACAAAATGTAGCTGTTGTCTGGAATACACACTCAGAGCCTCAGGATTGGGGAGAAGTGAAGCCAGACAGACAGAAACCTACCTCGTCACGAACAGCCAGCTTATTTACTCACCTGTCAACCTACTAAGAGACAAAATGTAGCTGTTGTCTGGAATACACACTCAGAGCCTCAGGATTGGGGAGAAGTGAAGCCAGACAGACAGAAACCTACCTCGTCACGAACAGCCAGCTTATTTACTCACCTGTCAACCTACTAAGAGACAAAATGTAGCTGTTGTCTGGAATACACACTCAGAGCCTCAGGATTGGGGAGAAGTGAAGCCAGACAGACAGAAACCTACCTCGTCACAAACAGCCAGCTTATTTACTCACCTGTCATCCTACTAAGAGACAAAATGTAGCTGTTGTCTGGAATACACACACAGGGCCTCAAGATTGGGGAGAAGTGAAGCCAGACAGACAGAAACCTACCTCGTCACGAACAGCCAGCTTATTTACTCACCTGTCAACCTACTAAGAGACAAAATGTAGCTGTTGTCTAGAATACACACTCAGAGCCTCAGGATTGGGGAGAAGTGAAGCCAGACAGACAGAAACCTACCTCGTCACGAACAGCCAGCTTATTTACTCACCTGTCAACCTACTAAGAGACAAAATGTAGCTGTTGTCTGGAATACACACTCAGAGCCTCAGGATTGGGGAGAAGTGAAGCCAGACAGACAGAAACCTACCTCGTCACGAACAGCCAGCTTATTTACTCACCTGTCAACCTACTAAGAGACAAAATGTAGCTGTTGTCTGGAATACACACTCAGAGCCTCAAGATTGGGGAGAAGTGAAGCCAGACAGACAGAAACCTACCTCGTCACGAACAGCCAGCTTATTTACTCACCTGTCAACCTACTAAGAGACAAAATGTAGCTGTTGTCTGGAATACACACTCAGAGCCTCAAGATTGGGGAGAAGTGAAGCCAGACAGACAGAAACCTACCTCGTCACGAACAGCCAGCTTATTTACTCACCTGTCAACCTACTAAGAGACAAAATGTAGCTGTTGTCTGGAATACACACTCAGAGCCTCAAGATTGGGGAGAAGTGAAGCCAGACAGACAGAAACCTACCTCGTCACGAACAGCCAGCTTATTTACTCACCTGTCAACCTACTAAGAGACAAAATGTAGACGCAAAAATATCCGAAATTTCGCAACTACCTCCAGTCATAAAAACTTGTCCATTCTTCGGTCACAGACTGAATGGCAGAATTTCATCGGAATGTTAACAAGAAATGTTTCCCAGCAGCGGAGATGGATGTTGCCAGCGAGTTGTATGCGTTTGATTTATGGTGCGCGCGTTACATTAAGTAAATATATATCAAAGTGGCGGAGACTTGTTGACGTGAGAGTCCATGGATTGGGTACACAGTCAGGCATTTTGTACGCATTTTGCCACCTGTTCCATCATTTTGTTCGCGCTTTGAGCAATAAAGTCTATCCGCGATCGGTACGAACCGTTTTGACTACACGAAATATGAAAGTAAATTTTACGACACTTTATATCAATTTTCAACATCACTAGTTTCATTTTGTGATTATTTGCAAGAACTTATGCCATTTATTTGAGTATGGGTTTAATATGATGTCATTGTTTTTTTCTGTTATATATATATATATATATATATATATATATATATATATATATATATAAATATATAAAATATATATAATATATATATATATATATATATATATATATATATAAATATATAAAATATATAATATATATATATATATATATATATATATATATATATATATATAAATATATAAAATATATATAATATATATATATATATATAAATATATAAAATATATAATATATATATATATATATATATATATATATATATATATATATATATATTTTATAACATACAGTACGAGGCTTTAGATTGAATTAAGTTAGTTGCTAAAATAATCATCTGTAGAATTAAGAAAGAAAAGACACAAATAGTTTTTCTAGTGCGGACAAAGCAGGTACCATGTCATTATCCTTTCCAGGAAAGCTATAAGTTGAGTCCGGCAACCATAGACAATAGAGAAGGGTCCATAGTGGTTAAGACGGGAAATCCAGCGGCCGATAAAGCCATGGGAAATAACCGTGTACCGTTTAGCTAATTGTAGAACTATGGGAAACTTACAAAGAACGTATTGGTGGTAGTGGGAGAGATTAGATTTTTAATAAAAACTAAATGATCGGAAGTTTAGGGGACGTTTTGAGGAGAGTCTCAGAGGAGAAAGAGGTGGGTGGGGACCAGGACGGAAGTGTTGTAAAGGTAGAAATTGATTTAAATTAAGTAAAGAGTTTTTTATAAGTAAATTTTAAAAGTGCGACGTAAAAGTTTTTTTTTTTGAAATATAAAGTAAGTTTTTTTTGTGTCAAGTGTAAGCGGAAGTGAAAAAAGCCAGAATTCCAGGGGCTCTTCAGAACAATAAGTATATTTGAATATAAGTGTAGCCAACAGACATCTATCTTTTAGTTTAAAAACAAATTTTAAGTTCATCAAAATTTATAAAAATTATTCTAGTCACAATTTTTAATTTAAAAGGAATGTTCTCGTAATAGCGACCCCGAGAGCAAGAATAAAATTTTAATACCGGTTTTTTATGTTATTCTATTAGAAATCTAAAGCCTCAGAAGTCCACCTTTTATCATTGTAAATTTAGTTAAGATATCAATACTGTTACTGCAAAATATTAATATAAATTTGGTATAATGTGTAGAGTTAATTGAAGAGAATAAATGCAAGTGATGTTTAAAAATTGATAAGAGTGATAATTCTTTTATAAACCTGCAGGTGTGACATTAAATAGGTAAGGTAAATAAATAACATTTAAATATAAATTTAATTATAACAAAAGTTAAGTTTTAATTTGACGCCCAACTAGTTGGCAAAGTTAAATAGAAATGGTGAATATAAATAAATAAAGTAAATCATAAATTAATGAACAAATTTATTAATCTGTTGGCTTAAGTAAAAGTTTAATTAAGTAAATTTAATAAAAAACTGTGAACATTATTAAGTTAAGTTATAATATATATATAGCCTAATATATTAGGCTGATACTTTTTTATCGGCGAAAAGCTTTGAATAAATATATTCTTTAAAAGTATTCTTGTTGTTGAAATATTTTAAATTTATTAAATATATATATATATATATATATATATATATATATATATATAAAGAACTAAGTCAAAATACACATATTTATATATTAAAACAACATAGGTTATTCAAATACAAGAATATTTATAAATTTATATTCAAAATATAAATAAAGAATATGAAATTAAATTAATAAATATTCTTGTATTTGAACAACCTATGTTGTTTTAAATTATTAAACAAGAAAACGTATTATATATATATATATATATATATATATATATATATATATATATAATGTAAAAATATATTATGCAAAAGAAAAATGTAATATCATGTTACAAACAATAAATATGGAATGGGTGAAGTTTTAAAAATACCAACATAACATCAATTTACCAACATTTGGAACCATATAGGTTAAATTCAATGCGTCTTAGTATAGCATAAGTACTATACTATACTACGTTACCATATAGCAGTATATATTAGGGTACTATATGGCTATATTACCCACAGCTACATAGTATCCGGTTAGGGTAAGTTTGATTATAAAGGAAAAAACGTACTTACCACCCTAAGCTACTCAGGTCTGTCAACATGGTGTCAACAAACGGGGTTTGATGTAGGTCACGCGTTCAATTCTGCAATCGGTTAGTATACGTAGGAAGAAATTTGTTCAATTATATTTTAACATAGCTAATTGGCTAATACCAACTGTATAAATTCAAAATTTTATAATAAAACAAAATACTATGTAAATACATTACTATAAAGCTACATTAGGCATTTTAATATAGCTACTAAGTATCCGGCTTGTTTACTTTAGGTTATAAGAAAGAAAACAAAATCACGTTTACCAGTGTAACATAGTCAATATATATAAATGTACACTTGGCTTTGGGTGTACTACTGAAAACATGTTACAAAATCAGAATGTTCTATAGGGTCTACATCAACAGCTTCTGCGTCCGATATGTCTAGGCTTAAACATATTTAAAGATTGTATGTTATTTGGTAACGAAGCTAATTTATTGAATTTATCTAATATCGACCTTCTCACGCAAGTCAGCGTTTTGACAGTCCTTATCATGTTTTTAGGAAAGTATTTAAATTGACCGTCTACCTCTCGTGTTGCCTGCTGCGATCTCTCAAGGCCAAGTGTACAGTTACGTGTCCGCACTATACGTTGTAGAAAGACCGGGTAAAATGTAGGTTACTCGTACAAATTTGCAATGGGTTAGTTTATAAGGAAATTATTTTTTTTACATTGTAACCTATTCAAATATTTTGTAGCTATATTTAAATATATTATTATATCTATATTCTAATAATATATAGTCTATATATTTTTAACAAGATAGATAGACCTATTTTAATATAGCTATAAATACCAACGCACTCAAAACTGTATAAATTCAATATCCAAAAACATTATATTGTATTATACTACAGTAGTATATAGCTATATTATAGCTAAAAAGTATCTCGTTTGGTGAGATTAGGTTATAAAGGACAACAAATATTTATGTTCACCAACGTGACGATTTCGTCAAACTGCCAGAGGCAATGTTGTTAAAGGTAGACTGTATTTTTAGGAAAACGCACTAATTTATTATTTTTTAAAAATATTTTACAAACACGTTCTTTCTTTAAAAAATATAAAATATCTATTTCTTTTAAGTTTATAATTGCTTTTGTATGTTGTTAAATTTATGGATGTATTGTCAGTAGGCCTATTAAGTATGTATCTAATATTCAAACCCGCAACGAAAAGGTATTTTTTTTTCAATAAGGATTTTTTTATACACTTTAATCCATTTTGTTTTTTTTTTAAATTTTGTTTCAGAAAGTGAAATTGAAAATCTACCTGAAACAGGACGATAATTCAAACAGTTTCATTTTATAGATAAAAAGGAAATGAGGATCATTTGCTACAAATAGACTATTCTGTCCTAAATCTTTTTTTAAGGAGACGACCTCTGTCTCTGCTCTTGTAAAATAAGTAGAAATTCAGAAAGCAGGTTACAGGCTGTTAATAGTCCTACGTTTTGGCGGAAATGGTGCCCTTTTCAAATCTTACCAGAACGGTCATTCAAATACATCAAGGCGTTTGAAAGTAAGTACAAAATATTTAATTAACCGTAATTAAGTTTCTCTTTGAAATTACTTTAACGTCTGTTACACTAGTTAGTTAAACCCGTACTGACAATGACGTGCCGAAAGTAGATCGCTCAAGGCAGAAGATTCTCTCTGTTAGGTTGGCGCCCTGCCAGTGCACGCACAGTCTTAGGTTGTTGAACCTCGACACACGACTGAGTAGCATTAAAATCTATTTATTATTGTGTCTTCCATATTAATATAATTAGTTAGCCTTTATTTATTAATTTGTAGGTGAATTTAATGCTGCACACGCTAAGGTGGACACAATAAATTAGCGATCCGATCGTGTTTTGTGCGGGAATATATTGATACACGGGCGGTATCTATGCCGCTTTCCTTACATGGAACAAGTGTTTTATGACAGTCCAGGTGGAATTGGAAAAAACGCAATACTGCAGACCGTAGGGGACAATTTTATTACTTTCATACAACATCCGCCCTTGTCCCCTCCGCGCCTCCTTCATTTCCAGTTTATCTCTTCGTTGCTGTAGACTATTGTATTTCAATTACTTGTCCATACGCGGAAGTAACTTCTTATTTCAAAATATCTTGTATCTGTTCGCTGACAAAATTAATTATGTATATATAGTAACTGTGCGCTGACAAAATTAATTATATATTGTAACATAAAAACCTCAACATATATAAAAACATACGAAGTAGATATAACTGTCATTAGAAAGTTCGATACCATAAGAAATGCTCACACATTTCAGTTTCCACCCGCGCGGAAACAATAAAAAAGATAGTTTAGGTAAAGTCTTTGCGTCTGCGCAGAGCGTCCTTTAATGGTATCTGGTATTTTGTTATTGCTTTTAGCGCAGTATTTCCGAGTGTATTGCTGTGCGGTTTAGTTTCTAATAACTAATGACTTTTAACTGTGTTTTTGTGCTTTTGTATTTTCTCCATACGGAAATCAAGAAATATTTCTACCCTTATTTGCTCGTAATTTCGCTCCGAGCGATACAAACCCTTAATAATGCTCCTCAAAATAGGATGAAAAATAGTTAGAACAAGTAAATTTGAAAATTCCGTAATTTAAAAACATTCCAGGTTACGTTAGGGTTGATTTTTATTTACGAAATTTCTAATAATATATCACTTGTTAGAAAAAAATTGCAAATGAGTTTCATTTAAGTTCACTCTGAAGAGGGCAAAAACACTGACGAAACAGATTTAGAAATGTAACTAAAAAGCGTTAAACTTTATACTGTTGGGGTTTTACAATGTTTCGAAAATTGTTGAAAATTATGAAACGTTTTAAAAAAAATAATTTTAAATAATCATTAAAGAATGTGCAACAGAAATTTAATTTTGGTAAAAATAAACTAAAACTAGACAGAAATATAATCCAGGCATATTTTAATTTCATAGTTATCTTCTATGTTTTTTTTCTATTGGAAACATAAGGTAAGTTCGACGACCCCTGGATTTCTCTTCCTCTTGTCTTTGTAGACACGCACGTCTTTGTAAAGAATCAACCCCTACAAAACAGCGTCATCAATTCTTAGATGACGTCACACCGACATAACTATGATGAACGCATTGTTTCTCGTTATAAAACTCAGTAAAATGGCTACAACACGTTTGGTAAACTTATTCGTTTAAAAAAAAAACAAATCTGTAAGAACACTTCAAGAAATAAATTACCATGTAAGAACGATTAAACATAACAAACAGATGACCTTGAAATACATTAATTCTCTTAATGTAAATCTACTCTTAGAGTAAATTAATTATTACATTTGCGAAAACTGCAAAGTGAAAAGATGAGAGATTATGTATTTTTGTAATTTTTGTTTATTTAGCAAAACTTAATATCTCTTGTTCATGTTTCAATGTAAATTTAGAATGTACATATATTTTTTAAATTATTACAAGTGAGAGAGGAAAATCATCGCTTGAGTGGTTGTGCTTGCTGTCTACTGAATATCTATGGCTATCTTTATATGCGGCTGTTGTGACCCTTTAAGGGTAGAAAGAGTTGTAAGTAATAAGGTATTAAGATTGGCGAATAAACGCCCTCTGTTAAAAAATGTAATGAAGGATTTTTAAAGGTAAGTGAGCAGAAATGCTTACCGGAAAGAACCTTACTCTTTGAGAGAGGAAACCTTTGTAGGAATATATAATGAAGGGTTGTTGGAATTAAGAAAGTGCATCATTGTTCTGATAGTGAGCAGAGGTGAAAATTGTGGCGTAGATGGTTCAAGGATACTTACTTTGAGTAGATCTGCTTTCTATTACGATGAATTGAGGTGCCTACCCTTTATACCAATCTCTTAGGCACAATAATGTGAATAAAAGTACAGTGTATTAGAAAATAAGTCTTAGTCAAGAACTGTTGATTTCAAGTGGGCCATCTCTCGGTTTAAGAAATCCGAATAAGTAGACCATCTAGAGAGCATCGATTATTTCTACGATTGTTGTAATATTATGTCACCCCTCGTTATTGAAGAAGGCTACATCGCCCTACATTCACCATCAAGGGTAAACAAGTCATTTCACAGACGTAAATCTTCAGCTGTAAACGGCTTATAAATTTAATTAACTGCTGCCAACAACGTACAGGAATACGAAGGAACTGACGAGGTATTTTAATAAGGACTTATTTTACTGCATTCCTCACGGGCTAGATGAACGCAAGCCGTCAGTAACATTTATGATTTATACGACGTCTGTACGATTGATATTAGTTCTAACTTTACGGACTGCTTTGATCAATGACATTTTTTTGCCCTTGTTGCTCATAGTTTCCGTTTATCTCTATTTACATTCATTGTTTACGAATGGCCGTCTGCGGAAACTAGGCAAGTGGAAACAATGTTTGCATTAAATATACTTCTTGTAAATAAACTTATGATAATAGGGTCTATAGTAGAAAAAGGTTCTTTGTGCGTCTAATTGGGTTTCTAAGTATAATTTACCTGTAGATGTATACAGTAATTTATGTCATCTTTGATTTGCCCATAAAATTCATGATTTTCCTAAAATTAGGCATTATTTAAGGGCGTAAGCTATTAGGCACTTTTTAGTTTGTTAGTAAAATCGTGCGATTCGTTCTAGCGTTAAAGTCTTTTTTAAAAAAATTAATAATGTTTGGGCAACAGACACTTTTTAGTTGATAAGTAAAATCGTGCGATATGTACTAGCGTTAAAGTCTTTGAAAGAACTATTTAAATAATAACGTTTAGAGGGGCATCAGGCACTTTTCATTTTATTAGTAAAAATCGTACAATAACCCCTGGCGTTAAAGTCTTTTTAAAAAAAATTAATGAATAACGTTTACAGACGCATCAAGCACTTTTGATTTGATTAGTAAAAACTTACGATACTTCCTAACACTAAAGTCTATAAAAGAAATAATTAAATAGTAACATTTACAAGTGTATTGGGGACATTTTATTTGGTTAACAAAATTGTGCTATTTGTCCTAGTGTTAAAGTCTTTAAATGAAAGAATTAAATAATCGAAAAACCAACCCACAATCAATAATTTATTTACTCGTGCTCGTTTCAGTGATAAATTCATGATCAACGACAACGTGTATAACTACACAAATTCTAAATTAGTTAAAACGTGTGTGGTTGAGAAAATGAATTATTGTTTGTTCGTTATTATAGGTGTTCTTTATTGTTTAATTACATTTACTCACACGTTAAAATCAAATTTTGATATATGAAGTAGTTTATGAGAGATGATTGTGTACAGCGGCAATTACTCACGTCCTACACCCAACTCGGATAGCGCATGATAGCAGCAGTTACTTATTAATTATACCAATATTACACTTCTGAATAACAATAATACTTCTAAAAACTATAGGTATGCTAAATTAAAATGTCCTGAGTTATAATATTATATAATAATTTATTTGTTTGTATGAAGTTATTTAACATTCTGTATTTAGTACATTTACCAAGGACATTATAATGTACATTCTATAGCCTATGTCTAAGAAAAATATACAGTTAATATAACATTTTTACTTTCTAGTGTACATTATTAAGTTTAAATATATGAAATTAATTAAATTGCACCCATTTCACTTGGAATAAGTTTGTATAAAACAACTAATAATTTTAAACTCTAAAGCGAAAGTAGAATGTTAGAACTAATATATTCCATTAAAGTTTAAGAACAAATGTTGTTTCCTAATATGTTAAGGATAGATGTACAGGATTTTATTCACTAACTAGTTGACGACGTAAGATGAATGATTTTAAGGTAGGCCAAATGTGGAGTTTCGAAATTTTCAATTCCAAAGCATATCCTACTAATAATACAGATCTTTTAAAACTTTATGAACAATACACGATACACGAAAATTAGAGCGGAATGTAGCTGTAGAAAATTAAACTGCTGACGGCATTGTAATAAAATGGGAATCTTGGCAGTGGCCAAAACAGGCGCTCTTCAATGACAACTGAATTTAATAAATACTTGTAAATTAGTTTAGAAGGAACTAAACACTAAGTTATGCAGAGATTAGATTTTTTGTTAATTTGTTCACACGCCACTGGAGTATTAAACTGTGTCACACCTGTAAGTCATTCGCTAACCTATATTTGTGAATATGATGTATTCATTTACTAACGACCACTAGAGCCTGTGTGAATAAATGTAGTTTAGAAAGCACTGTCATTACAGTATTATTTGTAAAGTGTAAACATTTCGTAGACCCGTTCGTTAAAGTCCCCCTAATAATCTTATAAAGCCATTGTTCTTAATAGGAAAATCATCATAAACCTAATAGCATTACAATCAGAAGGAATTCATAAGATTATTAATAAAAACCAACTGGTATTTAAAGGAGAATTTTTAAGAAGAGGCTACTTAAAAAATTAATATATCCAATAAAATCATTTGGAATATTCTGTGAGAACTCGTTTTCTTGTGAAACCTTTATTTGGAAAGCTTGCGTAGTGGCGAGCCTCGATTATTGCTTATTATAAACTTTGGCCAGAATGTAGAGCCACTGACGAACAACGCCTTATCTGTACCGAAATATCAGAAAAACTGACATAATGAGCGTGGTATTGGGTTTCATTAGGCAGCTCTCTAACGCTAGGTGTCAGAACGCTGCGGTGTGGGAGCGCTAACCTGGATATTGACAGGCGGTCCAATTTATGCGCTTCCGGTTCAACAACTATTTCGCTCCAACAGAGAAAGTTCGTCCAAGATGATCTGAAAAATTAGACGCCGTAAACTCGGGCTATAATAACTTTTAACGCATCTTTTTAAAGCGTTTGACAGGTATAAAGAGCAGGTCGTTAGTTTGGGGGAGGGGAGTTCAGCAAACTGGAGTAAATCCTGCAGCGGAAGGTGTTTATCCACTTTCACAACACTTATTTCGTAAAAGTTATTACTAAAAAAATGTGTTTGTCTAGTTTTATTTTATTTCTAGACTAAAGGTTATGTAGCCATCTTCATGTAGGCTAACTAGCATTGAAAATCTATATTAAAGAGTAAAAAGCTTAAAATAGAGGCCTCGTCGTTTTGTAATATGTTTGTTAATTTTACTAAAGTTTTTTATTTAGAAATATATTTTTGAATTTGTTTCTTGTTTCTTGTTTCTGTTTCTTTTATTTATTTCATGTTTAATTATATTATATAGACTAATGTAGGGTAAGCTTATAATAGTGTCAAGCCATTACTTTTATTTTGTTTTTTTTTGTATTTTTAAACAACACCTTAAAGATGACGTCAGTTTTTTGAAACATGTAGCTAAAACATTAGCAGTCCCGCTGTCACAAAGAGTAATTTCGTTTTAAACTATAAGGACTGTTCTTTACAGTTCCGTTTTGAAGAACATCTTCACTGACGGCAAAATAATTACAGATCTTTTTACAAATTAATGAGCAAAAAAAGAAATGGTTGGTTTCAAATGGCCAAATAATATTTTTGTAATTTTTTCGACGAGAAAGAAGCGAGATGAAAGCGGCCACCAAGCTCCGATTACTCGCGTTCTTCTGTCCAGTTTCACGCTAATAATTTCACCATTCATCATGTTCCTGCTAAAAAGCAAAGAGACTATTATTAAAGAGGGCATGTAAGTGGAGGTTGCGTAAGCGACTAACCGCCGGTTAATCCATATTTAATTGTCAAGTCGCTCCAGTATTTCCAGCTTAATTGGCGTTATTAGGGACAAGTGGGCGGAAGAAGGGGGCACAAAGAGACCAAAGGAAGAGATGAATTCCGCGAGTGGAGGAAAGTGAGAGAGAGGCGCGCCGTAGATGGTCAGCATGAAACTCATCCTGGCCGGGCAAAAACAGCCTTGACAAATCTGGATCAAAGTGAAAGTTGGAGAGGCGATCCGTAGTCCGGTGTAACAAACTGCGATACTTTGCGGCTTTTCCGGCGACCTTCAGCCGCGAATCGGAAGTCGCATCGTTTCTCTCGCCTGCTGTAACTCATTTACAGTGACTTTAACGCACTTATAAAAAGTATAGAAAGGAATCCCTTCTGTTTTGGGGATTTAGTTTCTTCAGGAGTCGGCGTTGCAGTCTTTTATAGCTATATAATAGACGTTAAAAATAATTTATAGTGAAGACAGTTGAAAAAGCAATGGGAATTATAAGGAATACAAAATTAATATTGAAAATTAGTATATTGTATTTTTGTGTATTTTATTCTTTAAAATAAATAAAAAAAATGTATTGAGGCAGGATTTAGGATCTATCAACAAAAGTGAAACCTTAAAGTAAATATAGTAGGTTTGAAACAGATGTTTAAAAATGTACTGAATAAAATATGTTAGTGAATTTTTATAGCGATTTTTTAAATTTGATTCCGTATAAATTATCTGATTATAAGTAAAAATCCGTAAAAAGATAAGACTTCGGTAATATGAATATTTTAGTTTAAAGATACACTTTTTTAATATAGATGCAGTATAAATATCTTAGTAAGATATATAGTTTCATTAGACTATTATTAGATTTTATTTCATATAAGATTGTACACCACGTACGAGGAATTTATCAGCACGAGGAATTTCTACAATTGCCTATATACAAAACTTGATTAATCATTATTATTTGCTGCATTAAGTTATTATTGTAAATATCTGTAAGGCTGTATTGTCCTTGTTAAGTTAGGTTAGATTTAGTTACGTATTTAGACTATATACTGTATATATATTCTGATAAACATTTCCAGTCGTGTAGGTAAAAGAATTTTTAAATGAACACTAATTTTATAAATTTGTTGTGACTATATTTTCCTTTGAGCATTTTCACATCTCATTTCTTTTCTTAGATATTTAAAAACACTCAAAATTGCAAATGCTCTTTGTTCTAACTTGTAAATAATGCCACTCACATCGCAGTTGTCATTCTATTTTACGTAACGCTAAATGCGACTAACCTAAAATCGACGACGTAAATTATAAAATGGCGTCTTGCAATGAATGCACAGCTGACTGCTTGCTATTCCCATCCTGTAGCCGTTTCAACATAACAGATGTCAACTTCATATGTCCCTGAACGACAAGATATTAAGAAAGTGTTATTGATTTCCGTATATAGCGGCTGCACGGCTGCTGTGTCTAGTGCTATCCAGTCATGCCATTCTTTGTTATGTCGTAAGTTATGATGAAATTTATCGAATTTGTTCGTTTTAGTTGTGGCCATTACGTGATCTGGGTTCATTTGATTATTCTGTTGGTTTAACTGATCCTCAGTGTATGTCCCGCTTCCAACTCTCTCAGGCGCGTTTATGCTTTGTGCCAAAATATATGACGGTCTAATTTCATTGGAATATACTATTAATTTTAAAAAAAGACTTAAAAATTAGAATTAAAAATATATTTTATGACTATATAATTATCGAACATTAAGACAGTCAGTAGTTCATATTTTTCTTCAACGTGTGAGACATTATTTTAGTTCTTGCACAAAATTTAAAAAAAAAGGAAAAAACTTAAGCAAATTATTTAGATTTTTTGCTTTAAAATAACTTACATAAGTTTTATATGTTTGATTTTATATAAAATATATTACAATTCTATATACAATTTATATATTACGCCTGACATATATATGAACAGAGTATTTATATTAATTTCCTAAAATAATATTTCTACTAGCCTCCTTGTTCCATGGAAAAACCTAAACCAAAATTTCGTCACTCATCAACAAGTTGGCTTTTTAGCAAACTTTCTTTACATTTTTTAAAACCAATTCTACCCACATTGGATATTTTCCAGCCACATTCCAATGTAGTATAACAAACAAATGCTGTTTTATTTTTTTAATGTGATTTTAAAATATTTTGTGTGTTGATAAGTGAACGTATTTTGGTCCTTTTTCAAAATTGTTATGCGTCGCCACCAAGTTTGATTATTTTATCCTAGAAGACTTTTCTTAAGACTTTCTCCATCGTTAGGTAAAGTTTTTTGCCTGTAAATACGTGTAAAAAGGAAACAATTGCTACTTGTAAATACAATGTTACGATACATTCAAATACTCGTAATATGATTAATTAAATTCCATTTTATTTTAAATAAGACATTTGTGAGTCATGTCCTGCCAAATGATCCTCACGACCAGACGGTCATAACAGTAGTATACCATACCGTCGCCGGTCCAGTGGTATAGCAAGAGCCCAAGTATTCTGGACATACTTGGGGGCACTTCCATCAGTGACTGCCGTTTCGTATACACCGTACACAAAATTTTTCAAAATTGTGTGTATGTTGTAAAGGTATTTTACCTTCTTTAAACACTTTTGGAGGTGTCGTCACCAAGTTTCTTTATTTTTTCGTGTTCCTGAATACTCTCTGCATTGCCGGCTATATTTTGTTTTGCCAATATCGATTACGTGTAGGTAATTACAAAGTTAATCTAGAATAGTTTAGGTTAGATATGATAAGGTTAGGCTAGGTAAGGTAAGGTTAGATTAGGTTAAGATAAATAAGGTTAGATAAGATTTCGATAGATTAGCTTAAGTTAAGTTAGGTTAGATTAAATTACGTTAGGTAAGGTAAGGTTAAATTAGTTCAAGTTAGGTAAGGTTTCGTTAGATTAGCTAAAGTTAGATTAGGTTAGGTAAACTTAGGTTACGTATGGTAAGGTTAGATTTAGTTAGGTTAGGTTATGTTGTATAACGTTTGGTTAGAATAGATTAAGTTACGTTGGATTAGATTAAGTTAGGTTAGGTAAGGTTTGGTTAGATTAGATCAAGTCAGGCTAAGTTTTGGTTAGATTAGGTTAGGTTAGGTTAGGTAAGGTAAGGTTAGGTTATATTACATAGGGTTTGGTTAGAATAGATTAAGTTATGTTAGGTAAGGTTGGTTAGATTAGGTCAAGTCAGGCTAAGTTTTAGTTCGATTAGGTTAGGTTACGTTATATAAAGTTTGGTTAGAATGGATTAAGTTAGGTTAGTTAAGGTTTGGTTAGATTAGGTCAATTTAGGCTAAGTTTTGGTTAGATTAGGTTAGGTTAGGTTAGTTTTAGAATGTTTGGTTAGTTTAGATTAAGTTATGTTAGGTTATGTTAGATTAGGTTAGGTTAGGTTCAAGGTTGAGAAGTTTGTTCATACCTAAAAAGGACATATTCTAAATTAAAATATTTTGAATATGAATCCAAGGATCTTAAAGGGAAATTAGGTTAGTTTTGTTTGTATAAGGCCAGGTTTTTATAGAATACACTTTGTCAAGTGAGTGTACATAAGGCACGTCTGGCCCACCTCCTAATCAGCCCTAGCCTCTACATCCTGCTCCCTTTCTTCATCTAGATTAATCTTATTGTAAATATTTTGGGAGCCCAAAACGTTTTATTATTTTTCCTTGCTCAGGAAGACTTTCTACGCCACCAGGTGTACTTCTGTGTAGAATGTAGATAATCACCGCTTTGAGCCGCGAAACCTAAGCTGTACAAACAAATACGACGCAGATGGAACAAAACTAATGCGTTATGTTGCAAACGTGAGAACATGATTTATAAATGAAAGTAAATAATGGCCGACTTGCCAGTCGATCTGCATGCAGTGTCTGCCGGCGCTGCTGCGAGCCAAGAGGAAGCTGGCGATTTAATTGGTGGTGGCCGATTAATAGAAGACTGGAGCTGAACACTTACGCTGACAGGTTGGGTAATTATCTTCCAACCTAACCTACCCGTTAACATTCTGCCTTCACTCGAGCAAACAAATATCTCCGGGATGACGCGCTGAACGCCTCGGCTCCTCTCTCTCGGTGTTAAAAATGCTTTTAACATTTTTTAAAACGAGGTAGCGCCAATTAGCCGTAAGAAATGTAATTTCCGCCATTTTACATTTATTTTCCAAAACTAAAGGAAATTAGGTCAACGGAACACTAGAGCGCCTGAGATGCTTTACCAAGAGTCGAATACGCTTCGGTTTATGAGCCGCTCGCCAACTCTGACCACAGTCTTAGCTCTGGGCCCTCCAAAATTATTACTTAATGGGGAAGTAACATTGAAATAAGGGGCCACTAATGTAGACGTTGTTTGCTATTCAGTGGCCAAGGCATTAAAGTTCTTTAACAAATGCTATGAATGTAAGAATGGTCAACTACTTAAGCTTACAATAAGAAAAAAACTGCAGGATTTAAAAGTTTGGGTAGGAACAAATCCGCTTGAGAGCAGGTACACTTTAAATAAACGATCCTGTTCATGCGATGCTATAATTTGTCATGATTTTTAATTCCAGGGTATTTGATTTTCTTCCATTTAACCTTCCAACAAGGCTGTGTATCGTGTAAATGTCCCTTTATGACCCCGGTATAGAATAGGTGTACTTTAAGTGCGTAGCTCTGCATACGTGACGTCATATCTTCCTATCATCCTGCACCAGGGGAATTGTGTTACTCCAAGTTCCATTTAACCTATTCTATTATGTTTCATAAAAGGGGCTGTAAAAGGGTCCATACTACTTTTAATCCCGCTAGAAGTAGGTATATTTCAAATGTAGAACTCTGCACAAGTGACGTTATGATTGTTCTATATCTTCTATTTGCCAAGGGGATTTATGCAATTAGGTCAGTTTAGGGGTGATTGGGTTAGGTTAGATTAGATTGGGTTAGTTTAGGTGCGTGCAATTAGGTCAGTTTAGGTGTGAGTGGGTTAGGTTAGATTAGATTGGGTTAGTTTAGGTACGTGCAATTAGGTCAGTTTAGGTATGACTGGGTTAGGTTAGATTAGATTGGGTTAGTTTAGGTACGTGCAATTAGGTCAGTTTAGGTATGACTGCGTTAGGCTATATTAGAGGACATTATTTTTACATCATTTAAATTTATTTAATAAAATGTAACACCTATTCTCTGTTCGAGTTTTTTCTTATTTTTAAAAATTCATTCTAATCATCGTTCTATCGTTATATGTCCGTTTCCCCGTTTTTTTTTGTTAATGTTGCTAGTATAACATTTCTATTACTGTTGTTCTTCTAATTGTTTAATTTGTTTTTGTTTTCGGGTTTAGGTTGTGAGGTTAATGTACTGTAGTATACACGCAAAACCTACAGATGTTCGTGCTGTAGCATATACATCAGTGTGCATCTTGTCATTAATGATGGCAATATCGTAGAATAAATAATTTTTTAGAGAATTTAATATTCTTATGTTTACGTGTGTACCAGAGTGTAATTTTATATTTAGACTTTTAGCTGTTTACAGTTTTATTCTTATTCTCTAAAAAAATTAATTAATAATTTTTATTTATTAGTAATTTTTTTTTAATAAAGTGAAATATTCTGTAAAGAAATTAATTTCCCAACCAGAGTAAGGGCACAATGTAAGGCTGATGTGTTAGAATGTACACAGGTCCACAACGAACGTAAAGACCTAATTATCCACCAGATAGACCAATTAAGCCTTAAACACCGCGGTGAACACTTTCTAAATAAATTGATACATTTAGCAGACAAGCGCTGATAGAGTAACGAGTCTAATAGAATTAAATCTCTCTGCTCTGGAACGAGCAAAAAGTGATCCACAACTATTCGACGCCATTCCAGTCGCGATTTCATTTAAAGGTTTCCACTATAATTGAGGACGATTAGGTGGCTTGTATTTGAAGTATTTTAAAGTGGAGTCTCCGCGCCGTTAGATGCAATTTATGAAATATTTCTGTAAAGGTTAAAGAGCAAGGAAAGTGCTAAGGGAACGATAAAACCGCGTTCGTTTGCTGGAATCGCGACGCTTCGAGCATCTGTAATGTGCCACATATTCTGAAGACATGGCTAATTAACGCTATATTTAGAAAGAATTACTTCTCCTTCATACAATGGAACTCTGCAGAACCCTCCCAAACTGATTCTTACCACTGACAGGATTTCAGGAACCTATTAGAGCATTTCAAATTGAAAATTTTACCAATAGTTTAAAAAATACCTTATTAATTTTAAAACTCTGAATTAAATAATATAGCACTTTTTGTGCGCATTCTTTCTTCACCCAAAGTGTGGGACGAGTCTCCGTATCGTTCTCAGCCTCCAAAGAAGTTTTGTGTTACTCCTGCCTTCATCATATATTAGAAGATGTTATCTATAACGATGACAAAGTTTTTTCGAAACCATTAATTACAAAAAAATATATGGGTTTAATATTACAATTTTTCAAAATCCTCCTATTAGTTCATATTCTCCTTAAATATCTTTTCCATATTTTCAATCGTTAGTAAAATACTTTTAAATAAATCATCCACTTACGTTCAAATATTTTTTTTTAACTTCTAGTGAATGACATTGAATGACTTGATAATAATACAGTTTTACCAAATATTATTTAATTCATTAAATTTAAAATGAATTAATTTTAGTTTTATACGGGAGGAAAACGTTTTACAAAAGGGGCAAATAACTATGCAATATAGTTATTTCGTCCTACTTGGTTTAAAATAATTGATAACATATGATTTCATAAAACAGCTGATTTTATTTTATTATGTGGTGGATCAGCTATTATAAAGCATAGTTTATGTTACTTTATTTATATTAATTGTAATTATTTAATAAAAAGTAACTAAAATAAAGTTTTTCTTTGTAGACCTAAGACAGAATTTACTTTATAAAAATGTTTGTTTGTATTACTTGTTACATGATTAATTTTCACTCCCAACTAATAACTGTTAATAAAATAAGAATTATTCTTAAATAAACAATTTTAAAATACTAATTTTATGTTATTCAAGAAACTTTGTGTGCGGGTCGCATAGACAGTCCACAGCCTCACGGTTGGCCCCACTGTGGAATCACACTGTTACCTATAAAAAATGCAATTTTGTATTTTCGGAGTTAGGCTAAGTACAACCAACCTCACCATAAAAAAAAATAGGACTTAGGGTAAGTCACTAGATTTGTATAGGCATTGAATGGGATAAAAGCAGAGATTTTATGTTAATACCTTCCATGCCAG
The DNA here is from genome assembly GCA_036971475.1 of Prosapia bicincta. Lineage (NCBI taxonomy): Eukaryota > Metazoa > Arthropoda > Insecta > Hemiptera > Cercopidae > Prosapia > Prosapia bicincta. The sequence continues at coordinate 23,257,408 of JBAIZL010000006.1, read as the reverse complement.
ATATACAGTAAATACTTTTATTTAATTTTTATTGATATCACTTGGCAAAAAACCACTACTTACTGATATTTTTCAGCAAACACGGTTTGCACTAGATCAGTACATTGTTCGATGCTGTGAGTGACAGACAAGACTGTTGCTCAGAAGTCCTGTATTATTGTGAGTCTGTGGTGTTTTGGTGTTCTGTCATTGTTCACAGAGTGGTTGTTAGTTATGTGTTCCAATATAGTATTTCGTGTGAGTGTGTTTTGTCTTTCAGATTGTGTTCTGGATGGTTTTCGTGGTGTTTGTATATTTCGTAATTTTCTGTCGTGTTTATTATTTTTTTATAAAATAAAGGAATTTTATATTAGTGTCTATGTTAGCGTATGTGTGTAGTGTGTTTTGTATGTGTATGGTGTAATTTTATTTGGGTTGTGTGTTTTTTACGTCTTTTATGTGTTTCTTGTGCCGTGTGGTGTAATTGTTTCCTGATTGACCTATGTAGACACTGAGGCTGCCGCTGCATTCGATCTTGTAGGTCTATAAATAAAAATAATTTCTAAAACTTTTAAGATGTAGGCCTACAATACAAAAAATGTAGTTTTATATTGACAATTTTTAGGCGAGCAAATTATTTTTTTCTGTTGTTTCAAATCGTTCATTTGGTATAACTATTATCGTTTGCGTTTGAAGTATTGCAAAGATAGAATAGTCTAAAATATATAGCCTACATAAAACTCCATGATAGGGGATATATGGGAGTTTGTGGAGTCCCGGTTTGAAAATAATACCAAGTCAAAAAGTGTCGACTGTCGTCAGTTTTAATTGAACGACTATGGTCAGTTTTAATCAGTGACTATGGACAGCAATGAACGAAAATCATAACTTGAGGTTTGGTTTTATTAAATAAATAAAACAGCTTAACTACAAATGCACTTTTTATTTAGTCAAGCCCTAATACACATTTCGATTGCAAAGGTATCATCTCCAGAAGAATTGCTCACAACAATTCCCCATTTATTGGTACATTAAGTAATATTGTACTAGATTCCACGGTAGAATGGTGTACAGCGTACATTAGGGTTTATCTAAATAAAAAATTTTACTTGTGGTCAATAGGTTTTATTAATGTATAATATTAAAGAATTATTCAATAAACGGTTTTAGTTTTAAATTCTGATCCTTGAGGGTGAAAACAAAATTACATAAATATTATAGATTTCGAAAATGTTTAGGGTTTATACGAAAACTAATCCAACCAATGCCTGGTTCAGGGTAATTATATTAATATCTCTGTAGGGCCTGAAACGGTTGAGGCAAAGTAAATAAACCTTAACGCGCGGTTTGCACGTACAATAAACGCAATTAAACGCGAATAAAAACCTCACACCTTGACGGGCTCTTGAATAGATCCTGTGCCCATCTCACATCATTAAGCAGTGCATTATGCAACACCGTTGCCATGGTTACGCAACCCAGGCCGTCACAAATGCCCAGTTTGACTGAGCGATACGGATCTCTAATGCAGGACCGCAATTGATTGTGAATAATCGCGGAGGCGTGAGGGATAGCATCTCGGCACACTCCTGCCCCCAGAAAAAATCTCCGGAAACGTAAACAACGATCGGCTTCGGCTTCAACAGCCGTGACCTGAAAGCTGGTCTGGAAACGTTAATCAGAGAAAACTCATTAGGAACATTAATTTCGTGAAATGTGCTCGTTCATGTTGCTTAATATTGCCCGCTTATTCCAGATTAAAAAGCAATCAAGAGCAAAGATGCCTGTCTATTGTTGGCAAACACACGTGCGCATGCGTCTTAGTTAAATCATTAACGCTGCCGTAGGTTTGCCATTTAATGACGAACAAGTGCTTCGTTACTGAGAGATAGGTTGATCCTTGTTATACATCAGCCTACGAATATAATTAAACCCGGCATGAACTAAACATGGAGTGAAATTTCAAATTTCTCTACCAATTTGTAGATAATAACTATAAGCAAATAGAGTGTATTATTATGTTCAATGTTTCTGCTAGGATTTTAAGTACAGTAATCTTCTATTGCATCTTGACTATAGTTAACGGGTTTCGAATTTATTTCATCTACCAGAACTACCTGGAAGACCGGAGTTTATAGACCTATCGGTAACTGGAGAACACAGTAGTTTCTTCAGGTATAAAACAACTTCAGAGGAAGTGGCATCTATCTGTAGAAGAGGTGCAAAATCACTGAACCCAGTTGTTTGTAGACATATGGTTTTCCATTATATCGTAACCTCCATTTTGTACATCAAATTATATGTTTAATATTACCTGGTTCACGACAAGGTTTATAAAACAGAAAATAAAGTTTAATTTAAATTATCCAACTCATATTTTCAAAAATGTTTACACTAGCGTCACTATACACGAGTTACTCACGTACGCCATTAAAACTTTAGGTCAACTTTGATATTGCCGTATGCGCCAAAATAAACAGTACTGAAATAGTTGTAAGATTTTATTTTATTTACATAGTTTTAGAAACAATTACAGGTAAAAAGTAGCTAAATCGGTTAGACTCGGGTATAAACATGTTCTATATGACCTCCATTCAATTTGAGAAAGCTCGTACCGTTCTTGGAGGTTTTGGATCATTTTGGTGAGGAGGGGTTGTTTCATGCTAGTCATACACATGGTTATGTTTTCCTGTAGTTCGCCGATGGTGGTTTTTGGGTCATCACGGGAAGTCTTCTCCTTCATCATTCCCCAGACGTAAGCGTCAAGTGGTGTAAGATCGGGGAAGTGGGCTGGGTAAGGAAAGTTTGTTCTAAGGGACACGAGGTTGCATAATGGTTTCTTGAAGGAACGCAATGTTGTCTAAGGCAGTGTGGCTGGTTACGCCATATTGCTGGAACCAGTGGGGAAGAAAAGGTAGGTTTTAGGCACAACAAAATCTCCGAAAGTCTCCTATAAAACACGATACGCGGTATCAATCAAAGGTCGGCACAGCTGATCGAGAAGTCAACTACAGCTGATTCACTTTCAGTACTATTTAGTTGGGCGATACGGTATCTTTTGAATTCGGCTATAGCTTCAAAATCGCATTTAAATTTTAAACTGAAAATTTTTGAGAAATTAGTATTTTTATACGGCATGATGCTGTTGGATCTCCGATATTGCCAAAAAGAATTTTGTCTCCATACCTTTGTGCATATTGTCAGAAAAACTAAAGTCACAAGTCGTCTAGGTGAAGCCAAACGTTCTTTACCCTCCTCCATCCCTTACTACGTGAAGCTTGTCTATTTGTTGCATTAAACTTGAAAATATAACAATTATTTGTTTCTTTTACGTGTTGTGGAACGAAAATTTTCTTCTACATTCAAGCCGATTCTACATTTAATTTAATAAAAGGTATAGGATTATATACATTAGAAGTTGTAGTATACCTCAAATTTTATAACTTGATAGAATGTGTGTATTAGTCATCTATAAAATATCAGGCACTGTCGTCATCCCTCGTCGGGCCCATAAATCGTGGCCTACCCGTCCCAACCCTTAGACAATCCTATTATCTCGATTCCGTGAACGCCCTTATTTCATTTGTTGTTATTTTTACTTTCATTAGAAAGTATTAATAAGTAGCAAAATAACGAGTCAACCTTATGAGTCAGGAGAAGTCCAAGGGTTGATGTTTTTGAAAATGACTTACGTGGCCCTCCACCATCCACTTGTCCTCGGCCTCTCGGCAAGGTCCACATCCCCCAAGTGCTAGCTTAAAACATTTTACCTATACGTTACCATATCGTATCCAGCATACCCTTTGGGGACTAAATATAGTTTCCTAGTTAGCACATGGGAAACCTCCAGAGCGCGTCATCTGGAATGATGAAAGTGTAGATAGGAAAAGGTGATTTCTGTATTCAGAGTATTTGTTAGACTTTTCGATTTTCCTGAATCTTGGAGGTCCTGAATGGGCAAACGCCTGCACCAGATAATGAAACAGGAGTTTTGAGAGTCGTAAGAAGAAAGTAATGAAAATAGAAACGACAGTCAAAAGATCACCAAAACAAACGAAATGAAAAAAAATAAACGTATGAATACAGTAAGAACAGTGCGTTTGATTCCGACGAGTAGGGTCTATTTAAGAAAGAATAACTGATAAAAACGAAAAAAATGCATTACCACTAAGATAGTAAATGAAACAGAAACATACAGAAAAGGTAGAAGAGACTTCTCTGTGAGAAAACAACTATAGCCATAAAGCAATGGGAACTCGTCGCGTATTTGCGACCGTAACATAAATCTCCGGCTGAGCCGATGATTTGTTATCAGCGATTTATAACGTGGACCGTGTAAAGGTTGGCCCGAGTAATTATTGGGCTGTGTTTGAACAATGGCTGCTGACAGGTGTTTAGAGATTGATGTACGATTCTGTCCGTCAGGTTAGGATTGACACTTACCTCGACACAAATATGCGCCCGCTAAACTCTCTTACGAAAGCGAAAAGTAAGACAGCGGCCTCAGGCCGGCCTAAAGTTTATTTGTTTCAAATTTTGAAATTGATATCACGATTAAAAGCGCTGATGTGTCAAAATTATTATTGTTTTGTACGTTACATTTGATTGGGCTAACATATGCATGTGTGTATATGAGTTATATATGTACGTGTGTGTATATTATAACACTGAAGTTAGGTTCGCTGTTAATGTCTCTCTTTAACTTACAACTATATTGATCCTGTGCATCCTAGTGACATTCGAACATGTTCGTGTTTATTAAGCAAGGGCTTTGAGTTCGTGTCACGCGTCAGATTATCAGCCTAATATGATCAGAAGCAGGAACCTGAATAATACGAAAATAATGTAACAAGTCTAAGAATATAAGCCTACGTAATACATACAAACTTGTTAATAGTAGCCTAATTACATAAAATAAAATTAGATTTTTGATAAATATAATATACTTCTAACGTTATATAATAATATACTATTAATCACTTTTAAACACTACAGACAGGGAAAACAAATACATCACATTACCATAGATAAACAAAACAACAAATAAAATAGCCCTCAAATTTCAAAAAAATAGGGTACAAAATAGCATACAAAACTAATAACAAGTTACAATACAAAATACAACACGACACCAACAACAAAGATAAACTACAACCACCAGATGTATACAAACTGAACTGCGACGAATGTAACAAATTCTACATTGGACAAACAGGTCGCTGCTTTAAACAAATAGTCGAGGAACACAAACAGACACCAACTCAACATTTTACAATTACATAAAAGAAACAGGACACAAATACACAGACATTTACCATAACCTAGAAACCTTACACATCAACAAAATAAAAACCACATTTCAACACACTAGAACAATATGAAATTTACAGACACACAAAAACACAAAGTACAAACATATTAAACGAACAAACACAATACAAATTACACATACTCTTTGATACTATCGGAAACCTACCTTTAACACCGTCACCGCTTGACCCAACACCTCCAAGCAGAAGACACTGATGAAGAGCGGCACATAGCGATCGTACACGTTCTGTCTCAGTAAGTTTTAACAAATTTACTAAATTTAAAGTTTGGATAGTCATAAACTATTGTTTAAGTGATTAATAAGATTCACCGAACGTAATGGACTACAGAATTCAAGAAATAATATACTGTTAATAACTACAATATAACACAATATTATTCTAGTATTATATCAAGTGATATTATAAGTAGGAGAGAATATAATTTCTTCATACTTTTAGAAAGTACATCTTTTCTAACAATTATTTTTAGTACAATTTTGTTTTTACTCAAATTTAAAAATTAGTTATCTAACAATAAAATAATTGTATTTCTAACAAAAGATTTCAAAGCTTCCATTGAGTCCAACTAACGTACAATATACTAAACCTAACATTGTTTTATACGGATATTCTAAAATGCTTTATACAATTTCTAACACGAAAAAATTTCTACAATATTCTTAATAGCTTATTTCACGATTAAACTTATCGGTGTAAAATTTATACATTAAATTCCGAGCACGGACGTATTATTAGAATAATAGATTACGGCGGCCGTAAAGGAGTTAGGAACCTCTCTTCATCCCTTATGAAAGCATGTCTACTTCAAGTAAGCTACTTTTTCCATTCGATGCCATACATTTCTTTATTCACAGAACCATTAGGTCATTCCCTCCTTACCGTAGTCCTAACACCTCTTTATGGCCCCGATAGAGAGTAGGTATGTCTACTTCAAGTAAGCTACTTTTTCCATTCGATGCCATACATTTCTTTATTCCCAGAACCATTAGGTAATTTCCTCTTTACCGTAGTCCTAACACTTTCCTTATTTTCCTTATTACACCATGGAGTACCATGATGGTAGACACCTCTTTATGGCCCCGATAGAGAGTAGGTATGTCTACTTCAAGTACTCCACCCTTCATTATCCTCTTTGTATAACTTTCCATTAGTTTTATGGCTCTACATTAATCCCAGCTCTACCCACAATGCTTTCTTATCCTTCCTAAGCGATAGTCGCACAGGGTGACCTACTTAAAACAGAAAAACATTTAACGCGCGGTCATATTTAGATTTCAAAAATTGGAATTCAAGTCTCCCATAAAGATTAACATTAAGTGGTCCAACGCAAAAGGTTTCTCTTAATATTTAGTAATAACTACAAGGTGGTGCACATAAAAGCAGCCCTGTAACTTAACCGAGATTGTATAAGGTTTATCCCGAATCAAGGGGAATTCCCCCTATTTTCCCTCGCCGTGTACAACCTGCAAATGTGAAGGTCATAATAGCGTAGCAAACACCCCTGATGTAGACAGGTTACTTGGCAGAATGCAGGTGTATTCAGTGGAACAGAGTTTTTATTCTAGATTGCTATGTCCGAAGCGGTTCAATTAATAAAACCCGTGAAGAGTTTCGTGAGAAATACCCAGGGAGTACTATTCCTGGCAATAGGATGGTTCAAGTGTTACGAAAATGCCGTAGTATGAGCACAATTGTAAATACATCGATAAATTAAGCCTAATTTAGTCCGAACGTCTGTAGTTGTTGCTAACGTCGTAGCTCGTATAGAACAAAGTCCGTAAGTCGACTCGGCATTCATCACGGCAGGTTGGTGAGTAATCCCAAAGAGTTGTATTGTATTTGTAAATTGTTACAATAATCAAAGGTATGTGGTAAATAAACAGATTTCATTTCAATCGTGTTGCATTTTTTTACGGGGATACTTTTTTGTGCGCCACCCTGTATAAGGGGAGATAATATTCGTGAATACTACAACTTCATTGATATTTTTGCGAATACATAAAATAATTTGTCATTTCGAAGCACGCAACAGGTGACTAATTGTCAGGCCAAGAAGTGTTAGGTCGACTGAGTAGGGGTCCGCCGGGGCGCCGGCAGCTTGAGGGCACAGCGCTCTTCCGAAACTTTACAGAAAGCGATCTTACAATTTAAGTACATAGAAATATAGGCTTGACTAGGGCGTTGCAGTACTGTGAGATGCTAAGAATGCAATCGATACAGTTAGCCACAAGGAATCCATTGCCTTTCACTATTCGCTAATTATTTCTTTTGAACATATTAAAGTACATTACTCACGCGTGTTGGACTTTTCAATCCATAACTCCATCATATCTAGATATCCAAAGGGAAATATTCTGATATCGACGGAGATAAGGAACAATAAATATTGGCACCACAATAAAATCAGATAACTGTTACTGAATGGTATCGTGCATTGTCTAGACTCGACCTTGATCCCCGCAACACGTGCAAGGGAAAGTGTTTTGGTGAAGTAACTCGGTGATAAATCAAGCCGGCTAACGGGAGAACGTTCAATAAAAACTTTGCGCGGACGTTTTTACTGCTAAACATATATCTATAGGACCAAAAGAGACATTAATGCCCAAAGATGAGGATAAATTTCTTCGCTCCTCCGAGATGAATCTTGTGCAGTTATCCGTTCTCGTTTGATGGAGTATGGCTACCAATATTTTGAAAGGTTGTTTTTCACCTTCTTTAAACAAGTTCTAAACCGTATATTCACAGCAAAACTAGCAGTATTTCTTTGTGTTATTTAATTGTCAGACAAGGTTTTTCTTAAGCATTTTTATCTAATCATCGCACCGCCACAACCATCATCATCGTCATCATCATCATTATCATCATCATCATCATCATCATTATCATCATTATTATCACCATCATCATCATATTCGTCGTCATCATCACCATCATCATCATCATCGTCGTCGTCGTCGTCGTCGTCGTACATCATCATCATCGTCGTCATCATTATCATCTTCTTCTTCTTTTTGTTCTTACTACTTCACTTGTAATTTTGCATAATGTTCTTACTCGTATTTTGATATTCTTCTTTTGTAACTTTTTTTAATATCTTTCCAATTCGTGCCGCTGATCTCCACCATTGATATTACAACGTTCGATCATCATTTCCTCGGTTTACGTTAAAGTCACCAATATAATCATAGTGTTTCTTTCTACCCAACTCTTTTTTCTCGTTAAATTATCTTTCTAATAAATTCTTCGCCGTTTTATTGCGTCAGGCATAGATCTAATGTGCACCTGTATGTGTTAATTTAGGCGATTTTAACCTTTTTTGGTCTTTTAGTTTCACTTCTTTTATTTGGAATTCCGCAAGGCATCTGAAATGGCCCGTTCTTCCTTTGTATAGTTTACTGTTAGTTTTTATAAAGAGTTGCACAACATCAATTTTTAAAGTATTTCAATGATATCCTAATGTTGTCGAGAAAACCAGAAAACTGAAATTGTTAATTTACCCCATTTTTAAGTAACTTTGGATTAATTTTTAATAGGTTCAACATTTTATTTTTATATAAATCAAGCGAGTTTTCATGATAAGATTACGTTTTTTAAAACCTTATAAGTAAGCGATAATTATCATGTGATGTGTCAGCATCTGTGTCATACTCAGATTATATTTCTTGACCAAAAATAAAAGGGAGGTGGCACGGCCTCATGTCAGTGCTATAAAGGGGGGGCAGAACTTCAACGATTGAGAACTCCAGAAGTAGTCAATAATTCATAAATACACACCAGACGTGTTGTGTTCTGCCAAGAACAAGGCTTGGACAAGGGAGAGAAAATACGATATAACAAAACAACTATCCAACCGAGGACAGGTATAGATCCACAGTTGGGAGACATCATGATATCCGCGTGGTACCAAACCACTTACTACAATTAATTAAAGACCTCAGAGTTTAATATTAATAACGCAGGTTTTTTTAATGTTTTATTAAAACATTTTTGAGAGTTTAAAGAAGAGAAGGAGAGCAATGAATTTTATTCTAAATTCCAGGGTTTATCGATCACTTTAAGACATTCTCTAACGCAGTTAATTAGCATTTTGCTGACGAGAGAGGCTTAGCGCGGACATATAACTGGATTTTGTTTATATAGATTACAAAGGCACACTTTCGCTAGTGGCCGCGAGCGACTTGGATGTGAAAGTGACTGGAGGCGAGGCAACGGTGACTTGAACGGGAGGACGCGTGCTGTGGTCGGAGAAACGATGCTTCGGTCGGTGACGCAACCCCGTTTGATAAACAGTGGCCGTCTCATTTGCTTGCGATACGCAACTGATACCGATAGCCGGTAATTATTTACGTTCTTGATACGATATGATTGGCCTAGCGAATCGAGAAGTAATAGGAATGGTATAGAGGTGTGGTAACACCGCGGCTACTCTATCGCTCTCTCTCTTCGTCTATTGTTTTTACCTTTCTCTCTGTAAAGAGCCAAGCCGTCGTTGAGAATCACTGAATAAGTCTATATGTAATCAATTATTCTTGTTTCTCTAACACAATTTTCCGTAATTTGGTATTACATTTGGTACTTGAAAGTTAAACTCTGAATGTATACACAATCGTACGAGCGCGTGCGCGCACAGATAATGGTTTTATGTGAACATTTAATGTTTTGAACTATTTTTTGGTTTTTCCTATTTAACTCTGATTTATTATTAATTTAAATTAAATTATTAAATTTAAGTAATTTGGTCAATTCTGATCCTTCGTCTAAGTCGTTTTTTTAGGAAATACCTTTATTTTACCGGGAAAAATCTTCCAGTTGGTGTCACGTTAAAATCGTCACACTCCAACACATCCATAAAGTTGTATATATGCGCTGCGTGCTACTATTTAACTTAATTAACTGGTAACATGATTTCATACAACAGCTGGTTGTATGTTATAGGTTATGTTTAGAACAGCTGTCTTAACGCGTAGGTTATGTTAAGTTATTAATTGTACATTTTTAAGTTAAAATGTTACCATCCAATATTTTTATTATTTATTAAACATAATAATTTATATTAAAAATCTTACTATAAATAATTCAAAAAATTTGGTAATGAGTTATATATTTTTATACTAACTTTTTGATTGAGAACTTCTTTAGGCACGTATGACACTCTTTTATAGCCGATGTCAAATATATTCATTAAATTGTATTCAGTAAATTTTTCAACGTCTAATAAGATTAACTACATTGAATATAATTTAATATTAAGTACATTTTATTAAAACCTGTACTAGCTATATATATTTCAAATGACTTATTTCCTTCTGCCGGCCAGTCCGCTGACTGCCATATTGTATTTTTTTAGCGCGCAGCAACAAAAGTTGAATAACATAAAATTTTACTTCATTAATTAGGGGTTTTTGAGTGGAGGTTATCGTCTTATCTTTTGTTTTTCTCGAAGCCTTGTAGCTTATATTGCCACAGTTTCCGTACGTATGCTAGTGAGTTGTATCGCTGGGCAGAAACGGATGTTATTCAATACAAGTGTCATAACGTGGTGACGTCATTAAAACAATTATATTGAGGATGTTCTCTCTTGGCTCGGTTGACATTTTAAAATATTCAATTTATACAAGGTTCCGGAGACATAAGTTAGTCCATCATTTCAAAATCGGAACGGAAACGGCTAATGCACGTATAAAAAGTACTTTGCTTATGGACGTAAAAGACTTTAACAAAAATATATTCACAGAACAGGTTTCGCTTGCATAAGTCTCTTTACGTAATGTAATACAGCAAAAAGAATAACTTTGGATCATACCTAAAACGCTTTGTTTAGTAATGAATGAAAACCTTCAGACCTAAGACCAACTGGTGGCAGGTGTGTTTTAACAGAGGTAATGGAGACATTTGATTAACTGCTGCACAAACAGTACAACCTAAGCTTTCTTAATGGGATAGGAATTCCTTAATTTAAGACAAGTAAAGATGAAGTCGGTCCGAAACGAGAGTGTGTGTGTGACAAAAAAGTAACGACAAACTTATGTTCGTAACAAAAATGTGTTTTAGTCAGTAAAGGAAATTTTTTAAATTGGATTGTTATTTCCTTAATTTAAAACAAGTAAAGGATGCAGCCTATCTGAAATGACCGTGTGTGAAAAAAAAGTAACGATGGAACTATGTTCGTAACAAATTTATGTTTTTAGCCAGTAAGAGAAACAATCTTTATTGGGATTGTTTTTAGTCCTTAATGGGATTGTAATTTCTATAATTTAAAACAAGTAAAGATGTAGCCGGTCCGAAACAAGAGTGTGCGAAAGGAAAAAGTAACGACAAACTTATGTTCGTAACAAAAGTGTGTTTTAGACGGTAAAGGAAAATATGTTGAGGAATTGTACAACACACTGAATCGAATTTTCAGGACTGAATCCAAATCTTGGGGTTGAATCAAATTCTTGTACAAAGCGATAGAAGATAACTACAAATAGAGAAACATAATATTACGGAATATAAAAGAAGTTAATAAAATTAAAATAGAATCGTTCTTTAAACTAACGATGGATGTCCAAGCAAAACATGAGATGTACATTTTGTTTACGTTACATGGTTGAAACTAGGGAACCAGTTAGTTATTCCTTTAGCTAAACATACACGAATTCTCTAGCAAATTATCTTTATTTTGATTTTTACAAGACATGTTAAGGCTACACGCGGACACTTAAAAACTATTTCTATTTACACACAGGTACGTTTACTTCCCTATTTCTATTCTCAATGCATGAATTTCTGCGTTATAAAGGACTTCATCTAATTCCCCACTTCTGACCGTTAGATCGCTCCTTTTGTCATCAACACGTTTTACCTAGCCCTTTATTCATAACACGTTGCTAAGGACTCTTTTTGTACTATATATTTACAGACCCCTTGTACTTTCAGTTTTAATTTACAATCGATTCTTTTCAGTGTCCGTATCACAGCTGATACTTCTACTTAAATGTGGTCGCCACAAAATTATTCTACAACAAAGGAGGGCAAGCGAATGATTTTAAAAGCTTTTTTATTTTATTATTATTAAAAACTTGAGTGGGGTATTTAAGTGGTGCTTATGTGTGTTAATATCACTATAAATGTGTTAACCTCAAACCTAGAATTTGTTGCCAATTAAATAAATTGCAATAATTTGTAGAAGGCAATTTTAAAATTGAGTTTATTACATTAATTCACTTAAAATTAAATTAATAATTTAAAATTATCTAATTATATTTATTAATTAAACTAAATTGGTAGTTAAATTTATTAATATAAAATCAATTTCGAAACTAAGTTTAAATATAAATTTAATAATTATAAAATATATAATTATATTTAAAATATATAATTATAAAAATATGAAACAAATATAAATTTATAAAATATAGTACAATTTATATAAATATAAGATATAGTATATATATATATATATATATATATATATATATATATATATATATATATATATATATATATATATATTGAACCAAATGTTGAAAGAAATTAAGTCGTTGGTGACTTGTTTTTTCATTCAGTGAGTGTTTAGAGAGAACTGTCTAATATTTCGGACAAGTCACGAGCGAGAGTAACTCATAACATTCTGAATCGACTCTTAAAGTGACTGTTTACTTTACAACCCGTCCAGCGCTACAGAACAATGTAATCGATAGTCTTCAATCTGCGATTCTAGTGGATGTCTTTGTGGATAGACGGATGACGCAAGAGGGCAATGTGGGTGAGAGAGAAGTGCGGTGCGCCACTGGTGCGGGCCTTCGCCCCCGGCGTATCACCGCACTTCTACCGCAATAACAGCGATAACATCGGTCGCTGGTCATGGCGAGCCGCGGGACCGGATCGGATCGCGTTCTGTGAAAGTTTCGCGCGCAGCCGTAGTCGTGTCTTGTTGGTGTAATAATAATGGCTGAGGAACGGGGTCACGCGGTGATCTAGACGAGCCACGCCCCGACGCTACCCTTTTGCCATCCCCACGTGATTGCAGGTGTGCAGGGCGCGTTCTTCTTACGTTTATATTAGTTGCCTTGTGCATGGGTTCCGTTTTAACCTTCTCGACGTAAAATAATTCCGAGTCCTGACAAAAAAATAAACAGTCAATATTTTTGTCTAAAAGCCAACTAAATAATTTTGAATTTTAAAATAAATACTTGAAAATTATTTCTAATTAAATGAGTTTAAACAAATTGAAGCTTTAAATGAACAAAATGTTTAACTTTATTACACAATTAGCATAATGTACAGATGTTTACATTCTAAGTAGTCTTAGGGTTAAACATAGTAGAAATTTGAACGTTTGGATAGAAGAGGGTAGCGGTCAAAAAGTTCTTATCGGCGACTAATTGAGAAAACACGAACAACAAAATGTAGAATGAAACTGTATTAAAATTTAAAAAACAAAGAAAGAATTGCACTTGAATTTCAAAACTGTGGTAGATTCTGGGTCAAAATTTGATAAAAAAGACTAACCCATATGTCTAGTAACGAGATGTAAAACCCAGCTAGACCCTTCTGATATTACTGGCGCAAATAAGTTCTGCTCTGGTTCGGCCGCTATTTGCCAATCTGTGTACTACGGCTCTCGCCCTCCTCCCGCTGCGTCTTCAGACCTTACTCTTTGTTACACCCAACGTTAACAAAACGAGTGCAGTTGTAGGTTTTGAAATTCAGCTTCTTTAACTACTCAAAGTCATCCAATCCTGTCACTGCTTTTGCTTTTACACGTGTTTTACCTGGGAACATTGCATTCCCCTCTTCTTGAGGCGACACTTTTACTAAAATCAAGAGATTTTCATCGTTACACATTTGTGTTTCTTCTTCACAAATCTTTAATACACGAAAAAGTATATCTCACGGGCCTGACTATAAAGTCTTATATGTTTTATTTTACTCACTAAAGGAGACATGATCGCACACGTAGTAACAACAGTAACACGTAAATACATATATACTTAACAACAGTAGCTACACAAGGAACTTGACAGTTGGCAGTAAGAGACTGACTAGTATAGGCTAGCCATAAGAGAAGTACCATTAGAACGGTTAGAATTACAAGAAAACCAATGTTTGCGGAAAGGCATTGATTCTTCCCCCTCCCACGCGAGCCTTCACTCTCCGCTCGTAAACAGGTAGACAAGAACTACAAAGATTTGCAACAATTAGCAACGTTACGTTATTTTAAAATATCCTAGTAGTTTGCGCCGAGAGACGTAACTAGTCAAGTTAACCATAGTTCTAGTTTATTTCACCATAGACTTAAAGCAAACGCTATCTAGATACGGGCATTATGTCAGCACAGTGTTACTCGAGCTGGATAGATTGTAATCGTGATCAGGTTGGGATCAGGGTAAACAATTATTCAATTTGTTTTTGTTTAAAGATAATGTGTCAGAATGAATAGTATTGCTTACAGAGGCTGTGGAAAAGGGAGGGACTTTATATTCCCCTGGAGTGAATTAAAGAGACGAAAAGAGGTGTTACGAGTGATGCACACCCTTTACACCGCTTATGAAGAAGAACACGGAAAGGGGATAAAGAATGAATGTCCACTGATTTCTGGTATTTGAAGTTAGCCTACTCTTTCTCGGGGTCGTAGAATGTTGCCTATCCTTTACATCCCTTATGAAGAAGAACACGAAAAGGGGAGTAAGGGCTAAATATCCTCTGATCCTTGGCATCTGAAGTTTGCCTACTCTGCACACGGGGTAGCATGATTCCCTACAAATTCCACCAAAAGGTTTTGTGTCCCTAACATTATCTGAATGTTCTCACAATATTCACGACCCTTTGTGGGCGGTAACAATCGTTGTGGCTAATCCTGGGAAATTAACTGTAAACACACCATTAAATCTACAAATGCGATAATTGGGTGCCAAGGTATCCCGTTATGGATTCATAATATTTATCGATAGTTTGAAACTACTTGTAATTTGCTACGCTATTGACTACAGCGCCGCAAGTAGCAAAAACCTTAACTAT
This sequence comes from Prosapia bicincta, assembly GCA_036971475.1. Classification (NCBI taxonomy): domain Eukaryota; kingdom Metazoa; phylum Arthropoda; class Insecta; order Hemiptera; family Cercopidae; genus Prosapia; species Prosapia bicincta. The sequence continues at coordinate 23,242,094 of JBAIZL010000006.1, read as the reverse complement.
ATCTGCATACAGTGGTACTACTTACATTATAACCAAACCAGTCCATTTGCAGTTGTAATAGTAGCGTGCGAAGTAATTGCGACATGGCACGGCTCGTACGAGACACTATAGCTTGTTTCCACTCGTATCTCTGATGACTTACTTTGCTTGCAATTATTATGGAGCTAATGTTTACTTATTTTGGCTTAGATGGAGCCTGAATTAGGTCTATTCACACATTTTCAGGTATTTTGGAACCGTGTGTTTACAACTTTGGTTAGGCATAGTTTATTGGTTAAACAGTCCAATCCTGGAGTGTTCCCATAATGCCCCAAACAATCCTAGGGTCACGTGGCCTGGAGTCACGTGTGAAGAATCAGCTCCAAGTATAGAAAAATAAATGTTTTTCTTGTTTGAAAATGTTCAGTAACTTTAATAAATTCATACTCTGTATAGGTCTAGGTTGAGCCCTGGATCGGAGTCTACCTGTGGTCACCCCAATAAGCCCTCCCCTACTTGGGACCGACCTGCATCTGTTTCGCCAATGGGTTACCTACTAGTCTCATCTTACTACAAGGATACATTTTTTTATAAAACGCAATATAATTATGACGCCTCTTTTATACTTAATGTCGTCCAGAAAATTCATAATATTTATGCAGAATATATAAAACGGCGTGTATTGACATGTAAAAGATTTAATTTTATTGTATTATTGTTCGTTTTCGCGTTAAATTTTAATAAAATGAAATAAAACTATTATACCACCATGAGATTCTCTTTTCCTTGAGGATCATACCGCATTCACTCAATCAGAACCTTCTGCTGTACGACTGTTTTGAAGACCATCCGAAGTAGTTAGGATTTATACCGGTAGGTTCGCATGTCTAAATAAATTCTCTGGTTTTCGCAACTTCTTAGCACAAGTAACGACTTACAAATTAGTAAACAAAGCCATACGGAGAACGGTTGTTAAAGAAGTTAATAAATGGCGGTTGTTAAATTGGTCGGCGTGGGTTAGTTAACTTGTCAGCTCATGTCTTCGTTGCTGCCCCCGCTTTAAAATCAACTTCAAAGTTCAGTAATGTATAGGCTTTATGTACAGGCACTTGTAACAGCTGGTAATTTAAACGCTGACAATATGCTATATGTTTAAAGAACACAGTCGTGTGTGTGTTGAATATCCTCAATAATCACCAACACGTTCGATAATTCTGAATATGCCCAATTAAGTACAAAATAATCTCCATTCTCACAATGCTTGAAAAAAAAAGAATTATGCAATTTCGAATCTCTGCAATTTTATTTCAGTGTAGTCAGTGTCCCTCATTCAAAGTAAGCCATCTTGTTTCCTGTAAAAATTGGCTCATTAAAAAAATGTATTTAATAGCCCCTAGTAAGTTAACGTCATTAATAAATGTAACTCAAGCCACCAAGAAGTCATTATCAGATTACTACAATAACAGAGTATTAGCAAATTATTAAGTTGAACACAAACCAAGGACTAATGAAAACAGCTGAATAGAATTATATATTAAGGCCTATTAATAAAATATTTGTAATTATAGAAGACATTGCATTCAAGTTGATTTAAACATAACCTCCAATTAACCTCAAAGTAAAGACGAATACGGCTGTTATCGTTAACCTACCGACATGTGGCTACCGAAATCTGTGAGTAAAGACAATTAAAGAGAGAGCGTGAGAAAGAGAGAAAGACAGACAGAAACAGAGGGAATCGAGTTCGTATAAAATCAATAAAGATAAGAGAACGGTACAGTTTTATCCATTCTCGTTAGAAACCCTAAGTGATGACATTACGCTCTACCCATTCATTGAAACTCGACGTACGGATTCTGTTCGACTTTAAAAAAAAAAAAAAAATATCCAGAAAAAAGGGAAATTTTGTTTTATTATTGAGTTTTAATAATAGAAGAAAAGATTTATAAAAGCCGGTAGAAGATAGAGATAATGAACTTGCCGAGGCAAAGGCGGGCAACGATATTTTGCAAGTAGAAGACGCTAGTGTATCTAACCGGTGCAACTAACTATGGTTTCTACAGAGTTTAAATTGTTCAATAAGAGATAGAACAATCTTTTATACATTTTAATCTTCAGCTTGTCTGGTGCACTAGAAGAAATTCTTGACTGAAAAAGCGATTGTTACTTAAGAGTAGTACAGATAGAAATCTCTCTTCCTCTGGGTTTTGAGCATATTCATGCCTCAAGGCAAAATTTTTTAATTTAAATATAATTTTACTATTGCAAACAACTAGTGGTCCCCCCCAGGCCGCATGTTGGACATAGGCCCCCAACTGGTTGGTATTTTTTTTTTATAACAAATTAACAGCATTTGTCACGTCAACTATAAAAACCCATTTCAGACCAGCGACCTACCGTCGTTGTTATATATATATATGTGTGTGTAAATTTAGTACGGAAAAACCCATATGAGATATGACTTATCGTACCAGTAGCCAGTACTAATTTACTTAATTATTTACTTTGCTATTGTTTTAAATAAACAATAACCATGAACTGCCGCGCTGCACTCGCTAGCTTGGTATCTTCTGGCTGTACCGTATGGCTCCTATGGTAACCGAGCCACATTGGCATAGTGGGGAATGAGAAGGCTGACGAGCTGGCAAAGCAGGGAGCCATGATGCCGCAACCCACGCATGCTCAACCCCTGCGATCCGCCTGTAGCCAAACTACTGGGAAGTTAAAGATCGAAAGCGAAGGAAGGAAGTGGGCGGAATACCACGTAACATTGAAAGACACGTATCCGTGGCCCTTTTCCGCACTTTGACGGGGCACGACTACCTACAAGCCCATCTACATAGAATCGGCCTAGCAGATGAAGACACCTGCCCCGTGTGCCAAGTGGGAAGAATGGACGGCGAGTATCTCCTCCTATGTCGCCAATTACAGTCAACGCCGCAGAATATAGTCAGTCTATATTGGGAGGCTCGAAGTCGAATGGCAGAACAGCCCCGGATGGGCGTTGGATAAAGTAAAGTAGTATATTTTAAATAGAAATTTGTACAAAAAATTGTGATAGGCCCTCCGTACTTGAAATTATATTATGCATACCAAATTTCTACATAATATGATTACTATTTCTATGCAAAAGTTCGAAAAAATGTAAAATTTTGACATTCGCTTTACACGTACAAATTGCTATCAAATTTGCAGAAAATGCAAATCTGAGTCGATCATTTGCATTTTTACAAAATACAATATCTCCCTTTTAAAATGTTTTTTCTTTTCGGAAAAGCAACGGCTTACATGTGGCTTATGTATATGCAAAAAGCGGTACTGAAATATGTGACGTATTAATTGTCTAATACTAATTATTTGTATTTTACAGGTGGTTTTTTTATTAAGTGTTATTACCATTACACAATTTTAAACATTTTTACTATTTCATTTATCACCTAATATTAAAATTTTAATTTCATGTTAATATTTGAATTGATATAGGTCCCATATATAGGCCTGGGGCGGTAATAGGGCCCCTTATTTTTACCGCCCCAGGCCTCATTTTTCAAGACACGCCACTGCAAACAACTCCAAACTAATTGAATTGTTACGCCCGGGCGTTTTTCTTTTAATAATCACCAAGACAGATCCCCGCATTTATCGATGTGGCACCTCCACGCGTGCTTTATCGCTCTACACTTCAGGTCTCCGTATCGACGCATGCGTGTGCCACATGATTGCAGACGGAAAACTGATTGCCTTTCTAAGCGGAATAATTATCTACGGCAGATCGAGCTATCTACTGTGCGCATGCGCTAATAGCGTTATTAATTCACGGCAGGTAATTATAGTATGAGCGATTTTTTCTGTTTGTTCAGTTTTATAGATCTGTTTTATTTCCTTCTTCCGCACTCGCGGGATCGAGTGGCGTGTGCACTTTCTAAAAAAATTATTTACGGCCGGATTCCCGATCGCGGCGACGTTTTTGTAGACCGCGTTTAGCGATCGGTCTACTTTTTGTGGTATACGTGGCGAGATACTTCCCGCAACCTCGCAACTGGTTCTAGCTACGTCTGCTTGTAACATACGAGTGAAATTGTCCAGAGATAGTAGATAAGTGTTATGGCATCAGACATATGAGAGGCTTTGAAAGAAAAATGTAAAAAGAGAAGGAATAAAATATAAAAAAGATCAAAACAATCAAATAATAGAAATGAGATTGTATATCCATACACTTATCCAAGAACAAGAGTAAAGTAGAAATGGAACCAAGCAAAGCAAATAAAGAGGAAGCGGGAACATAGCTCAGTAACTTGAAGTGCATATTTATCAAACTGCCTAACCCAACCTCTCAGAATCAGACTTCTAAAATGTTTGACGTTTCCTATACGGTTATGGAATGGAAGCATGTATGACTGCAGAGACTTTAATTAAAAAGGTTGAGGCTTTAAAAAATGTAGATCTATAGACGGGTGCTGCGATCTTGTTCCGAACATGTCACTGACGAAGACGTAATGCGTCAGTTGTGAAGAGAAAGACAGCAATGCCGATTAAGAGAAAAGAGCTGGAATACCGAGGGGCGTTGATAAGAGATTGGATGCTTCAGCTGATTATTGAGGAAAACGGTTACAGTGACTGAGTTAGGAAATTTGGTATACGCTCCATAATTTAGTTTGGAATCGTCACCTACTCGACTTTTCAAATCTTCGTCAAATACAATCAGAACAGCCTTATAAATAGCAAAGGTTTTCGACGGACAAAGCACGTAAAGAAAAAATGTAAGGAAATGAAGAAGAGCCAGAGGTCGCTGGATGACTGGATAATGTGAAGACATAGAGCCTATAGATTAGGGGTCCTCACTAGGTATACTTTGAGAGCCAAAAATTTTCCTGAGGGCCGCAAGTACAAGAGACACTAAATAACTGACAAACAATATGATTATAACATACGTTTATTACATTACCAACATAAATAAACTATTTTGCGCATAAAAAAGTTTGAAAATGTCTTTTTTTTACTTAGTTAATTCTTTGAAGTTGATGGGCGAAATCTTTCACAGTCCTCTAATATGGCATCTATGTTGGCAGGTTGGGAAGAAACTTAAATTCTTAAACTGTTCTCAACATTCTCACTTGTTATCCTAGATCTGTACTTGTTTTTTACAAACTTCAGCTTACTGAATGTAGATTCACAGACATAAGTAGATGAAAAAACACACAATATTTTCTGAGCACATTCAAGTAAGTTAGGAAATTTGTCCTTTTCAACAACCCTCCGAAACTCATAGTGAGCTTTATTCTCCATCTTTTCTTCAAAAATACTTTTGAGTTCCGTATCGTTGTGAAGATCGATTAATTCATTTTTCAAATCCCTTCATATCCAAAAACAGAAAGATGAGCTACATTAGCTGGTTTCATTGCCCATGGATTTTCTACCAAGCGAAATGGTACAGTTTCACGACATATCAAACATATGGCAGTCCATTCTTTCTTACCTTTTGCACGTCTCCACCGTCACACGTTAAGTTGCGTTGCGTTGAGGTGTTGCCGATACTATTGCTTGCTAAACGTCAGTAAAGCCCCAGGCAAAGATACAGCGGGCGGGGTTTTTAACTTCAGTAGTTTGAGTAATTAATTAAGTTTAGTAAAACAACGACAGATTTTCAAAACACTCAGTAAATAAATATAATATTTATTTAAGTTATAAAATATTTTGACTTCAATCCTAACCGTCTAAGGGCCGCAAAAAGTCGTCCCGAGGGCCGCATGCGGCCCGCGGGCCGCGTAGTGAGAATGCCTGCTATAGATGATTCAACCAACTCATTGCATTTGTAATCTTCACAAAAGGTACTTACTTTACATTATTCAATGCCTGCAACTCAATGCCCTGTTGAGCCATTGGCGTCGAGCCTCCCAGTGACTTCCTATTCTGGACAGCCCGTTGTCCAAGCTCGGGGCAGGTTGGTAATCATTCATGAGATAGAGCGGGCAGTATCGGATTCTGCGAGGCCAGAGCGATAGAGGTGGGTCTGGAGATAGTCGTGGCATGTCAGGAGTCTGAAGTCAGCTACGGCTGATGCCATGTCAGTTGTGGACAGTAGAGGGCCGAGACCGCCAACTAATGCCATCTGCTGGCTTCCTCGTGCCTTTCCTTGATATGGTGTTTCAAGGTTCCACCGATGAGGTGTTTGGCACAGGTGAAGGAGTTTACAGAAGGTGAAGTTTACATAAATGGAAACTATGAAGCAATGAAAACCAAATAGTTGTAGAAATCGAAGCTAAAGAAATGAACAATGTCAAGAGTACACCGAAATTGCATAATATGATGAACTCTAAAGTTTAGTAAACACTTTAGGCAAGCTGAAAATCTTCAGAAGATCTGAAAATTAACTCATCACCGGAAGCTCGTACTAAATACATTACGGTTATTCCCAAGTAGGAAAAAGGCACAAATCCTACTCCAGCGCCTCTGTTTCCTCAAAGTTTTACTTTGCACAGCATTATACTCTGCGTGGATCGTACGTAATAACATGAGGGACAACCTCAAGTGCACACATTCTTATCTTAAAACTCTCCCAAAGAGTTAAGCTGGGGAACGAGCCTACTTTTCTGACCCTACAGAAACCATATTCAAATCTCCCTGGTTCCTCTCCATTATCGCCATTCGAAATTCTTTTAAAGCCCTTACCCTTGCGTAATTAATCTGTTCCCTCTCTACATTCTTTGACAAGGCCGAAAGTTCAGTCTATGCACAGATCCGGGGTCTCAGTAACTCGACTGGCCTTCTCATATCTTTAGTTCACTGCCAAAGGTACTCCATAACAAAGGTACCATCATGACTTCCATAATCTACGTCCTATGCTTTCCTTCTCGCACCTTTCCTCATAACCTAGGATAAGTTGTAGCATAACTGCTATTGTACCTAGTTCTAAAGCATTTGTAAAACTCAAGTTAATTGTCCAAATTGTTTAGGTTAAGTGGTAATCTTAAGTCACATGTAGCCTACTTCTAGTTAAAGTCGCCTTGTTAGCTGTAAGTTCGCGTATGTATATATATAGTTCGCGTAAATATATATATATATATATTTAAAACAACATAGGTTATTGAAATACAAGAATATTTATTAATTTATATTCAAAGCTTTTCGTTGGTAAAAAGTACCAACATCATCAAGAATGAAAATTACAATTAATGTAGTAATTACAGGAATGTGATTTTCATTCCTGATGATGTTGGTACTGTTTACCAACGAAAAGCTTTGAATATAAATTAATAAATATTCTTGTATTTCAATAACCTATGTTGTTTTAAATATATATATATATATATATATATATATATATATATATATCACAAGTCAGTCAGCCATGTCCCCATTCAATTAACATTCTGCCCGATCCACGTAATTAAAATCCCACTAGGAAATGTCCCTCCTGAATTTCCGCCCTGATCCTCATAATTCTACCCGCATCCATTGTCACGTGACAGATGGTGCATGACCTTGAGTGCCACATAACCCCCTCCCTCTCTTGACTGACCTACTGCCACTATTGTGACCCTACTAAATCCTCCTTTTAAGCTCAAAACCAAACTTGTCCCGCACCCCAGAGCTTGTAAAATGAACCCAAACCTTTTGAATCAGCTAGTTTGAACATCTAGGCCTACGTTTTACCATCCCTTATCTTTGAGAAATCGGTTACAGTAATTCTGATTTGCTTGTTAGTTTGCTGTCCTTATGTGTAAGTATACTGGAATTAATTTTATCCCTCTCATATCCCCACTCATCCAAGTTACTATACTCTTATGGTTTTGTTTTAGAATGTAAAATGCACAATAGTTTAAGTTTTACAGTCAGTTTTCATTGAACAGTCACTTTCCTCAAAGAAATGGTCCAAACATCCCCAAATGGACAGACAATCAATCGTATATTCCCTTTACATCAATATAAACGCATTTACCCACCCTTTAAAATACAATACATAGAACCTATTAACCACAAAACCTTTTATTTATATTATATAAATAATAATTGCTTTGCAATCGAAATGTATATTAGAATTTAAATAAAAAGTTTTTGAGGTTAAAAATAGCAACACCACAATTGTTCCATGATGTTATTAAAAATACAACTGTATTTAAAATATTTATATAGCTAACCATCTTTGTAAAATTATCACCATATTTTTAATAATAATATGTATACATTTTTCAGGTTATGGTCGGTGCCCATTTCATAATCTTGACTTCCAGTGTTATTTCAGAAGAAAAGTGATAACTCAAATAAATGTCCATCATTCACTGCACACACTATATGCAAAGCCACAGCAATATCAAACTGCAAGTGTAAAGAAGAAGAAACTGCCAAAAACTAATGAATTTGATTGGTCGCTTTTCCGACGACAATGGTGGCTAAAACTAACATAAACAGTGACGCATTGCCTCCATTATGGAGTGCACTACGCATTTATTAGAGTTTATTTAGTTGTGTTGTTGCATGTGCGGGTTAATCGTAAGACAGTAGTGAGTGAAAATAATTTATTCATAATTATGCATTAAGGTTGTACCACAGAAGTACTGTTGCAGAAGAAAGTGTTTTCCAGGTAAATTAAAATCTTGTTTGTATTGGTAGGTTTCAATATCAAATACAAAATGTCTACCTTTTGTATTAAGATTGTAATAGTAGTTGGAACAGAATAATTGGTTTGATAGTTGGTAATTGAGTTAATTTGTGAGGTTATAAGCAATTTACATAACAGGCTGTAGCAATCTTATTGAACAAACATTCTACTTTAAATTTTTATGGCTTTGTATGTGTTCCATAACGTTTATTTAATATGTTTATGCATACTTAACACTACAACTCTCTCATTAGATTCTATGTATACATCCCAGTGTAACTTGAACTAAACTCTCATTAATATCTTGGTAAACATGTGGTCAGGACATTTAATTCAAGTATAGAACCATGAGTGTAAATGCTATATTTTAAAAAGATATTGTACCTAAATTAGTCCAATTTTATTACAAATTAATCACTTTTACTTCATTACCAATGTAAAAATGTATATTTTCAGGTGTATGTCTTAATGAAGGACAGACTTATAGAAGCTATGTGTAGGAAATAATAAAATACTTTACTTTTATTAGTCATTGCCTAATGAAAATATGTGCAACAGCTTGAAAATAGGTTAACATTAGAATTTTTTAATAAGATTTTTAGAATGGCCTAACATTACACACTGCTGAACATAGTCCTACAACATTCACCCTGGTAGTCACATAGTCACTGGCATTCACTCTAATTTCACTTATAAGTTTTCTTCTAATATCTTCTATTAGGCAGTGATGGCCTAAAGGTTCTTGTCTCATTAGGACTTACAAAAAAGGTCTGTTTGTAAGTAAATTTCATAGCTCAAAGAGTTATTATAGATGCAACTTAAATTTTGGTCTTGCTTTATAGGCCTACGTACATATTTAGTCATAAATACTAGTTTTAAGGTTAAATAAATGAATACAAAAATATTTTCAAGCAAGTTACCAAATATAATAGTAAAACTAACCGTTGACACTTCTAATATTTTAAAATTGATAGGTAACTTTGCGTTTGTGTTTTTATAGGTTACTACAAAACTAGAGTCGACAACATTTTGTATTCTATATGAGCATAAGCTCAATGAAATAGAGATCATTATCCTTCTATGTTCAAATTACAACTTTGTTCTTATCTTGCAACAAATTACTTAAACGTCTCGTGAAATATTTTCCTATATTTATTAAAAACAGGTTTTCTTTACAGAATCAAACAAATTCTTATAAAATTAATCCAAACTTTATAGTAAATACTTTATTACTAATAGGCTTACCTATTACTAATAAGTAATATGAGATATATTTATAAATAAATTACTCTGTATTATATAAGTTTAGAAAATAAATCCTTAAAGAATCTAAACCACAAAACAAGGGACAATAAATAAATGTGATCCTATGTACAATTTTAAAACTTAATCTTAAAAAAATTAAAACTTTTGTACCTCTGCGCATTATAGTGAATTTATTCCATAAGTCCCTTGTAATATAACCTAGTTTTTGTATGTACAAAGACCCTGAGTCTTTGTATGTTATCCCTCTGAGGATGGTTACTTTGTAACTGAAATGTACATAAGGGTAAATTAAAGAAAGTTTGTGGTTAAGAGGTTTTTGTGTATTTATTATTAAATTCAACCACAGTATATTCCTAATAAATAGTAACCTAGTTTCCTAAATGCTCAATACACAAGGGTAATATGATAAAGCTTACATCTAAGTTCTTGTTTTATATTTTCTTGTTTCGTAACTTGGAAATGTCATTAAGTACCTCTTTGAAATATAGACTATCATGTGCGTTCAGATGGTCTGACACTAAAGTATATTTGTCTTTTAGTTTTTCAGTTAAGTTTTGTTAAATTTTCTTGTTTTGTTATTGGGGATTTCGTATATTACCTTGAATTATGGATTATGATGTGCATTTTAGATTGTCTGATACTCTTTGTTGAATAATAAGTCAATATCTTTTAATAAGACTCTACTTTAACACATTTTGTTTTGAATGTTACGTATATTAAAACAAAACTGTTGCAATTAATTCCCAAGTGTATACATTGTGTATGAAGAAGCCTCTACTGGTGGATTCATGAGATTTCCAACTTATTAATCAGGGAATGTTTAAGTTTGGCAGTAATTAATACATTTGAAAGTCCTATGTTATAAAATATGTAAAACCGCATCCAGTAACGTTTCACCCAAACACATATATAGCAGATTATATTCTTTGTGTTACACTCTTCTCATGCTCTCACAGTTCTCTGTTTTAAGTTATAGTACACAAAATTTCAAACAAGTTCTAACTTAAAAAAGGTTTCTTTTTTTAATTTATAATTCTAGGTTATGTTGAAGAAAATAAAATTAATATTTTAAGGATAAATATAACACATTGTTTATACAAATTATAACAAAACTGCTATCCTAACAAAATACATCTTTATAAGATGAAAAAATGATAAACATGGAAAGATTGTTTCTCAGATATTAGGCTCTATAGGTTAGTGAAAGCTAAGCCGATTAAGTTTAATAAAATTAAATAATGATTTTGTAGGGCTGGAATTTCATAAAATTATTCATTCTATGATTCGTCATTTTGTAATACAAAATGTTGGTTTTTTGATATCTGCAACTAAGCACCAAATCTTGGGATAAGTTCAGCAGAACTTAAGGCCTAATCTGTATAAGGCCTATAAGGTTTTTAAGTAAATTATAGTATACAGTTTTTCTATAATAATACCAAAACACCATTCAACACAAATAAATCAACTTTATAATAATATACATCCTTCACCAGGCAGCATAATTAGAATTAACTCCTTGAATTCCGAGTTCCTTCTATACTTCAAGGGCCCTATCCTTGTAGTGTCACTAGGGTCATTCTCCAGACCTCTGCGGGGGTGTATAGGCTAAGTACAGACAGAAGTGCTCAAGCAATCCCGAGGCAAAGGCTTAATATTTAGTTTCATACAGGTTATAATACTTGAGCTGTTACGGAATTTTCCGAAATCATACTAATTTTAATTCTTTCATAAGATAACGAAAGAAGAGTGAACCTCAATTTTGACATTTTCACTATTTTTGCCTGTATATTGGCTATTTTTATTATACAAACCATCTTTTCTACCCTGATAGTTGTTTCTTATATATGTAGGTGTGACTGCATTGTGCTGCAAATCTAATGACAGTAATTTTTACTTAAAGTCCCTAACCTAAAAAACCAATGTATGTTCATCTAGTAGCTAAATTATAAAGTCAATAAAAAATCTGTTTTAAATTTTACTGAACAGTGGGACACATAACAAAACTTCAGGCAGCCTAATTAAAAAAAAAAAAAACTGAATTTCTTTAATCTTTTTTTGTGTTGGTTCACCAGTTGCCAGCAAGGCTAATTACTTCTAATTACAACCTATTCTCTTTATTTTAATTTAAGAAAGGGTTTCTAAGGGCATAATTGTGAGTTCAGTTATTTTACGTACAGAGTTTTATTTTTTATATGAATTTATCGTTTCTTTCTATCAAATATTATTGTAATCTCTTTATTCTTTCACAGCTCCACTAGTTTGCTGTATCAGCCTCATGAAGTTGTTTACAAATAATAATAATAATAATAAATACTGGTATTAAAATAATTTTAGTATTTGGCGATATCGAAAATAGAAAATAATGGCACCGATCTATTTACCATTGCTCAAGGCAATAATGAATAATTAGTTAATTCAAGTTTTAATCGACGTGTCAACCATTTTCAGATAAGTTATGACCATTATCAAGATTAAAACATGTTACTATTACAAAAAATTAATTAATTCAACTTTATTTTGCTTCATTTTGTTATTAAAATGTTTCACCAATGTTAGTTTGATAGTACATTTGTTCCATATTAAAACTGATAAACGGAATCCGTGTAATTTGAAACAAATATTTAATTTTTTTTAAAAGCTCTAATTTGTCTATTTTGTAAAATTACGTAATAAAAACCCCACCTCTTTTCTTGAACCGGAATGAATGTTTAACAGAATCTGTCTGTAACTTGGGTTTAGTCATTAACCTTCTGGAATTATTTTCTTCTGGAAAAGTGCATATTTAGGCATTAATGGCATTTCAAACTTTGAATTATGAAAGGAACTGTTACAACAGGTAGGCAGGTGAACTATGAAAGGAACTGCTACAACAGGTAGGCAGGTGAACTATGAAAGGAACTGCTACAACAGGTATTCAGGAATCTGTTCAAGGGAGTGTCTTGTCTGGTATTGGGAGGTGTTACTTCCTAGGCCTTATGGATGTGTCATAATAATCACTTATTTAGCCATTAAGGGTTAACTTTATTTGGATGGCAAAACTTTCTGAAAATAGGCAAAATTTCTAAAGTAGCACCAGTTATTGTTAACAATTTCTATGGCGAATGAATGGCCCTAAGATTGTATTATTTAATTTAATGTGACTAAAATTTAAACAGTAACTGTTTTAACAACTCAGCTGAGACCAAGTATTAACTGTATGTAGTAACAAACCAACTTTTTTCTTTTTTTTGACTTTTTGGAATGTATAGAAACATATTTTTATATACTTTTGGAAATTAATAAGGTAACTTTCAGATCCCTCAACAATGCATTACCTTTGTATTGTGTTTCTAATATTATGTATAGACTCAGTTGATCAAGATGATCACTGAGTATCGACCAATGGGTAATGGGAAAGGATTGTGAATAAAACTAGGATTAGAGGGGGGGGGGCATAAAATCCTTTGGCAAACCACTATGGGATATCTCTTGTATAGGGTTGTATATCTCAAGTAGTCCCCCTTATTAGGGACAAAGATGTTCCCATTGAACCTAACTGAACAAGAATGATAATGCAAAAATAAGAAAAGGGCATAATGCTTCCATGGTGCTGGGGAAAGGAGGGCATGATTGCATCAGGTAGGCATGGGGGATTGGTTAGACTTGCTCTCTACTGGGGAAAGGAGGGCATTATTGCATCAGGTAGGCATGGGTGATTGGTTATACTTGCTCTCTACTGGGGAAAGGAGGGCATTATTGCATCAGGTAGGCATGGGGGATTGGTTAGACTTGCTCTCTACTGGGGAAAGGAGGGCATTATTGCATCAGGTAGGCATGGGGGATTGGTTAGACTTGCTCTCTACTGGGGAAAGGAGGGCATGATTGCATCAGGTAGGCATGGGGGATTGGTTAGACTTGCTCTCTACTGGGGAAAGGAGGGCATGATTGCATCAGGTAGGCATGGGGGATTGGTTAGACTTGCTATCTACTGGGAAAAGGAGGGCATTATTGCATCAGGTAGGCATGGGGGATTGGTTAGACTTGCTATCTACTGGGAAAAGGAGGGCATTATTGCATCAGGTAGGCATGGGGGATTGGTTAGACTTGCTCTCTACTGGGGAAAGGAGGGCATGATTGCATCAGGTAGGCATGGGGGATTGGTTAGACTTGCTCTCTACTGGGGAAAGGAGGGCATGATTGCATCAGGTAGGCATGGCGGATTGGTTAGACTTGCTCTCTACTGGGGAAAGGAGGGCATGATTGCATCAGGTAGGCATGGGGGATTGGTTAGACTTGCTCTCTACTGGGGAAAGGAGGGCATGATTGCATCAGGTAGGCATGGGGGATTGGTTAGACTTGCTCTCTACTGGGGAAAGGAGGGCATGATTGCATCAGGTAGGCATGGGGGATTGGTTAGACTTGCTCTCTACTGGGGAAAGGAGGGCATGATTGCATCAGGTAGGCATGGGGGATTGGTTAGACTTGCTCTCTACTGGGGAAAGGAGGGCATGATTGCATCAGGTAGGCATGGGGGATTGGTTAGACTTGCTCTCTACTGGGGAAAGGAGGGCATGATTGCATCAGGTAGGCATGGGGGATTGGTTAGACTTGCTCTCTACTGGGGAAAGGAGGGCATGATTGCATCAGGTAGGCATGGGGGATTGGTTAGACTTGCTCTCTACTGGGGAAAGGAGGGCATGATTGTATCAGGTAGGCATGGGGGATTGGTTAGACTTGCTCTCTACTGGGGAAAGGAGGGCATGATTGCATCAGGTAGGCATGGGGGATTGGTTAGACTTGCTCTCTACTGGGGAAAGGAGGGCATGATTGCATCAGGTAGGCATGGGGGATTGGTTAGACTTGCTCTCTACTGGGGAAAGGAGGGCATGATTGCATCAGGTAGGCATGGGGGATTGGTTAGACTTGCTCTCTACTGGGGAAAGGAGGGCATGATTGCATCAGGTAGGCATGGAGGATTGGTTAGACTTGCTCTCTACTGGGGAAAGGAGGGCATGATTGCATCAGGTAGGCATGGGGGATTGGTTAGACTTGCTCTCTACTGGGGAAAGGAGGGCATGATTGCATCAGGTAGGCATGGGGGATTGGTTAGACTTGCTCTCTACTGGGGAAAGGAGGGCATGATTGCATCAGGTAGGCATGGGGGATTGGTTAGACTTGCTCTCTACTGGGGAAAGGAGGGCATGATTGCATCAGGTAGGCATGGAGGATTGGTTAGACTTGCTCTCTACTGGGGAAAGGAGGGCATGATTGCATCAGGTAGGCATGGGGGATTGGTTAGACTTGCTCTCTACTGGGGAAAGGAGGGCATGATTGCATCAGGTAGGCATGGGGGATTGGTTAGACTTGCTCTCTACTGGGGAAAGGAGGGCATGATTGCATCAGGTAGGCATGGGGGATTGGTTAGACTTGCTCTCTACTGGGGAAAGGAGGGCATGATTGCATCAGGTAGGCATGGGCGATTGGTTAGACTTGCTCTCTACTGGGGAAAGGAGGGCATGATTGCATCAGGTAGGCATGGGGGATTGGTTAGACTTGCTCTCTACTGGGGAAAGGAGGGCATGATTGCATCAGGTAGGCATGGGGGATTGGTTAGACTTGCTCTCTACTGGGGAAAGAGAAGAGTTCATCCCCAGAACTATTATTTGGATGAGGATGGCATTTAAATTCAATATTTTTACAGATGACTTTACATGTTGCTTAAAGTGACTGTACTTCATTTTTTCTCATATTTCTGTTTATTATTTTAAAATGTTCTTTCTAATTATATAAATGTAAATGCTTTATTTAAATACATAATTTATTGTATCAAATTTAGTTCATATTTTAGCTTTACATTAGTTTGTCTGAAGGTTTTAAAGTAAAACTTTTAAAACCACTCAAAAATAAACCCAAACATTAACCATATTTGCTATACAAAAAATTATCTAATAAAATTTATTAATAAACAATAATTTTATCCACTTAAAACATAATTAAATGTAATAGACGTATAGACATTGTAAAAAATACACTCATTGAATATATTCCCAAGTGGAAGTATATGTTTGAAATTGTAAAGCTAATGTTTTTAGGTTAGGAATAGACTGCCAACTTGTCCATCACAATGTAAACAAACATCAGCTGTTTTGAGGCAGAAGTAGGTCAAAGGTTTGATTGTACTCCGTGGTAGGGTGGGGTTCTGGGAAAGGGCTGTCAAAGCAGGTAGTTTTTAGTTTAACCAAGTCTTTTGTTTCGCTAATTGTGCAACATTTTACAGTTAATTAAATTGTACATCTTTGTACTTACCCGTACCCACAGCTCACTATAGGTTTTTGAAGCGTTCTTACGGAAAATATTTTTTTTTATTAATGCATATTGCTGGGCGTTTTAGAGATAATATAAGAGTAGATGTAAATATTTATTATAAGGAGCATTTTTTATTTTTTTCCCAATTATTTCTTTTTCCTGGATAGCAACAGTAACGGTTATTTTGGCCCATAACTACTTACGACTCAACAGATTAAAACAATGAAAATATCTATTTAAATAAAAATAAAATTGCTATAAAATCTAATAAAAAATACCAAAACCTTCTTCATCATAATACTTCTTCATTTTAGCCTTATGTACATTACAGTATGTACATTACAGTACAGTTATGTTACAGTAAGAGGATGGTTACTTGTTAACTGTAATGTACATAAGGGTAAAATAGAAAGCTATTGTGGTGAAGAGGGTTTTGAGTATTTGTTATTAACATCCAACCACAGTGTATTCCAAATAAATAGACTAGTATAAAATCTAAATTCATAAAATGTTAAAACTCATTTAAAACAAAATTAAAAAACAACAAACGAATGATTTGTTAGAAGAATATCAAAACATTACTTCATTAAAAAACTAGAACTAGTAGTTAGATTAACTGTAAAATACTTATTTATTTTTTTAAAAACTATTTCATTTTGGGGTTAATTTTAAGCCATAAAACATTTAAGGTTAGTTCTCATTTTCTTTTCTGACCTTCACTGCAAAACCTCAGATTTTTCATTTTGTGTGATTAATTCATTAAGGCATTCACTGTCTGGTCTTGAAGGAATTCACAAATCTTACCAGTCCATCCTCCAACAGGCAGATTATTCTTAAGTAATCCCGTTTAAACATTTGTTTAGTGCATCGTAAAACCCATAAAAGGACACTGAAAGAATGAGAAAATGAGCTAAAAATCTAGATAAGCGGCAACCGAGCATGTTGTCTTTATCAGGCCGTATTTTGGTCTCTGATAATTTCATTGCCAAGGTCTATAGATTGCTTGCGTTACAGGGCCTTCTAAAATATTTTAATTACGCGAATTCTTGGAATAAAAGTGATTCAAACGCCGGGTTTGAAAGTGTTGTGCTGTTGGCACTTGTTAGAACCTCTGGTACGTCTTCCCACCGTTGACTTTCTTTCTGACCCACTATTCAACGAAGTTATGCGAGTGCGACCTGCTACAGAAAAATTCCCAGTGATTCAAACGCCGGGTTTGAAAGTGTTGTGCTGTTGGCACTTGTTAGAACCTCTGGTACGTCTTCCCACCGTTGACTTTCTTTCTGACCCACTATTCAACGAAGTTATGCGACTGCGACCTTCTACAGAAAAATTCCCCCCTTTTTTGGGAATTATAACAAGAGGAAGGTTTTTGAAGTGAAAATTTCTATAGAGACGCCCACAAAAACTCATTGGATGGATATAATCATACAATTTCGCGTCAGTATAATTTCCGTCAAGTTACGCTATGAGTCACCTCAAAGTGAGGTAAATGATAAGATATGATTTCGTGCAACAGCTAATTTGTATGTGATAGGTTATGTTGTAGAACAGCTGTTTCAATACGTAAGTTGTGTTACATTGTTAAGGAAAGGTTATTATTAAATAGTTTTGATCATTTCATAAATATATTAATTTATTAAAATTTTTATACAAATAATTCAACATAACGGTAATAACTAGTCTGTTTTTAATCCAGTTTTTGAAATGAAAATATTCTTAGTTGCGTCTGATAATTTTTAAGAACCGATTTCAAATAAATTTATTAAAAACAAAATACATCCAGGAAACTTCTAATAAATATTTTTCTTACCTATATTATTTTATTGGGCTATTTAACTACAGTAAATATTATACTTTATTAAACATATTCCTCAAATAAAGTATAAATATTGAATCAAAAATGTATAAATTCATAGTTTTCGCGATTTTGATTAAAAATTTTGCAAAATTAATTTTGCTTTAATTTGTTATTTGTAGTTCAAATTCTGGAGTTAAATGTAAACATTCTGTATTATTATTTGTTATATTATAACAAATGTTTATGTAATTTATCACTAGAAAAAATTTAATGTTTTCTCAATTCAAAATATCTGTAGACGTGGCTATTCCCGTTTTCCTTTTTTGCCGCCATTCCCCCCGAGTGTCACAACCTATTTTTTCAGCTTGGACGTTTTGTATGGAGTTGAGATTTTGAACTGTCACCGCTAAGGGAGTAGTTAGTTTATTTTACAATGATTTTGTTTAAACATTTTCCCTACGACAAGATGGTTATGTTTTTAAATAGTAAGTGGGATATTATAGGCGTACATTGATAACAGCATAACTAGGCACTATGATTGGCTGCATGGATACGATGTAAAACCATATCGTGTCAAAAGTGGAAGCTTTAAAAAATATAAGTAAATTGGAGATTTTTTTACTACAGGTAAAGCTGGTGGTCCGGGCGAAGTGTTAACGGAGGGGTTAAAATGTGGATCTTAAATTTTTTATAAAGTTTCAGTATATTATTTGTAAACGCCCGTGGCATCCCTCGGGTAAATTATCAAAGGGTGCTCAGTGATGCAGAAGAGACAAAGGTTAATATCTTCTTTTAAACTGTCGGGCTCAAAAACGATACCAAACAACAAATGGTTTACTGTGTTTTATTGTTTGCTTTAGCAGTTTGTAATAAGTCTTAGGTTATGTTTTATTAAGTTACACTAAAGTGGTCCTGGGGTTGTTTGGTATCGTTTTTCTTGTACTTATGAGTAGAATCTACATTTATTTAATATTTACAGTTGAAATAATGTATAGGAAATTCAGCCGTCCTAATCCTCTATGCTTGTACAAGTTAGGGCTTCAATGACTCACTGAATGTGGTGGGTTTCCTGGTCAACAAACCCAAACGCCATTCCTAACTCCCCACTCTAACAGGGTTTCAAAATAGAAAAAAAATGGCATTTGGAGTGGAAAGCTTGTGGAAGCGTAGCCCTCTCGGTGCTGAGGAGACGCGGCGCTGGAGAGACGGAATCTTAAACGCCTCACTGAATTCTTAGTTCCAGAATACTAGAACATTTGTCTATATAAATCGAAGTTAAAATTGCTCGATGTAATCATCTCGAATTCACTGGTTAAACTATACTTCAAAAGTACTTGACTAAGTGATACGTAATGGCTTCCTTGCTGACGCGTTTCAACACATTCCTTCCTTTTACGAAGCTGACCATCAACTGGCGGCATTGGTTAGGTACAAAGCGTGTAACGGGATGTATTTATAACTGTGGGGTGGGGTGGATTATTTTGGTTGCGTGTCATGTAATGGAAAAGGTGGCCAGTTATTTGCCACCAGTGTTATTTCCTACCAGTGTCATTTGCTACCTGTTAGGGGGTGGGGTAAGAGTTGCCGCCTTGGAGGAGGAGGGGGCGCTAATTAGGACTCTGCAATTATGCAAACAAAACTCAAACATCCTCTGTAGTTAACAACTGATTCCCATCACTCTTTATCCAGGCTTTGGACTGGCTACATACAACTATATCGGGGCTCAAGAACACAAGC
>JBAIZL010000006.1:22862427-23217427 GCA_036971475.1 Prosapia bicincta | reverse complement strand
AGCTCTGGGGCACGCCATGAGCTCCGCAAGCCCGTGCGGCACAGGCGATACAATCAGGATCAGAAGCTCTGGGGCACGCCATGAGCTCCGCAAGCCCGTGCGGCACAGGCGATACAATCAGGATCAGAAGCTCTGGGGCACGCCATGAGCTCCGCAAGCCCGTGCGGCACAGGCGATACAATCAGGACCAGAAGCTCTGGGGCACGCCATGAGCTCCGCAAGCCCGTGCGGCACAGGCGATACAATCAGGACCAGAAGCTCTGGGGCACGCCATGAGCTCCGCAAGCCCGTGCGGCACAGGCGATACAATCAGGACCAGAAGCTCTGGGGCACGCCATGAGCTCCGCAAGCCCGTGCGGCACAGGCGATACAATCAGGACCAGAAGCTCTGGGGCACGCCATAAGTTCCGCAAGCCCGTGCGGCACAGGCGATACAATCAGGACCAGAAGCTCTGGGGCACGCCATGAGCTCCGCAAGCCCGTGCGGCACAGGCGATACAATCAGGACCAGAAGCTCTGGGACACGCCATGAGCTCCGCAAGCCCGTGCGGCACAGGTGATACAATCAGGACCAGAAGCTCTGGGGCACGCCATGAGCTCCGCAAGCCCGTGCGGCACAGGCGATACAATCAGGACCAGAAGCTCTGGGGCACGCCATGAGCTCCGCAAGCCCGTGCGGCACAGGCGATACAATCAGGACCAGAAGCTCTGGGACACGCCATGAGCTCCGCAAGCCCGTGCGGCACAGGCGATACAATCAGGACCAGAAGCTCTGGGGCACGCCATGAGCTCCGCAAGCCCGTGCGGCACAGGCGATACAATCAGGACCAGAAGCTCTGGGGCACGCCATGAGCTCCGCAAGCCCGTGCGGCACAGGCGATACAATCAGGGTCACAAGGACGTTTTTCTTAGGTTCGGCAAAGCGCTACGGCCTCCTTATGGCATTATGGGGCGTGACGACCCTGCTTTGTACCCGAACGAGCCTCAGCTTCTGGGAAAGTCCTTAGGGTAGACGGACGAAATGAAATGTGGTTTAATTTAGACTAAAATAAAGCTTTTTGGATACAGGGTTTTGCTACTCTTCGATCGGTTTTAAGGTTATATTACCGTCATCGAAGGATAGGAAAAGATTGTGAATATAATTAAGGCTAAAGATAGAGAGATAAACCCTCTGACAGAGAATGTAGGAAGGATCTCTTGTGTTGGGGTTGTATAAACAACCCTAAAGTGGACTTACTCTCTATCGGGGTCATAGAGAGATGTCACAAGGTACAGCCCTTAGTAAGAATAGGAGTAAGGTCTGCACAAAGGATGGAGTTATGTAGCAGCAGTATAAATGTGTCTTGCGACTTTAAAAAGAGTCAGCTGGACCGGATCTGTAAGATTCTCAACCGACTCCACACAAAGAATTTGGAAGAGAACTACCTACTAGTTAGCACATACACCACCCCCACCATACTATCCTCTGGTCGTGAGACCATAGCCGGATTGGTTATGGTGGGCCCTCACACTCCCGTACTACCAGTATGGTCGAGACCCCTAGAAGAAGTCTGACTATAAGGCCTTGACAAATGGACAGCATCCTACGGCTTTGGCTTCCATCCATGTGGTACGGGAGACTTGGTGTCACGCACGGATCGCCTGGTTTTCCGTGGAATTATGTGACAGGAGTATAAGTGTGTCTTGCGACTTTAAAAAGAGTCGGCTGGACCGGATCTGTAAGATTCTCAACCGACTCCACACATAGAATTTGGAAGAGAACTACCTACTAGTTAGCACATCCACCACCCCCACCATACTATCCTCTGGTCGTGAGACCATAGCCGGATTGGTTATGGTGGGCCCTCACACTCCCGTACT
Organism: Prosapia bicincta; assembly: GCA_036971475.1. Classification (NCBI taxonomy): domain Eukaryota; kingdom Metazoa; phylum Arthropoda; class Insecta; order Hemiptera; family Cercopidae; genus Prosapia; species Prosapia bicincta. The sequence continues at coordinate 23,215,567 of JBAIZL010000006.1, read as the reverse complement.
ACCAGTATGGTCGAGACCCCTAGAAGAAGTCTGACTATAAGGCCTTGACTGGTCATCTGCCACATGGACAGCCTCCTACGGCTTTGGCCTCCATTCATGTGGTACGGGAGACTTGGTGTCACACACGGATCGCCTGGTTTTCCGTGGAATTATGTGACAGGAGTATAAGTGTGTCTTGCGACTTTAAAAAGAGTCGGCTGGACCGGATTTATAAGATTCTCAACCGACTCCACACAAAGAATTTGGAGCAATAATACTGGTTTTTCAAGGGAAATAATGCGGCTAATACTGCTCCGTTAAGTCTTGCCCCTAGGTTGTATTTTCCCAGGTTTGTTTCGACATAAGATGGAACTATAAATCCTCTGGCAGTAACAGGTATCGAAATAAGGACACGGTTAGAGTTCGAGTGCTCCACCCACTACATCACTCAGCCACCAGCAGATATTAGCCACTTGGCACTTTGTTGGTCTGTTAGGACTAACATGTGGGCAAGGCGCCCTTTGTGGGGATGGTTTCAAAATAATCTGTACAGTTTGCGGATAAGGTTTAAAGCGCTGTGGTGGGAAGATTTAGGCATCTCTACACCCCCCCCCGCTCTCATCAGAGATCAAACTACTTTCGTAAAGAAGGAGCTACTTACAAAGTCCTAGTACATGGGGAGCGACATGTTACCTGCCATAACCGAGTAGGGCCCCTCCCTATGATCTTGGTACAATAGCGGTGCCAAATTGGAAAGAATTGCATTCCCACTACAATAAAATTGATAAATAACGTTGCAATTATAAAGATTGTATTTTCATACGCGTTTCAACTACTTATGCCTTCATCACTGACGATGATCGTGACATAAGTCATTGAAACGAGTATGAAAATAAAGTATTTATAATTCACTAAAACACTTGTAAATATTTTACAGACTTACCTATAGTAGCACTTACATATATTCGTTGAGGACGGCCGTTTCGGGAGATGTGTCCCTTCAACTCAGACCGTAACTGATCTTAATGTTTTCGTAGGTTAGGGTGGGACATAGATACTCCAGCGGCGTTGTACAAACGAATTTGCAGTTCGTGCCCCAGTTTTTACATAGGCCAGACAGGGAGGTTTTTCTACACTCTACCAAGAAGAAATAAAAGCACTAACAAACAATAACTACCAATCAAACTTCGCCGATCATCTACACTCTACAAAACATGACTACATAGACATAACATCTAACCTATAAATTCTCCATTAACAACACAGAAATAACCAACGCTACACAACCGAACAATGCGAAATATACAAACATTTCAAACTACACCCTACACACATACTCAATACACAATTACATTTCAACTCACACGCACTTTTTGACATCATAACTCCTAATACTCACAAAATACACCCACACCACCACAATATCCCACCCTAACACCCTAACCTACGAAAACCTTGAGATCAGTTACGGTTTTTGTTGACAATGGAACAAATAAAGTAAGTGCTACTATAGACAAGTTTTAACATATTTACAACTCTTTTAGTGAAAGCTAGCAGCTCACGTGAAGATGGAATCAACAAATATGTTTATAATCGTGAGTAGTACAGGAGTTACCTTAAGTCACAAGCCGGCTTAAATATTATTTACAAAATAATAACATTACTACTACTGATGATGACTTTGTCATTGAAACGAGCATAAGGAAATAAATTATCTGTCGTAAGTTAGTGTTCGTTAGTAACAAGTTATTGGTTGAATTTTTGGATTAATTAAAAGGTTAATTGAAATAATAAAATCGTGTTTTACAAAATATAGCAAAAGCCTAAACTGTATCTTGTATGGTAGAATATTAATGTTTTGTAAGTCGGAAGGGTTGCTAGGGCTTAAAGACGAAACCAAACCCTTGGGTGCAATCTGGGGCTGTAAATATGCTTAATCACAAGGGAAAAATTTAAGAGTAGGTAAACAATACATAGCTATATATACTCTCTTCGTGGTTTTCTTGTAGATGTTGATACGTTTTCTATTCTGTATATTACGCTTCTTGGTGGTCCAGGGCCTGACGGCTTGCTACATCAGAAAGCTCTTCTCCATATTTTGTCTTGCTTGTCGTTATCTAATATAGGGAATTCCATAATATCAGCATATCCCAACACGTAAATCAAATACTCAAAGATCCAGAACAAACAAGAAGCATTTGAAAAAATGCAGACCTTTTTAGTAGTTTAATGAATAGCGTCTTCTTTTCGGGCACCCGTCATTATTTACGGCGGACGCTTGCTAATGAGGGCTGGTTTTTTCTAACGTGTTTCCCACACTCTCCTGGGGAGAAATCGCCCGTGTCCTCTAGCAAATATGTAAAACATTTCTGTATCTTTAGGTTAAAATAAGTCATTCCGTGGGAGATGTTCGGCGATTCGAAAAATGCGGCTGCTTGGAGACTTGTACCAGTAGCCGGGACAAGACAGAAGCCGGGCCGAGAAGATCCGATCCACGAGCTGTCTGCCAAGTGCACTTCGAGCATGGCCTAATTACAATCGTTCACATATTGTTTACGTATATGTTCGCAGAAAGTTAATGTTGATGCTATAACGTTGCAAAACGTGATTAAGGAATTTACCTCTGTTTTTATTGTTTATGGTTTTTATTTATTATTTATATTGCGTTTTTATTTAAGTTTTTATTTACTTGCAGTATAGCCTATAGATACATTCTTACATATCTAATTTTATTGCCTGTTATATTCCATTATTTATAGTTACAGATTTGTAACTAATTAAACACGTATCGCGACAGCTTTACACGTATCAGTAAAGGACATAAAATTGAATTATTTCATTTATATTCGTCAATTTTAATTTAGAAACATCGGATTACACTATATCATGCGCAGTTCCTACCAAGTTAGATCATCCGGTGCCATTTGGAAATACTAATGAACAATAATTTAAGACATATAAACGTTTTCTTTAGAAGGTGGTAAAAAAATGTGTAGAAAAGTGTTCCGGAAAGATGCAATTAGTTTGAAATGTAACGACTCGTGTTTTATAGCGAGTTCCAAGGACAGGTCGGAAAATGACAGACTAGGATTTTATTGCTTCTAATTTTCAGTTATTTGCAGTTGAATCGATTTTTCAAAACAGTTATTTAATTGTTTCATAGAATTTATAATTAAGCTAATGACTGTTCTTACGTTGCGGGCGAAAGTGAAGAAACGGTTTGTAATCGTATTGTTTTGTTTAATAAAAATTACGACGAAGATTTTAACGTTGGGTTACAACAACTGTCTTGCAACAGTGAAAAGTGATTTGTCAGAGGTAGAAAGCTTGAGATAAGTGGAGATAGTGATTCATCCTTGCGGAGAAGTAGAGTCAAACGACTGGAAGCTTTGAAAGTAGGATTTGGAGGAAAAGTAGATTTTCGTTTTAAACTGAGTGTACAGACGAGAAATGTAATAGCGTTGAAAAGATTGGCTAGTACTGAAACTTGCCAACAGAGGAAATAGAAATTTACGGTAAATTGTTGGTGTCCATTGGGAGAACGATGGAAGGTTCGGCGTGAAAGAAGTCGATGTTTATATAAAATGAAATACTGAGTTGAAACTGGAGGTAGAAAAATGAAGGTTTTTAGAAAGTCTGGTTTGTTGTAAATGACCTTTTTTGGTAGTAAACTTTAAACAGACTTTTACAGGTAGTAGATCCAAGACTTTTATTTCTTTCATTGGGGTAATATTTTGGAAATGGCTGTAATTCAAGACCTCTCGTGATATTCATAGTGTTCACTAAAAATTTGGAATTTTCTCCGTGTCACACATCGACATAACTTTCTTCCTCCTTTTCCAAGGGCAGATGGTAGACACCTTTTTTCATCCTGGTTGAGAACAAGTCTATTTCGGGTAAACGAACCTGTCCACGATGCCTTGATTCTCCGCTACCCCCCCCCCCCCTATTACCAGGGGATAGTTATATCCGTTCCTTAGCCCTTTCTAATTCCATGTGCTCTTTACTCATACTTTTTCTTACAAAAGAGTGTAACGCCGCAGCCATCTCTCAATGACCCCGGTAGGAGAATAGGCAAAGGAGCCCTTTGTGGTGCGGGTTCAAAATAATCTGTACAGTCTATAGATACGGTTTAAAGCTCTGCGATGCTAACATTTAGTCGTCCCTACGGACCCAAATAGAGATCAAACTACTTTCGTAAAGCGATGTTACCACGCGAGCCATGATACTCTCACACGCCTATAACAAGTAGGCAACATACTACCTGCCATGACTGAATAGGACCCCTCCCTATGGCCTTGGTACAATATAGGCGTTACTTTTGAAATGTGAACTATTACCACTGACTACATATCTGTAAGGCGAGCAGTTCACGTGGATGAAATTCAGACCAAAATTGCAAGTACAAGTACTAGCTTCAGCAGCCCGACGTTAGACAGCGCTGCTTGTCATTTTCCTATGAGCGAGTGTGCGTTTATTATGAACAACTGAAGAAGACGGGGGAGCACTAAGGTGACACCCTCCAACCTTTTTATAACTGCGGTTGCAGCTCGTAAATGTTTTGTCAACAAGTTCTTTGTATCGCCAAAACGACATCGGATTGGATTTACGTAGACAAATGTTCCATTTCTGTGGAACCAGGAATCCATTGTGGAGTTTATCAATAATATACTAAAACTTTATAAAAAAATCTAAAATTATAATATTTAACATCTGCGCTACCTGCTGTAACCGAGTAGAAGGACTTAGGGGACTGTTTTGGTGCAATAGGGGTGAGAATGCGAACTATGACCACTGACTATGTATTTGTAAAACGAACAGTTCAAATGGAAAAAGGCATCACGTGTGTGGGGCCTCGAACCTGAAACGTCTGGCCCGTACTTCCCTCTTAGCACTCTCCACTGGGGCTATAAAGAAGTGTCACCCTAATATACCTTTGTAAGAAAAAGGCATCACGTGTGTGGGGCCTCGAACCTGAAACGTCTGGCCCGTACTTCCCTCTTAGCACTCTCCACTGGGGCCATAAAGAAGTGTCACCCTAATATACCTTTGTAAGAAAAAGGCATCACGTGTGTGGGGCTTCGAACCTGAAACGTCTGGTCCGTACTTCCCTCTTAGCACTCTCCACTGGGGCCATGAAGAAGTGTCACCCTAATATACCTTTGTAAGAAAAAAAATAAGGAAGAAATGGAAAGAATATAATTATATTGTCCTAAGAGTATAATATAATTCCTTCCACTGTTAAGATAAGAATATAATGATGGTCTGGTAATGGGAATAAGAGTTAATTACGGCACCACATTAGTTAGGGTCGCTTATAGTCAGGACCACTTAACCGTGGACTTGACCTTGCGTGTATTACCACTTCTGAAAACATGTTACATATTGAGAATGTTCGATACATCAACAGCTTCTGCATCCGATATGTCTACACATATTTCAAGAATTATTGTTATTTCATCCCGAAGCTAATTTATCTAATATTCACCGTCTCATGCAAGTGAGTGTTTCGACAGTCCTTATACTGTTTGTAGACATGTATTTAGACTAACCCTTAACCCCCATCTCGCCTACTACGATTTCTCAAGGCCAAGTGCACGGTTACGTGATCGACACTATACTCAAAGTAAGAGTGATCTCAACTGGGATGAAGAAAGGCGACCACCAGCTACTGGTTTCAATTGTGGTACGCAGGATGTGGGTGTGATACATATTTCCTAAGTGGAATATCTTTCTGGCAAAGTCGTAAAGAATAACCTCTCCTTTATTCCTTAATGCATTGCTGTTGGCTGAGTTCAGGTAAAAACTTTTTATATTTCTTCCGTTAAGTCTGCGGCCGCTGGTCCGCATATTCCCCAACAAATATGACGAGGCTGCGTTAGATCTGTTGCAACGGAAAACGTCAAGGCGCTGACCACTTGCGCAACCGTTGCGTCAGCCTCGCCAATTCGTATCGTCTCAGTGAGTAGCCAGTTTGCGCTGTTTGTCAACACGGTTTCGCCGGCGAATCAATTTGCGATGGCTCCTAGAAAATTGAGTGTTGAACTCGATTCCATTCGAATTCGAATCTGTCTTAGTTGCAAAACTGTCCGAGTGTTGTGCTGAAAGTATCCGGTTTCATCACGGCATTAAACCTAGCTCGACCGATCCGCGTGAAATCGCAGCTCACTAAGTGCTTTGGTCGCCGTGAAGAAATGATACACAAACGCCTAAATGTTATGAGTGTTAGTTGTATTGCAGGGAGAACGTGTTGCGTGGAACGTTTATTTATTTCGTTCTCTATCACTCCTACTTCATGTGGAGATGTTCGCCTAAGGACCTGTTCTCATATTTTTCTATAAATGTACATTGACATTTGCATACCATTTTCAAGGTCGTTCTCAAACCCCTCGAGTGTGGTAGATACTAGGAGATATATTTACGATCTTAATTTGTTACACTTCTTTATTCTTGGACATTTCCTCTCTTTAGCCTCTTTAATGCACCACATAGCTATTTATTAATTTTCGATAAGGTTCTAAGACTATTTATGGTACATTTGTTGATTGTTGTCAATTATAAATAATTAGGCTTTGAAATTACCTTTATATAGTTATCTAACTGTGGACTACTTTTCTATACCGAAGACGAATCTCTTCAGAATCAACATAGGTATTTATTATGTTATCTGTAAAAAACAAACAAAAAATTACACAATATAAAACAAATGTCGGAAAACGTAGAGTTCAAATACAAGTAAAAGATTTTAGAATATAATATCTTTCGAGGACTATAGAAATTCAGAGTTACCTGTTGTACACTCCAAAACGACAACTTATTTGTTTACTAAAAATCAATCAAACTGTATTTTAATTGAAATGAGAATAGAAAATAATGAAAAATTGTACCAAACACGAAATATGTTTTAGTATAAAATCAACCTTATTGTGTTAGATAAGGTATATAACTAAACTTATTGCCCGGCCAAGCGGTGGGAGAACGATTGATACGGGATTATAGGGGTAGGTCAGCCTGAGCACGGTATATAGAATAAGCTTACTCTATATACAATGGACTTGAGAGCACTGCGAATATCCGAAACTTTACAGACTTTAAATATTCATTAATACAGTTTAGTATTGTTTAGGCAGTTGCAGTGGCATTTTCATGAATTAATTCAATCTATTTTAAAACTGTGTACACACACACGCTCGGACATATGTATATACATAATATATTTATTTTAAAACTCGAAATGTTTCTAAACCGTAGATTCGCAAAACGCAGACGAACTTTGTTCTATAGCTTGAGTGTTTTGTATTTACGTTACGTACTAACATTTTAAGAAATGTGTTTGAACTTCATTTAATGCTGACGTTAAAATCTTTAGTTCAGCTGTTTGCAAGTTGTACGTTTGTTGATGCTCATGAAACCGCTATAAACTTTCTTTACATACAAACACTTAGCTGAATAAAATGGTGGGACTAACTTAGAGAGTTAAGTTTTCATATATCTTTTCAAACGATCGTAAACTGTAGGTTCGTAAAACTAACACGAAGTTCGTTACATAGTTTGAGTGTTTCGTATTTCCATTAAGTTTTAACATTTTAAAAAATGTGTTTGAACTTCATTTAATGCTGATGTTAAAGTCTTTAGTTCAGCTGTTTGCAGGTTATACGTCTATTGATGATCACGAAACCAATATAAATTTTCCATACTTAGAAACACTCAGGCGATTAAAATGGTGGCACTAACTTAGAGTTACGTTTTTCTAAATCTTTTCAAACGAACAAATAAGAAAGGATCTTATTACGGACGCCGGATGATAGTTATGGTAATTGTCTAGCTTTGTTGGATCCATATTCGCGTTAGCTAGGCATTTACATATACTGTGACATCATTCCTACATTAATGGGGTATTGTGTTGGTGAAATATTATCGTTGCCGCAAAGAAATTTATTGATCCATTTCAGTAATGCGGGATTTGTCAAGGAATGGCAATATACGGGGCTACGTTGCACACGCGCCGGGAATAATTTACTTTAAAAACGCCGACTGTAACAAGTTTTACGGTGTTACTTAACTGCTGTGGGGGCAGAGTAGTCTGCATGCAAGTGCCGTAAGCGAGTAGTACGGTACACCATAGGCACACCATAATTAAAATACAAAATAATAGTAATACAGTAGTAAAGTCGGACTTATCAGTCACAGGTCAGGCCGACAGAATTGACAACTTGAATTTATTAATTAAAATAAAATCATAAATAATTAAAATCGGTGAAATAGAGAAAAAAATATTTTTGGTTTACTAAAAAGTAACAAATTATTATGTATAACGTTTTGAAAGTTTATGTAAAAGAAATAGGCCTATAGGCTGCGTATTACGGTATAGACCTATTATTTTAAGAAATACACACCATGAGTATCAAAATACTTATCATAACACAAATGTTTATTAAAAAACTGTTATCAGAGTGAGTTAGTTTAAAATCAAATATTCTGAAAAAATAAATTTGTAAAAAACGTTTTAGTCATAACCTTCATATAACCACTAAGTTAATAACCAACGAAATAATCTTCTAACCCTTATATAACTGGGAAGTCTTCGGGATAATCCGTTTATCTTCGCTCGGTATCAGTAACTAGGTGTTTCCTAAAACCAGATACAAATCGTTATAAATACAAGTGAATGCGTTTCGTTTTTTCTCAAGAGTCAACGTTCGTATAAACTGAGTAATTAAATTTAATTAAACTATCAGTTAAGAACGCCAAGTGTTAGTTACGGCCTAGGAAGTGTTGGACTTAACACAAACACTTTTCTTGTAATCTAATGAAAACAATTTTCGTGAAAGTTTTTACATTTTTTAGCTTTCGTATTACGTTTTTACATTTACAACTTTTTTACTAAGCATTTATTTCTTCTATTAGTCGCTCTTATTACGGAAATTTCAATGATCGTTAGAATAGATGTCTAGTTTATTTTATGGCTGTTTCAGAGATAGTATCTCGTGCTCATCTTATGTTAGTGTATATTGCTGGAGCCCAAACAATCAATACTGTCTTCTATCGATTGTCACGTCTGTTTACGTTGCACGAAAACAAAAGCGCGTTATATATACAATAGTTGGTTATATATAGATAACACTACCCTCTATAGAGCCAAGGTGTTTTTTTAGTTTGGAAGTAGTTACATTAAATTGTCAAAAAGCCATTGAGTTTATACGTTAAATATAGATTTGGATATATATATATATATATATATATATATATATATATATATATATTCTGTTTTAGGTACTTGTATACAATACATTTTGTATTGTGGAACATAATAGCATGATTTCTATAAATATAATTGTCTAAATATTTTTTAATATTGTTTATACGCGAGGAAAAATAAATTTTAGAAAATTTAAATTATGAAAGTAATGGTTTTTTTACGAAGATGTAAATTTTTATGAAACAGAATTTTCTTCTTTACATAAAAATATGTAAATTTTTAATATAATTATTTTTTTTAATATTATAAAATGACTTGTTTCTCAAAATTGCAAGATAAATATTATAGACATTCAATATAGAGTAAAAAGATTTGGCTTGATCCTAAGGCTTGATCTTAGGATTTAAATCTTTTCAGTCCTTGTCCTTATTGTACTACTTGTAGATGTCTAAAATTCTACTATTTCAGAGTAAGGGTTTGTAGTGAATATATATATATATATATATATATATCTTCTTGTATAGTAATAAAAACAACTGAGGTTGTTTTTGATATATATATGTGTGTGTGTGTGTGTGTGTGTGTGTGTGTGTGTGTTACTTTAATTTGAGGAATTTGATTGGTGGGTAAGAAGAGGAATTAGGTTTGGTTTATCGCATTAGGAAACATTAACAAGGGAATTTTGGAAACATTCATGCTTGTGTTGGTAGGGTTGTTCCCAGATTTTTTCACTATCGGGGTTAGCCAATATAAGTTTAGTTTTTTTAATTTCTTTTAAGTATAAGGTCTGGCATTAAAACAAATAAAACATATTGTTCATCATACTGCTTCAAAAATAGTCGCATCGCTACTCCTTACGTACTTGGAAGGTGGCATTTCCAACCCTAGACTCGAAAAACAGCTGGTACTTGTTCCCAGACTGAGTGTAGTTATGCGTTCGGCCACCAGTTGCGCTGCCAGTCTGATGCATGTATTAGATAAGGGTTTGGAATCAGCTGTTCTTATTAATTTAGTTATAAACGTAAACAAAATTGTAGTCCGTAATTTTAGGAGAAATATTACTGTGTAGTTGTGACAAAATGTCAGACAACATTTCATTTGGATTATCAAATAGTTTGCTAAATAAAGTAGTGGATGTGCTAAGATTCATTGATCGGTGCACGAAGGAAAAAGCGCGCTTTAACCGATTAAGGGGTAATGTTTTACTTGTGTTTTTCGTAGAAAATAAAAATTGATAAAAAAGTTCTACTTTATGCTAAATATACGTAAAACACGAAGGCCACTTTCTGTACTAGTGAAGAAATATACAGTTTTAACTTTGTCGTTCTCTCTTGACCCGACATGCAATGTTCTCGAAAGGAGGACCTGATCCGTAATTAACTCCAAAACGCTGTGTGCATATTTGTTATATAGCGTACGATTCTGCTTAAACCATTGCCCCGTTACGTTAAGCATTCCAAATGGACCGGTCTGAATTATCTGGCAGCCCAGTCGAACGCTAATGACTGGGGCTGTACAATAAGAATTGCGCCCAGGTAATGGCGAAATCGTCCAGCCTAATAACCATTGTCCACATGTAAGAATTGCCAAAACTCATTAACCTAACCTAACAAGGCTCGGTGGTCACTCGCTGCCAATTAGGCGCGTCCGCTCCATAACTCACCTCGGGGCCATCCTGGTCACCGTTCGCGTCGGACGTTTCGGTTGCACTTCGGGATAAACGCACTTTCCAATGCGACAGACGGATTTCTTTACGACCGTTTCTGACGGTAACCCTGATTAAGTTCTCGTGATGGGTATTACCCAACTTGCTTGTGTCATACCGATTTACAGTAGCGCCTTGTGGAAAATTTTAAGATATAGGAGGCCTACACTTGAGAATTTTGAGCATAAGGTTTTTTACAAACCAATTCATAAATACTTGGCTAGGTTCAGTTCAGTTAGGTTAGTTTAGTTAGGCTACGTTAGGTTATGTTAAGATTGTTGGGTTAGGTTACGTTACGTGAGTTTAGTATAGTTAGATTACGTTAACGTTAGATTAGATTAGTTTTGTAGGTTAGGTTTCGTAACGTTATTTTAGTCGGGTTAGTTGTAGATAGGTTTAGTTTGGTTAGTTAGGTTACGTTACGTTATTTTAGTTGAATAGGTGTAGATAGGTTTGGTTTGGTGAGTTAGGTTACGTAACGTTATTTTAGTTGGGTTAGTTGTAGATAGGTTTGGTCTGGTTAGTTAGGTTACGTTACGTTATTTTAGTTGTAGATAGGTTTGGTTTGGTTAGTTAGGTTACGTTACGTTATTTGAGTTGTAGATAGGTTTGGTTTGGTTAGTTAGGTTGCGTTACGTTATTTTAGTTGTAGATAGGTTTGGTTTGGTTAGTTAGGTTACGTTACGTTATTTGAGTTGTAGATAGGTTTGGTTTGGTTAGTTAGGTTGCGTTACGTTATTTTAGTTGTAGATAGGTTTGGTTTGGTTAGTTAGGTTACGTTACGTTATTTTAGTTGTAGATAGGTTTGGTTTGGTTAGTTAGGTTGCGTTACGTTATTTTAGTTAGGTTAGGTTAGGTTACGTTATAACTGTATAAATCAACTGTGGCGTAATGTTTAATTTAAATAAAGGTAACCTCCATACCACAAATACCTTTTTTCTTTATTTAACACCTTATGTACATTTCAAAGCAATCAACCTAAAAGGTAATTTATAATAGAAATAAGAGGTTTTTTGTATAGAGGTTTCATTTATTTAAATTAGGCTACGTTAGGTTAATTTAGTTAGGATAGGTTATCTGGAGTTAATTAGGTTATGTTACGTTAGGATAAGTTACATTAGGTTAAAATCACTCGAAAAAGTCTTTTTGAATTGAACCAATTTGTATAATTAAATTTTATATTTAATAAAAATAACAATTAGATTCCGTTTCCCATAAAACCCATGATACGTAGATACAGTACTAGCCCTATATCGTAGATACTTTAATTATTTACATATAATTTTATAAGATTTTATTACAAAACTACTTGACATAACATAGACACAATGTTTTAATCGACAGTTCTTTATCCGGTTTTCTATTTTATCAATAATTCTAAATATATTTATATATATATATATATATATATATATATATTAAATTACAGTTTTACTTCAAAAATCCCTTCGCCATAGTGTAGTTTCATTGAAGACGCATTCGCAATGGGAACATCGGTTTCTGACCGTACATCGAGTCTTCCTCTCTGTAAATGTTTCTTAGTGTAGATTTCTCCTGGAGCCATTTAGCATTTCCCTCCAGCTCGCTTCTTTATGGTTGTTGGTTAGGCACCTCTTTTGGGAGAGAGGGTACTTTAGGTTATTGCTTTCTTTAGTCCATGTATTTGCACTCACCTTTCTTTTTACAAGGGGATGTAACGGGTAGAGACTCTTTCTATTCCAGGTGAGTGTTGCCATCTCTGCACTATACCAGTGGTTTCACTTTACCCACTTGAACTTGCCTACTATCACAGTCGTTTCCTACAGTTCATATTGCATGACGGCCTAAACTTAATACAATCAACCCCTTCAGCAAGCCTTAAATATATGGGATGATTTTTGTTTAACAGTCAAAATTTTTACTAAATGGAAATGCCTTTTTACACGCTACGTCTTATTGTAACGTACGTTTTGTCCAGTGAATACACACTACGTTTTCCCTCCCGCTTTTTACCTCAGTTCCAATCCAAACTCTTAACTTGTGTGAAGTTTGTTTAGTGCATCTTTTTGAAAGATATTTTTTTTAAAATTTATGGAGGAAACAAGGTTGCTTTCTTTTATTTTTTCAACTATAAGATGTTGGTGCTTAAAATGACAGAGAGGGGGTCGAGGGAGAGGCTTCTGAAATAAAGCCAGCATCCCCACGTCTAGTACTGAAAGGGGGGAACCTGATGACTGCCTATTGTCAATTGCTGGAGTTGGTAACACCATACATACTAAAACAAGAAAAGCCATTACAACCCATGCAAGACTAACAGCAACTCTCAGATATCTTGCAACAAGACGCAGCCTCAAGAACTTGTAGTTCACAGCCATAATATCTAAACCAGCGCTGAGCCTAATAACTCCTGAAACCTGTGATCCAATCTACTTGGTTTTAAAGAAGTATCCGCGCCATCCGTGGTATATCTTGATCATTTAATAATTCCAATAGGTCGAGGTGCCACAAAGATGGTTTGTATAGACTACGTCTTCTTCTATAGTTCCAGAGATTTTTGATGCCCTCACTTTTTTTAACTCTTTTTTGTAAAACTATTTCAACGAGTTAATTTTTTTTTTGTTAACTGTCTCTTTATTTGACATCGTGTCTATTTCTTTGTACTTTTTATCAGTTCGTCAACCGCGCCGTTTTTTTAATATGGTCACTATAGTCTTTATTTTTCACTTGCCACAAACACGGAAAACTTTTGTACATTTAAATGAATTCCCCGAAACAATCGTGGGTAAATTGCCGCAAGTCGGACATTATTAGGTTTTGTGGGGGAAACTAGTGGAGCTAGTCGTGAGCTGAGTCAAGATAGGACGTCTTGTCTGAACATGAGTCTACACGTTACGTTTTGTTTTTTCAGTTCTGTTCAAAATGGCGCTTTTCCCATCAGTTCTTTAATATGACCTTGGATTTCATTTCAGTTCGAAAAGACGTACGTTTTATTGTGTAGAGTTGTTATTCTACAACATTTAGAATAACACGTAGCGTGTAAACCGGCCTTAAAACCTTTTAATCTAAAAATCTAGCTTACGTCATAATGAGAAATTAAATATCGTTAGAGTGGGCGAAGAACAGAAGCATAGGGAGTAGAAACAGATGACGACCAGTGCAAGGTTTTAAGAAATGTTCGTAACTAGAATATAGAACGATACGTGACAATAAAATCATAGCTAGGCTGTGACGTCATTTGTCATCTACCCTACATGTGAAGACTGCGGTAATTTTAATGCCGGCTACCGTAAAAGTACGAACACCATCTACTCCGTCTGTCTGCGCCTGTTAGCCGCAACCAGCCACACTCCTATAGTTAACGACATTGTTACGTATCTATCCGGGTATTCAATAACTTTTATTTGCTCCGTTGCACTCCTTGATGAGGTACATGTGTTTTAAACAAAGCGAAAGCTCGGCTTATATAACCCTTCAATGAACTGTCATTAAGTGGCGGTTACAGTGCTACGGATACAGTTAGGTGTCTTAGCATTTAGCAGAAGTGTCTTGAGCAACCCGATGTTACGGTTAGCAAACTCCCGCCCACTGCATTATTGCCAGGACTCGCTTTCTGGCATTGTTCTCCTTAAGGCATTCACAAATATTTTAAGGCATAATTAGTTTTATCGGTTATAGGGGCTTTACAGAATAATTCCAGCAGAGAATTCCATTGGGATCTTCCAAGTTTAACTGAAAAATAAAAGAGCTTAAATGTATTATCAGAAAACTTCATGGCCTCTTCGTTTCGAAGTTAGGCAACCATCAACCCCATTCGCTCTTTCGATACCACTAGTTTACACACAATTTGCTAATGCCGCTAGTGAATCAATTACTGAAATTATTTATACAGGAATCCATCCTGCTCCCGTTGGCCTTTTAATGCACTCTTCTGTCCTTGATAATGTGTTGCAGCTATGCATACTGTTCTTGTCTCACGATGTGTAACAGGTATGTAATCCCCCCCCCTTTTGTCTGTTTTTTTCATCGTTGAAACCTCCACGTTCGTGATCTTTTGTGTCCAATAAACTCAGTGTACGGCTACGCAATCTCTTGATGTCCATCTTCCAACTCTCCACTCCATAGAACAATATAGACAATACGTAACATCTTATTACAAGACTTATTTCGAAAATGTCATGTCTACTTGCACCAGCAGAGGGACATTAACGCTACGTAATATGGGTGTTCTTTGAAGATACGATGGACAGACGGCTGATTATAATCGTATATTATAAATTTAATTTACCCATAGTAATCTATAATTAGCCCACATTATTAGGTTTTGTGTACACACATACACGCGCATGCACACTGTATATGAATAATATATAATGCATGTACCCTATAACACATTAATTTTTTTACCAGCTTAAGAGATACAGAGGGGATCTGCCTTGTTCGAGCCACACCGTATTGAAGAAAAGTAATGTGTACAGCACTACGCTTCCTTCTTTTATTAACCCTGGGGTCGCATTTTCACAGGTTGAGTAGTCTCGGAGGCGGAATTCTATTTCCCTACCAGGAATGAGTCCGGGCCGGAACTTTTATGTTATTCAGTCAGTCAGTCAGATGTGGAGGGGATTTGGTAGTCCCCGGAGGTTGTTACCACGACTCTGGCTGCGATTAGGGGTTTTGGTAGAGGGCTGGAGAAGGGCTTTAGGGGGGATACCTGCACGTTTAATGAGGTGAAAGGTAAGAAAAGTGATATTATTCTGGGGAACTAACTTTATTTATCAACAGGGGGGACTGATTAACTAACACTTTTTTTAAAATTTATTTATTTATTTTTTCTACATCGATACTTTTCACATGTAAGTAGAGGGGTGTTGTGTGCAGTCTGGCGTAGCGTTACATAGAGTGAAGAAGGTGTATGTGCTTAAATGTAGTGGTGTATAAATGACGTGAAGCTATTACTGAAGGAATTTTACAAAGTGACTTTAAACTAGGAATACCTAACCTAATACACGAAAAGTGAATGACAATACGAGAAATGGGAGATTAAGAAATGATCTTATAAACTAAATAAGGGTCAGCTTGAAATCTATTACAACAGATCTAAAACTAAACTTATCCAAGGAGACTTAAAGACGGCTGGAGGAGAAAGAATGCCTTATGCAGGGATGTCATTTAGGTTCTAGAAGGACTTTTGGGCAATAGGAGGAGGTCCAACTGAGTTGGCCCGATCCCTCATGCGAGTGTAAGTAGAGGTCTATTCACAGCCGAAGAGCAGGGTTTGGCGCAAAGAGAGGAAGAGCGAAGAGAATTGTGGGGGATGAGATGTGAAAGGAATCAACTGGAGTTGGAGAGGAATCCGAGGGAAGTATTGCTCATCCTACCCGCCCACGTCCTCACACACGAACACTTAAACACATATTCTGTTGCAGATTATTGTCTAAATAGGCTTATGGTAACAGGAAGAAAAAGAAAATGTTACAGGTGTTTTGGAATTGACAGGGGGATGCACATAGGCCCTATATCACCCATGGCTGCTTTGCCATTACAGAATAGCCTCATTAATAATAACCATAAAATCAACTGAACTGAACAAAATGTAGGGGTGTGTTAGCAGTACAAATTTATAGACAGAGCTGAAGTTTTGCACTTAATATCGGGGCCATTAAAAGTACAAAAGTAATTACAATGCACATAATTATAAAAATCACGTGTTGTAAAGTTTATAGGTTTGTATTATCTGGTTACTGAGCGATTGCGGCCTATTGGCCATGAAGCTAGAATATATCAGTCGTATTGATTTGCTGCGAAGGAAGCTCGAATGGTATTTCAGCT
Organism: Prosapia bicincta; assembly: GCA_036971475.1. Taxonomy (NCBI): domain Eukaryota; kingdom Metazoa; phylum Arthropoda; class Insecta; order Hemiptera; family Cercopidae; genus Prosapia; species Prosapia bicincta. The sequence continues at coordinate 23,198,879 of JBAIZL010000006.1, read as the reverse complement.
TCTAAACAAAGATATTTCCGGGTAGTAGTGGACAAATAAAGTTTTTACCCGTGTTTAAGAGATTTTAATGAACGATTCACCAGTGTTCGTGCATTTTTTTTCAGCGGAGATTTCAAACCTTATAAAAACTCGTTGACCTCTCATAAATGTGAGTTTGCAAACTAAAAATAACAGCCAGCCTTGGGTTTTTAAAAATCGTCGAAAGCTCGGCTGCCCTAAAATCGACCGGACCGCATATATTTACCTAATAATATGGCCAGGCCAGCACTGTGTTACTGTCAACTCCAACGCAGTCTGGCTTTTTTTTTAATTAGTAAATTCTTAATCACCAAGTTCAGAGTTTCGCCAGTTCTGGATAAAAGAATGTTTTCTGTGCGCTGAGTAATGCTCTACTTTCTGAATAATTTATCATTTTAAAATGTTCCTATTGGGCGAGCTGCGCAGAATTTCGACCAATAGTGGTCTATTTGTCGAATTTTACTTACTTACTTACTAGCCAACGCCCACTCTTGGCTGTTGGGCCATTTGGTGGCGCGCTGACCAGTAGAGGCGAGAGATCTCTTCTTCCTTCGTGTCGTTCAGGGGTCCATGGTCCAGAGCTGTACATGACTGGAGGTGCTCAGCTGTCATGTCCTCCCCGCTGTCACATAGGGTGCACCTGGGAGACGAGAAGACGTGTATCTTGTTTAGGTGTGCAGCTAGGTAATCGTGTCCAGTTGTGAGTCTAAAAAGTGCAACCCCGTCCCGTCGGGGTAACATGTTGTTAATTGGCCCGTTTTCGACAAGAGTAGCCCAACGTTTATTAAAAGATGCTTCTCGTAAGTAGGCCTGAGTGCTCCTCTTTATTGCAGCATTTATTTGTATTTTTATGGAGGGGAGCGAAGTTGCTACGCTCGGCTGTGGGAGCGTTGTTCCTTTTTTTGCCAATGAGTCAGCTAATTCATTTCCTCTTATATCCACGTGGCTGGGGATCCATTGTAATTCAATTTTCCATCCCCTATTCATTAGTTTTGATAAATTTTGACGGCAGGCTAGAGTGGATCTGCAATCGGTCTTCTTGTTATTTGTTACGGCCATTATTGCAGCCATTGAATCTACAAGAAAGACTGCTTGTGCCGGTGTCTTTATTTTCTTCATTTCGTTTAATGCCGCTAGTATGGCGGTTATTTCACCGTCAAAGTTACTTTGGTTGTTGCCAACTGCTAGCGATCCTTCGAAAAGATTACAGTAATAACCAGCTCCAGTCTGTCCTTTGTCTGGGAGGCACGATCCATCGGTATATACATGTAGCCACTGTGTCTCTAGATAGACTGTGTTGATGGTTCTGAGGGCTGCAGCCTTTAGTTCTAGTGGGTTACAATCTTTCTTTGGGATGTTGTGGTCAAGAAGATTTAGGATTCCCTTGGGCAGTGAATTGAACACTTCATGTTTCCTGATATCTGTTGTATGAGTGCCAATGTTGATGTTGTATTTCTTAATCAACTCTTTATATGTGGTTATCGGAGTTTTTTGTGTTTTTAGCCTCGTTGTGGCTTCTTTAAAGTTTGCCCATCGGTGGCTGTACGTCCTTTTGTTTCTCTCCCAAAACCCGAGGCTGAGTTTTTCTCTTCTAAACTGCATTGGCTCTGTTTCCAACTGTGCCTCCATTGCTGCTATCGGGGTCGATTTTGGTGCACCAGTGATGACTCGGAGGACTGCATTTTGGGTTCTATCCAAGATTTGGGATGTGGTGTTTGACGCTGTGATTGTTGCTTCAGCTCCGTACTCGAGTATGGGGCGTATATATGTTTTGTACGGAGTTTGTTTGATCAAGTGAGTATGTTTTGATCAACATCACCCCCCTGTCGAATTTTACTGTCAAATACGCATAACATTATCCTGAAAAAGTTGTGTTCATATAAAGTTTTCAGGCGAAAAACGTTTTTCATCATAAAAGGAGATTGTTACAAAAAAATGCTTTAACTCTTTTCAATTTTATTATAGTATTATGGTATTTCTGTATTAGGAAACGTATTTATGTAGATAAAAACGTATTTATGTAAATAAGAAATGTATTTCTGTAGATAAGAAACGTATTTATTTAGATGAGAAAGGTATTTCTGTAGATGAGAAACATATCTTTGTAGATAAGAAACTTATTTCTGAATTAAGAAACGTATTTCTATAGATAAGAAACGTATTTCTGTAGATGAGAAACGTATTTCTGTATATAATAAACGTATTTCTATAGATAAGAAACGTATTTCTGTAGACGAGAAACATCAGTTGGTAATTTAAAAAAATTTTTATAATCAGAAAGTTTTTAAAATCCAAATTATATGATTAATTTTTGACCTTTCGTAGAAATCATTGGTGAATAGCCTTCTATCAAATGACCATTAACTGTTACTGCAAAAACAGGAAAAATCAAATTCATGTACGAAATATTTGACTTTATTGTGTTATACGAATAATTTGCCATTGTTAAAATGCAAGGCAAAGACTGCATTAACAGACGCATGTAGGGACAATAACCGAAACAAGCTCTATCCTCATCGATTGTAGTGTTTTCTCAAGGTTGAGTTGAAGAAAACAGCAGAATCAATGTTGAAGCAGTGACAAACAAGTTGCATCAATACACATCAACAAAACAGCCTCTTAACTTCATCATTATAATCGTCGCCTTTTAGAAATTAATTTTCTTTTCAAAAAATAAATCCTAAAATTTTTGAAACAGTTCATTAAATAAGTTTAAGATAAACACGTTTTGCTTGCGTGTTGAATGCGGAAAGCAGAGACGATTGGGTTCACGGTGTCGCGGGGGAAGCGTGTGGTCACATTCCACACCAGTCACGATAAGCCAGAGTCCTCGGTAGCCTTTTCTGTACTAAACGCCTTTTATGGTAAGCCCAGACAAATCATCTGTGGTTCGAAACATCAGGTTCCATCACAGATGTTGCGGTGATTAATTAAAACATGGTGTAGCTACGTGCCAGAGCGAGTTTAATGGGGGGATACGATGTACGACGTTAGTTTACTTCACGAATATGCATTAGGTTTTCGCTATCGCAGGGATGGTGTTTACTGGTGTTGTCTAAGGAGTGCCGGTATGCGGGGATCCGAAAGAGGAACAAAACCTGTCTTTGTGATTAGAAGTGAAGCTGCCCTATATTCCGTCTCGTGTCTACTCATGGGCGTCACTAGAAAGTTTAATGAAGGCGGAGGGAAAAAACAGAATATCGACTGAAATGTAGAAATAATATAATAGTGAGTATAGAGGGGGAATTGTGCATTACATTTTAAATTGAATTATTCACGAAACCACAGATTCATCAAACGTATAAATTATGCATTATTATTATTATAGATAATTAAATCGAATTAATTGCAGTAAATATTTGTATTTTACTTAAAGCTCACGCAATTTCTGTTCCTGACTATAGTTATTTTGGAATCCCAGCTATAATCGACGACGCAATTTTCAAAATAGCCTTAACAACCTTAATGTTGGTCAATACGCTCCAAAATCCAGGGTTAACTGTCCAAAGAAAAATCCCTGTTCTCCCCTAACGACATTCAAGTGCCCACAGATTTTTGAAATTTCCCATCAGGCCACTGTCTTTAAATCCTCAACAGATGGTGACAACACGCCCATAATATAATATAGATTAGGGATTCCTACACTATCTTTGCTGCTTTCTTTGTCCTTATCCCTTTTTTGTCTTTGCCACCATTCCCTTCCTACACCCATTCGTCCTTCATTCTATCTTCTTCCTACACCCATATGCTCTATTGTTTAGTAAACTCATTCCTCCCTCTCTCTATCCCTTTACTACATCCATTCCTTTTTCTCTCTATCCCCTTGCTACATCAATTTCTCTGTTCCTTTAGTCCGTTCCTACATCAATTCCTCTTTTCCTCTAGGTCGTTCCTACATCTATTCCTCCTTCCCCCTATCCATTTGTTACACCCATTCGTTCTTCCCTCTATCCCTATCCTACAGCCATCGTTAATTTCCCATAACCCTTTCCTTCGTTGATTGCGAATTCCCTCTATCCCCTTGTTACGCCGGTTCTGCTTTCCATCTAGTACATCTACTCCTCCTTCCTTCTATCCACTTGCTACACCCATTCCTTCTTCCCTTTATCCCTATCCTACATCCATCCTTCATTTCCTATAACCCCTTCCTTCGTTGAATGCGAATTCCCTCTATCCCCTACTTACGCCGGTTCTGCTTTCCCTCTACTACATCTATTCCTCCTTCCTTCTATCCACTTGCTACACCCATTCCTTCTTCCCTATCCTACATCTATCTTTATTTCCTATAACCCATTCCTTCGTCGATTGCGAATTCCCACTATCCCCTTCTTACGTTAGGTTCTTCTTTCCCTCTACTGCATCTATTCCTCCTCCCTTCTATCCACTTGCTACACCCATTCCTTCTTCCCTCTATCCCTATCCTACATCTATCTAAATTTCCTATCCCTAACCCATTCCTTCGTTGATTGCGAATTCACTCTATCCCCTTCTCACGTCAGGTTCTTCTTTCCCTATCCTACATCCATTCTTTCTTCCCTCTAACCCTTTCCTACGTCTATTCGTCGTTCCCTCTACTCCGCTTTCCTAACAACATTAATAAATTCATATACACCACTAATTCCTCCCGTTAATTATTTACTGAGGAAACAATTTCACAGATCCTTACGACCCCGATAAAGAGTTCATCCACGTTCTCGACTTACACGAATGAGTCATGATCCCCTCCACTCTGTACCAAAGGACATTTATGCACCTCAGTCTATACTTGACGTTGCCCTCTACACATCTCTTCAGCCGATAAGAATATTAGTCGCTGACGTCTTAAAACAGTCCCCGGGCGCCTTGTTAGGACGATCTCTTGCGTCCCTAACAGTTATCCACCCCGCAAGGTTTCGTTTGCTACTGTCCCCAGCTCGTCCTCATTTTCCTTTTTTTTATTCTCACCTATTAGTCCTACTTTCTTCATGTTTGATTACTCAGTTCTTGTGATGGGGGAGAGGACTGGAACGTCGAGGATGGCTGCATACGTCTACCCTCTTATCACACCGATATTTATACTGCATTCAAATGTATTTCAGTGGTAACATGATTTCGTACAACAGCCGAATTATGTAATAGTCTATGTTGTAGAGCAGCTGTTGTGACACATAGGTTATGTTACTCTAGATATTTATTGTACATTAACAAGTTAAAATTTTATTATTAAATAATTATACAGTATTAATTAATGGATTTTTATATTTCGATAAATCTTACTATATAACTCAATATAATGATAATAATGAGTTATAGGAAATATTTTTATTGTAATTTTTGAAATGAAAGCAATGTTAGGCGCTTCTGGCCCTTTTTAAGAACCGATTTAAATTATGTTCGTTAAATAAAATTTGTATTTAGTAAATATTTCAACATCTAATAAAGGTTTTCCATTATTTTCACCCTCTTGTTATTACCTACATTAAGTAGATTCTATTAAAATCTCTACTAACAACATTCTTTAAATTGCCATTATTTTGTAGTTTTAATATAACCAGTGAGAATGACAACACTTAGGGTAGAAGAGGATTGCGTATATAGGTAGGATTAAGTACAGACATAAAACGCCTGAGGTGATCGTTGTACCCTGTATAGCTGTTTTAGGGTCTATACTCTTAACATCCCCTTGGAAGAAGAACAATAAGGCCGGGTAGATGGAATTAGGTAGTAATAAGAAAAGGGCATTATCGTCCCTTGGTACTGGAGATTGAGGTGTTGCATAGGTAATGTCGCTTACTTGTATTAGTCCTGACTTCAATCAGGTGCAAGAGAGGTGTCTACCCTTAACCGAAACTATATTGTAATAAGACTATGAATATAGTGTAAAATAATACTATGTTTTAACTACTTTAAGAACCATTAGTTTTAACAACGCCCTATATTTATTTCATTAATAAACTAATATCTCTGAACCCTTAGTTAAAACTAGTGGCCTGTGGAACTGGAATTACCCCCCCCGCCCATTCATACTAATAGAGGGTTTTACATTTTTCTATAAATGTTAACGTGCTTATCAGTGTTTTTGTTCTTAAGCATGTTTCAATGCGCATAACCTCTAATTAACCTCGCTGCGAGGTCTACCAAAATACGGAGCCAGGGGAGTGTCTCTATTGCAATCCTACATGTAAAATATCTTCGCCAGAAATAAAACATTCTCGACAAGATTCGAAAGTGATATTTTCTACAAAAACTAAATTCTTACACCCTGCGCTGGATATTTGGATTAACAAGGTCGCGGCATTTGTTCAGCGTGTCGCCAATATCTCATTCTACACTTTACACGCAACTGGTCGCTACTCGCTTGAAGTGAACATGAATGGGCTTTTACCTCCGGTCGGGGGCCCGTAACTGTCACCGTGATATAGCTTCCCCTCGCCGAGCGGCCGTAACGTATTCCGTCATATTGTCGTATTAATACGGCTCCAGGTGCTTTACGGCAGTTAATTATCGTTCAAGTGACGCCGTAAAAATCCAACCCGTGGATATGGATAGCGTAATAGATACATTTTAACCATGCAGTTGTCTAAATTATAGTAAGGTTATTTGGTTACTTTGATAAATACGTTACCTTAAGTGCAATTTCATTGGTTGTACGTTATTTATTAAACAATGTAGTAAACATGTTAGATTTTCCTATAATAAATAGTTTCTAGATTACGGTACTATTTGTTCAGAAACTTGAAAGATCGGGCAAGTAGAGGTAATTTTATCAAAGAGTGGATGGTTTCTCTTTTTTCGCAATTTTTTCCAATCGATTGTCAGTTATTCTATCGACGTGTTATTCTTCTTCTTCCAAACCATTTCGAGAGGGTTACATCATGACAGTTTGTAGCGAAGGTTATGGAATTACCTGTATCTGTAAACATAAGCTCATTAAACTGAATTTCCTAATCGTGCACACATTAAGAATAACATTATATTAAGAGCGAGACGAAAACATGAAATGCTTTAAACTTATTCAACTTAAACACTAGCGTTTTGTTCTAACCATACTTGGATTACTTGGCCCAAAAAATCGTTGAATATATACACCAAGAATTAATGTAATGTTCGACAAGAAATCGCTCCGTGCTTTAATATTTGAAGGTTAAAATGTATTTTAATACATTGACAGTGTAGGGTTTTATTGTAACAGCTTGGAGCAACGTGTCGTAATTTTTTATTTTAAATAAATAAAACCTCTTAACAAAAAAAAACTAATAATTTTAATCCTTATGTACATTTCGATTGTAAAGCAGTCATCTTCAGAGGAGATTATTACAAAAATAATTTGTAATCTTGAGAGGAAGGTGCTTGTAATAATTTCATCTGAATATGATTGCTTTACAAGATGATGTACAATCGAAATTGGATTGTATAAAGCAATTGCAATAAGGATTAAAACAAACAGTATTTTTGCTCAAGAAGTTTTATTTATTTAAAATTAGATTTTACTGTGCAATTTTAATTTTATTTTAATTGATTTTATTTCAAATTGTTACAATTTCATCTTTCACGGTACGAGTGCAAAATATTGTTCCCGATTTTATGATTGCACTCTTCACCTTTAGAGATATTTTTTTTTATCTCTAAGCACCAGCTATTACCTTAAACCTTTGCTAAATATGTCCGCTTATGTGTACTTAATAGTGTCTTTGCAGTGATTATACATTCAGTAAATGACATCCTGCGGCTCCTGCACAACCCTGGCTTGGCAAGGGCGACCTTCCGCTCTACTTCTTTTCCCTGACTAGGTTATTATTCCATCTCTCCTTTTCTTACAACCCTTACTGTGTTTAACCACATAATTTGTTTTAACTACAAATAGACTGTTGTACAGTTTCATTTCAAGTAAAAGAACCCATCTAACACTTGTCGATTTAATCAATAGAAACGGTTTCTGTTACACATTCGTTCAGAATTTTGGACACAAGCTATAGTTTTTTCATTCCTTGTAGAACCATGTAAATTTTGAAAGTCTTTATTTGTTAGAAAGTTAGGAGAGTCTAACTTAGGAGAGTTAAGGTTTAAATTTCAGTTAGACTCTCCTCAAAAATTGTATTTATTTGCTACCAATTAAAAGTAAATTTTCTAAACAAAAAATAGCCTATATTGTTTACTTTTATGGTTTCATTATATTTTACTGTACAGCGACAGTGTTATTTTCTTCTCACTAGCCATTTTTGCAATCATTGCTTCAAATTTTATTTTTTTATTAATTGCAATTTTTTACTTTTGGAAACCCTCTTGAATTCCTTGGCCACGTGTCTCTGGTTGGTTAATGCCTTCAAATTTTGACTCGTTTGCATTTTTTTGCGTTGAATTTGGAGATGGCCTTAGTTTTTCATCCCTTACCCAAATATGTTTCAAAATTTAATATGTTGAAAATACTTAAAGATATGAGATTTAATAACAGATGTACATGCAAGTGCTATCTGCTGATTTTATTATGAGAAGGAATCGTATTCATCAAAAACAGCAGTTGGAAGACTCTATAAACTTATAGAGCTTTGATAAATTTGTTGTCGATAAAATTAGGTTTTCCAACATAAGTGGATTATATAATCAGTTGTCGCAAGGGTGACGAACATTCTGAAGAGACAGTTCATCTCGTAAACACTGACAGTAGATTAGTTACGTGATAGTGCTAAGTTTTTCATCAGTATTATTTCAAATAACGTTTGTTAGACTGCCATTTTGCCTAGACCACGTTGCGCCGGTGGACTCTCTTGTGCTCATATTACGCCATTGGCTTGGTTATTATTAGATCGGCGCAGCATAGATAGAATGCCATGTTCACACTCGACAGGATCATATCTGAGGCCCTTAGGGCTTAACAGCTAGACGTGATCACCTTCACATTCCCCTCACTTGTTACTGCATCGACCAAATATTTCTTATACCACCATCATGCCATATTATAAATTATCTGCAGCCGTAATCATAGTTTACAACGGCGATACGACGATATCAAGGCATTTTTTGCGATTAGACAAGTGTACGGTGTTTAGCTAATACTGTTCACAGACATTTAAATCTTGGTCAGAGATTTTAACACGCGCATTGTTGATAATGGATTTAAGCAAATCGTAATAAAAAGGTGATGTGCGGAGAATTTAATGTCTTTCTAGTGTATTATTGGCGTTAAATAAACTAAAGATGTGTTTAAATGTAGAAAACTACAGAATTTTATTTAAGGTCGCATAATAGTTTGTTTAACGATTTGGGTTGAAATAATTTTGGAATTAGAGAGAAATTGGTGATATTATTTTTAAGAACACTGATTACAACAAAATTGGAACTAAAAATTTTACTTAATTTTAAATGAGTTTAAAATCGAGAAACAAAATTGTCGTGACCCTTATTGTGTTACAGTTCCATTTAGAACTCTTGAAACATGATTTCTACACCAACGTACTTCTGATCAGAGAAAACTTTCGACCCTTGTAAAAGACATTTTGTTTAACCAACACCCGTTCTTGGTATTTCAGCCAGTAGCAACGCCCATCGGGGTCCTCAGGAGAATCGGAAAGACCTGGACAAGAGTCCATTCTGCTTTTTTGGCAGACGGGGCAGGTGGGATCTTCTACTATGCCTATCCGGTGCAGGTGGACAGGAGGTAGTCATAGCCAATTAGTATGCGAATTCTGGCGACCGCTTTCATATAGGGAGGGGTTTCTTGTTTTCTCCAGAAATATAGTGTTCAAGCAGTTCACAAGACTCAATGATCTTGACGGGTCAGTTTCTGCACCCGTCCATCAGCCAGTCCGTTTCCTACAATCCTTACGTGGCTAGAGATCCATTGTACTTATACATGCTATCCCTTCGTTGATTAGCCTCTTAATTTCAGGACGGTCCGAAGATTGTCCGTAAATGCATTAGAGGCCAATGCCATGTAGAAAAGGTAGGATTACTCGTCTTCATTGGATACAGCTACTTGTTAACCCATGGATCACTGACGTAACACGAGAACCCGCCCTCGTCAGTTCTGTGGACGGGCCATGGGGTAAGTCATCCTGTCTGGCCTGGATGGGCGGTAAGTCCCCTCCAGCGTCTGGAAGGCTACTCAAGCTTCCGAGGTGTGTGATAGCGGGCCACCGACCATTCAGGGCTTCGGGGCTTTAATCCCAATAATGGTAACTGGGGATCATGTACGTAGCCTGCGGTGTTATTGTCCCCCGGTAAATGAGCCGAAAGAAAGGTTTTGTGAGGGCAGTGGTTCCATATGCTAGCGTAGATTCCGTGTATCTTTCTAAATTGTGTACTTCCTGGGGGAGGATCAAAGTCGCGAGGCTAGGCACCCTCCTGGTAATATTCTTCTATTCTATAGCTTCTTCTTATTATTTCCTCTTTCAATCCACATCAGTACGGGACATCACATTCCGACATGTGTTGTTTGAATGCGATGGTTTGGCTGCTGGGAACGTTTTAGTCTTCGAAAACGTTTAAAGGTGTTCTTGGACGTTTAATAGTGCCGTGTCATCTCTTTTTTGCATTACCTAAATATATTTCATAGCTTTAATAGTTTTTAAAATCTTATAATTTTTAGTAGCCTAATTGTTCTACCTTATAGTGCTATTTAACATTTTTTTCATTTCTAACAATTATTTTGTTATATTTAAACATTTATTTTAGTTTGTAGTCTTGGGAACATTTAAGCACTTATGTTATTCTAATTTTAGGATTTAATCTTTAGTATTCACTCTTATTTATTTAACCTAATTTGATTTTCCTGAAGAAGATAATGAAAAAAGCGTTAACTCCATTTTTAAAGGAATGATATTGTAAATTATCTTGTTAAATAATATTAAGAATGCATCTACTCTATGTTGTACATAGAGTCTGAAAGAAATTAAGTTTTAATATTGTAAGAAAAGGCGGAAACCCAGTTGCATGAATCATTAAATATTGTACCTTGTTAACTTATATTTATGCTGCTTGTTTACGAAACACAGAACTACATTAGAGTCTCGATTATCCGACGAAATGCGGGCCGTGGCAAAACGTGGATAGCACTGAGTCTATCAAAGATCGAGAGCAAAACGTTTGTAAACTGCTGAAATAAATAAAAACGTGGTCAAAAATGTGAAAAAATTAAAAATAATTTATAGTGAAATAAAAACATCAGAAAAAAGACAGATAAAAACCTATATTTACGTCTTTGCTCTAACCACAAAGAAAGCCAAAGCGTGTACACGTACTGTATAGTTTTTTTTACTGTTTCGGTTAAGCCGAAACTTGGTTAATCGGAAGTCGGATAACGAGATTCTACTGTAATTCATTTTACAAAAATGGAGAAACCATTAGGTTTCAGGTAAGATTAACAAACTCGTAGCTCATGAGTAAGCCGTAAGTAAAACAATCACTTGCCAATCAATTTTGATTTATTTTAAAATTCGATTACTGATCGGAAGGATTGTTTTCATAGTAACATAAAAGTAGAATCGAATATTATTTAGAACGGTCTAATCGCTTTCTGGTCTATGCGGTTACCAGTTCTCTCAACTGTGCTTCGCTACACCTCCAGAGGCACATTTGTAGACGGTAGATAGTTAATAAAGCTATTAACACCTTGTAGGAGAGTAGAAAGAAAATCGGACTGTTCTGGAAAATGGAAGATAATCATGGCTCGCGTGTTCAGCTCTCGTTTATATCCTCGATTTCCATAATTTCTATATTTCTCAATCGGTACCTCGTCAGGTGATAAATTAATATTTTTAATAATACTGTGTTCGCCTTAAAACGTTACACAATGATTGAATATAGTAAACTTTCGCCATCTTTGTATTGCTGGCCTACAACAACCGCATACGAACGTATATTTTTTAGATAGGTGTATAAATAGCTTTGTACGAGGGCAGAGTTGGATTAGCTAACCTACTTGAGGGAGTTACACAATGAATCGATAGCTATCTCATCTCGCCTGCAACTGAAAACGTATACAACCTTATGATTGGCGGCGGATGTGGTTTGAAAATCGAATTGAAATGCGCTATCGATTTATTTCTTTTGGATGTAATCGCAGCAGAGAAATCTTAATTGAGTCAGAGCCGAGCGGATGACATGTCAATACGAAACTGTTGAAATGTTGGCAAACTTTAACCCCTTCACTGAACGTAACAATGGCGTCGTGAGGTGATCTTTGATCCTGACCTTCTGGGCCTCTCACTGAGGTAGCGAGGCTGAGCCGGCCCGGCCCTAAACTGAAAGTGTCTATGAGATATATCAGTGTATAGTTTTCATAATGTTTTGATCGTTGTAGATTAATGTATTTAAATTTAATACTATATTAGGTTTATAGTGAAAGTTTTAGTGAAAAAAAAAAAACACCTACTAGGACTGCTTCGTACACATCGTTCTTCTTTGCTACTGTTTTCTCAACCTGATTTCTCGACCAACTAGCTTCACCTAGCTCTATCCGGCACAATAACGTGTTTCGAGAAAAACAGTTTACATTCTTACTTGTGTCTCCCTTTATTGCCGTCCCTATTAGGGCCGAGACGATTCGTAAAATTCGCTACGTATTTAAAAATTAGTTTCAATAGAGTTAAAATTAGAAACGTATTTTACTCATTATTGTAGAAGAACGACAAGGAGGCTCATAATCGCTTAAGGAGCTTTCTGTTTCCATGACAACTGACCTTAATCACGACTCATTCTTCGCTCTCCTTCTGTGACCGTTTCGTTCTATGTGCTTTGTAAAGAAAGATACATTTGGACCAAGTGGCCAGCGCTTCTCCAAATGTGTTGAGATCCTCTAATACCTTTCTGATTTTAATTCTACCACGTTTACAGCTAGTATAACTAAGTATGCATTTTTTCAGTTCGTAACAAAAAGGTTTTCCTGAAAGGGAACTCACACGCCCTCTGTTTATCTCATGTGACATGTCTGTGAGATAAGCTGAGGACCTGTGCAGATCCCGTAGGTTTTTACAGAGACCGATGGACTGTGCTAGTCAGTGGTCTTTTCCAACGTTAGACTGCGCAGTTTATGCAGGTTGTAGCTCAGGGTGTGCAGTGCTCACCGTATTGCCTAGTACGGTCTCAAATTTACCTTCCCGAGCCTTGGGGCAGCACACGCTTATATTCCGATTGTTAAAAAGCCGGCAACCTATGATGTTATAGTAAAACTGACACCCATGGAGCTTGATGCGACACATGATATTGAAGTGAACAAAAATAACAACATGAGATCTGTTTTCGCAAAGAGGTGGAGAACGATTCGGGAGCTTCACCGAATGAAGTTTATGTTCTCGACCTTTGCCATTTCGGAACACTATGTTTAGGGGGTAATCCTGAGGAAAAAGGTTACAGACATAAACCTTTGCACCAACGGTCACGTGGGTTTTACTTTTCCTTTGCTCATCCTCTAGCAACGCATCTATGCAACGTCCTGGTGCTCTTCGTTTTCTGTCCACCATTGAATATACTACAACGAACCCACTAGAAGTGAGGGAAATCGGATGGACCTTAGGTGTCAAGGCTTCCTAGGTCCACGCCTTCAGTCAAATAACTGCACAGATAAACTGAAGGTGTGTGGGGCCCTTGAAACAATCTTGACAAATGTTGAGTCTGTTTTTATATGACTTGTTAACTTTTAAAAATTAAATCGAAACATGTTGCTCCATCATTGCTACAGATATAGTTTGGCAATCTCGTTTGGATACAGATATATATTACATTTTGGCAATCTTGTCACATTTTGGCAAAATCATGTCACATTTTAGCAAGGTCAAGTTACGTTTTGTGAATGTCATGTCAGCTTTTGGGAATCTCGTCACATTTTGGCAAGGTCATGTTACGTTTTGGCAATCTCGTCACATTTTGGCAAGGTCATGTCACGTTTTGGCAATCTCGTCACATTTTGGCAAGGTCATGTCACGTTTTGGGAATGTCATTTCACATTTTGGCAATCTCGTCACATTTTGGCCAAATCATGTAACATTTTAGCAAGGTCAAGTTAGGTTTTGGGAATGTCATGTCAGCTTTCGGCAATCTCGCCACATTTTGTCAAGGTCATGTCACGTTTTGGCAATCTCGCCGCATTTTGGCAAAGTCATGTCACGTTTTGGGAATGTCATTTCACATTTTAGCAAGGTCAAGTCACGTTTTGGGAATTTCTTGTCAAATTTTGGCAAGGTCGTGTTACATTTTTGCAAGGTTATATCATGTGTTACGTTGGCAAATATAAAACATAGTATGGAGTTCCTTTTGGTCGGACAAGCTATATATTGTTGTGTTTCTTAATGTTTATTTGATTTCGTATAGCCTGCTTCAATAATCTGAAAATGGAAGACACTTTATTTACATCTGTTTCTTTAATATCTGTGTTATTATTTTCTAATAAATGTTTCAAGCCTCTTAGCAAAACTGAAATAATATTACATGACTGGAATAATTTTAATAATTCTTTAGAAGCCATCCCTAGTACGTTACGAATGTGATATGTTCATGCCTTGCGTGTTGGTACGATGGTCACGTACTGCGCACGCGCGCGAATGTGCACCAACAATACGCTCACACTAGCATGCTCATCAGGTCGGCTAAACGATTTATTCTGATATGCATCGTATATAATTAGTAAGTGTCGAGACGATTTTGTAAATCCTTTCTAATGGCATCTTGGCGTCCGCGCCAGATGCAGTGGTAATTTATTATGACAATGTATTATGTTTGTTTAAATAATACATGATTCATGAAACGGAGAATTAACTGTGCGGTTAGAAAGAGAGCACAAGTCGGGTATTTTTCATTCTTCTATGTCGTAAACAATTTTTATAACAGGTAAATAGAACAGCTTGGCACTCGTATCATACCTTCATTAAGGTTTCCTAAACGCCAGCCTACCTGATAGGCCTAGGTATCCGTCAGGAATAGAGTTTTAACTGATTCTATGAAAATGTAACACTTGCGTCAACAAATGACCTCACTGATCGCTCAAGCAGAAATACAGAACTCCTAAATGTTTGAATATAAACTAAATTATGTAAAAAAAGCAGAAATACTATATCACGAAATTTAAGGCAACAATAACGACAACATTCAGTATTATTACTGAATAATAACAGATAGAAGAAAACAATTCACCACATTTATCGCCATATGAAGCCTCTTCGTTAAAACAACTATTTTGTATTTTTCTTTTTACAATTAAGGTTAGGGTGACCCGATGTATATTCTAAACATAATTTACAAACATTTTAAATCTTCAAGTTAAAAATAAAAATTTTATGTTTACCAGTTATTATGAACCAATACTACTAGATTTAAAGATTTAGATTTTTGAAAAGGTATTTCAAATGTATACTTTGAAGTATTTTACCTTATGCGCCAAAATAAAGAAACAGTACTGAAACAGTTGTAAGATTTTATTTACATAGTTTCACAAACACATACAAGTAAAAAGAAGCTAAATCGGTTAGACTCGTATATAAACATGTTCTATATGACATCCGTTCAATGCTAGGCAACACTCTTACCGTTCTTGAAGGGTTTGCATCATTTTGGTGAAAAGGGGTTGCTTCATGCTCGTTATACACATGGTTATTTCTCCCTATAGTAGGCCGATGGTGGTTGGTGGGTCATCACGGAAAATCTTCTTCATCATTCCCCAGACGTATGCCTCAGGTGGTGTAAGATCTAGGAAGTGGGTAAGGAAAGTTTGTTCTAAGGGAGATGAAGCGGTTGCCAAAAGTTTCTTTAAAAAAAGCAATGTTGTCTAAGGCAGTGTTGCTGGTTGCGCCGTCTTTCTGGAGCCTTTGAGAGCGAATAGACAGGTTTCGGGCACAACAAAATCTCCTGAGGTCCCCAATATAGCAACCAAGTATGATTCTATATAGGCCATTCTACTACAGCTGATACAGTTTCAGTACTGTTTATTTTGGCGCGTACGGTATTATGATAACATTCTGAGTCTCTGCTAGGCCGTATATTGCACTGTAGAGTTCTCCGGCATCCTAGCATTGCCACGTTAGGTTTTGTTGTGGTAGCATTTTGCTACCCTCTGGTGTTGTCGGAGTTCCATGTCTCGAACCGAGATAATTAGGAGTACACATATTAGGGCAACGTAAGATCCATCCCCTCTCCGCACCCCCTTGTATGTTAGGACTACACCCAACAGAATTAGTGTGACGACGATTTCAGAGTTGTGTAATCATAGACGAACGTTTCATACGACGCACAGATTTAGTGTACCTCTCTAACTATACACACAACATTCGAAGATTGCTTATATTGGTAAAACATGTTTGCCGGTTGGTTAATTGAATGCGCTGTTGGACAAGTAATCGGTAGCGTAATGAGCTGCGTGCAATGAGGCCCCAACCTAGCCCGTCGTGTTGTGGATTCCTCTGTAACTAGTCCTGATCGGGTTGAACGGGATGCGCACAGATCGGATTGAATCGGACGCGCACAGATGTATTTAATTAACTCCGGGTACGCGAGGAATCTTACGTGTGCTATTGTTAACCACTTAATAAGGCATCGGTAATGAAGCTGCGCCGGGCGAGGTTGCGATACGTTCCCATGGAAAGGGGTTCTTTGTTGGGAGATTTCCGTGAAATGGAAGCGATCGGCGGCCTCTCTTATAAGAAAATACGACAGTTCCTTCTTCTGTTCGTCATATTTTTCACCTCCTTCTATTAGTTCACACTCTCCTTATATCTTGTTCAAATTTTTTCAATCGTTAATACTTTTTATTCGTTTGCTCAAGTTTAAATATTTTTTTAAAACTTGTAGTGCATAACACTTGAGGTTATTATTTTTTCAAATATTATTTCATTAATTAAATTTAATGAATAAATTTTAGTTTTATATGGGAGAAAAACGTGTCACAAAAGGGGCAAGATATGCAATATAGTTATTTTGTCCCGGTTAAAGTTAGTGGTAACATATGATTTAATAAAACTGCTGATTTTATGTTAGAGGTTATGTGGTAGAACAGCTGTTTTAACACATTGGTTATGTCACTTAATTTATATTTGTAGATATTTAACAATAGTAACAAAATTTTTTTTGTACTTTATTCACCTAAGTTGGAAATGACTAAAGCATTTTTTGTTTATATTACTTGTTTATTAAAAATTTAATTAATTCCTGTTTTATATTTAGCTAATCTAATTATTTCTGTGAAATGGAAACGATCGGCGACCTATGTTATAAGAAAAAGCGGCAGTTCCTTCTTCTGTTCGTCATATTTTTCAATTCCTTCTATTAGTTTACACTCTCTTTTTATATCTTGTTCAAATTTTCAGTCGTGAATAAAATACTTTTTATACGTCCGCCCCCGCAGGGGGTGCGGACTAGCCGCACCTACGAGGGGTTTGGTGTCCCTCGCGGTACCCTAGCCTAACACTACACCACTCACAAAGCACACACACACACATACACACACCAACACAATCTATATACATTTCAACACTCACTTCTCTTAGGGAATTCTGACTGGTCAGAACCGTTGCGCGTTGGGAGTGCTGAAAAGTGCAGAGCGTGACAAACTCTGGTCTGGGACGCTGCTGTGAGCTTGCTCTGCCGAAGACGTATGCGCGGTTGCTGGTCCGCTAGCCACTTCGGTCCTTGGTCAGGGAGTGTCCGCGGTGCACAGGTGTCGGAGCCTGTGCACAGTATTACGAGTTCTCGACTGATGCCCATCCAGTCGAGCTAAGGAGGAAACTATGGGCCCCAGAGTTCCGGGGGTTGGAAATGATCGAAAATGATCCATGGGTGTCTCGTTCTCATAGTCTCGCCCGTAACGCCTGACACGATGGTTAGCTTAAAAACAACTTATGGAAAACCAACAAATGTCCAACCAGTTTAATGTAAAGAGGCGTCGTGAGGTTTCTCCGAAAATGACTAGGGAAGTAAATACGATGAGGAAAGAAATGGATTTAGCGTCACCAAAGTTCTTAATTGTGTCTTGCACAGAAGCTGAAAAAGATCTTTCAAAGGTATCGTCTTTTGTAATCCAAAAGACTATAACTGGATGCGCAGCAGGACCTGTCTCTTCCATAAGGAAGTTAAGGAACGGAACACTGCTGTTAGAAATAAGTAATTCAAAACAGTCACAGTTATTATTGAAAATGACCTCCTTCTTTGATCAGGTCAAGGTTTCGGTGGCCCCCCACAAAACCTTGAACTCATCAAAGGGAGTAATATCATGCAGAGATCTTTTGTATGTCCATGAGGACGAAATAAAATCTGAACTGGGATCGGAAGGTGTAACAGATGTCGTACGAATTATGAGGATGGAAAACGGTCAGAGAGTTCCAACAACATCATTAATCCTGACATTCGGAAAACCATCCATCCCGGAATACCTATATGCAGGCTATCAACGGCTTTCTGTTAGGCCCTACGTTCCCAATCCACGCCGGTGCTTTAAATGCCAACGTTTTGGACACGTCAGCTCTTCTTGCTCCAAGCCAGAGGTATGCGGACACTGTGCATCTGAAGGCCATACTGAGAAGGTTTGCACAAGTGCTCCGAAATGCCTAAACTGCGCTGGTGATCACCCTGCTCGCTCCTTCAACTGCCCAAAGTTCAAGGAGGAGAAAGCGATTCTCAGCATAATGGCAAAGGATAATCTTATGCCTCAGCTACCACCACTGAGAAGCCGTGTTCCAACTGAGTTGAGCTAAACAAGAAAATTGAAGTTCTCACTGAGCAAGTTAGTCAGTTATTAGCTTTGGTGACGAAAAATTCTGTTTCCAGCTCAAAGAATAATATTGAATGTGCGAAGTTACCATTGCCAGTTACCTCTGGGAAAGTTAGAAGAAGCAAGACACTATTAGAGACAAGTGCGAAACCTACTCCAACTATGAGTAATAATAATAAAAATAACAACAAAGCTGCACCTGTGAAAGTGAGTGGAAAATAACAAGCGACTCAAAAGAGGGCCATTTCTAACTCCCCTTCTGAGTCAAAAAATTCCTCGGATTCCACTACTACAATAGTGGTGATGGAATCTGATGACTCTCTGCCTGGAACGTCCAACATTCCGGGCCAGCAAATTGTCAATGACGGCAGTGAGAGCCAGGTGAATCCATTTCACTAAAATACATGTCCACACCTAAACAAACCGTGATTCAGTGGATCATTAATGGTGTTAGAAGTCACATTGAGAATCTCAAAACAATTGTAAGAGGTGTGTCTCCTATGTACATCTTCATTCAAGAGACACATCTCCAATATTTCTATCTAAGGGAGTATTTAGTTTACAGATCGGACTTCGTTACAGAAAATCGAGCTAGAGGTGGCGTAGCTATTCTAGCCCGTAACTGTGTCGACGCCGTTCCTGTGAGCTTAATAACTCTCTTACAAGCAGTGGCAATTCAAACAGCTGTTCCGTAAAAACTCACTCTCTGTTGTGTCTACCTTCCACCAAGTGACAACCTGCAACAGAGAGATCTTGTAGACCTTATAAATCAGTTACCGACTCCGTTTTTATTAGTGGGCGATTTCAATGCTCACCATGTTTCATGGGGTTCACCAGAATGCATCCCGCGAGGTAATCTGATCGAAAGCATCAGATCGGAACTGGATTTATACCTGCTAAATGATGGTTCTCCAACACATTTAGCAGCGTCAACAGGTGGATGGACGGCTGTAGACTTGTCAGTCCTGCTTTGGCTACAAGGCTAAAATGGTTAGCATTGCCTGATCTTTACAGTAGCGACCACATTCCTATTGAGATCTCTTTGTGTGACTCCTCACCCTGTTGTGTTCGACATCCCCGTTGGATCCTGAAAAAAGCCAATTGGGAACAATTTTCACAAGATCTAGAATCACTGGACGTGGATTACTTGGCTCCTATTGATGACATTGTCAATTCATTTAAAAAAACCGTGTTGAATGCCGCCGGAAAGGCAATTCCGAAATCCTCATCCAAACCACGACGACCACCTGCTCCGTGGTGGAATGATGAGTGCACTGTGATCCTTCGTCAACGGAGAAAAGCTCTGAACCAGTTCAAGAGACATCCAACGAGTGAAAACCTTGAAAAATATAAAACGGATATACCGTAAATATTCGGATATACAACCTTATATTTGGGGAGCACGGTTCACCCGATGCATGGTTAGAAGGGACAATAATTCCTCTTCTAAAACAAGGAAAGGACAAAACTAATCCTAGTAGTTATAGACCCATCTCTCTGACCAGCTGCCTATGCAAACTACTGGAGAAGATGGTCAACCGTCGTCTTGTCTGGTATCTAGAAACAAACAAACTTCTTTCTAACGTCCAGTGTGGTTCCAGACAAGGACGTTCATCAGTTGACCAAATGGTTTTGTTGGAGTCAGCTATACAGAATGCCTTCATCTTACGACAAACACTGGTACCGGTTTTCTTTGACCTTGAGAAGGCATATGACATGGCATGGAGAAGAGGAATTTTGAACTTATTGAAATCATGGGGTATACAAGGTAACATTCTTGCTTTTATACAAAATTATTTGAGTAACAGGACTTTTCGTGTACGTCTAGGAGGCATATATTCTGATCGTTGCGAACTAGAGAATGGTGTACCACAGGGTGACGTTTTGAGTGTGACGCTGTTTCCTGTTGCCATTAACAGCGTCACTTCAAACGTACAATCACCGGTCCACTGTTCCCTGTTTGTAGACGATTTTTGTATATATGTGGCTGCTAGAAGTATGGCAACAGCGGAAAGATCCTTACAATTAGTCATTAATAAATTGCAAGAATGGACCAAATCTACGGGCTTCAAGTTTTCGGCTTCGAAGACCCAGTGTATAGCATTTAGTCGTCGCAGGCAACACCAGGAACCTATTCTTTATCTTGATGGTACGCGGCTTCAGACCGCGGATAATGTGAGATTTTTTGGTCTTTTATTGGATAAAAGACTTTCATGGAATCCGCATGTGCGTGATTTGAGGACCCGGTGCAGCAAGATATTGGATATGTTGAGAGTTCTAAGTGGTACAAATTGGGGAGCAGACAGAACCTGTATACTCCTGACGTTATTTATTGTCAGGAGTTTTTGCAGATCCAACTAACTCACCAACATACTGTGACTATATTCACAGACGGTTCTAAACTGGACAACGGGATAGGTTGTGCATTTTATATGGAAGGACAAACCTTCACTTACGGATTGCCCTCAGCCTGTAGCGTTTTTACTGCAGAACTTTATGCAATTTTCCAAGCTTTAAGATCAATTCCGTCTGCAAAATCTAAATATCTTGTGTGTTGTGATTCCAAAAGTGCTCTCCAGGCTATTCAGGAAATGTACACTAAGAACCCTTTAGTTGGAGACATGTTGTATTCTACACACAGGCTCCAATTACGAGATGTCGAGGTGTCATTTCTCTGGGTGCCTGGTCACTGTGGAATATTCGGAAACTCTAAAGCAGATGAAAGTGCAAAATTAGCTACAAGTATGGTACCATCGACACAACGTGTGATGGCATCAGATTTTGTATGCAAAGTTAAATCTACACTATTCTCTGTTTGGAATGAAGAATGGCAAAATGTAAATAGAAACAAGCTGAGGGACATCAAAAATATCGTCCGACCATGGAGGACATCTGTTCGTTCGAATCGTAGGGAGGATTATATTTGACGTTTATACAGTTTCTCAAATAATTATACATTAATTAAATTTAATGAATTTTAGTTTTATATGGGAGAAAGACTTGTTAGAAAGGGGCAAGGTATGCAATATAGTTATTTCATCCCGTGTAGCTTAAAGTACGTGATAAAATATTAGTTCATTAGACAGCTGACTATGTTATAGGTAATGTGGTATAACAGCTGTTGCAACATATTGGTTATGTTGCTTTATTTATATTTGTAATTACTTAACAAAAGTAACTTATATCAAATTTTTGTTTCTTGATCTAAGTAAAAATTTACTTTAAAAATGTTTGGTTTATATTATTTATTTATTGCAATTTTAATTAATTCTTGTTTTACATTTAGTTAATCTAATGTAATTTAATATAATCATCACTGTGATTAGATTTTGTTTCCCCCCTCATCTCGTACAATCACCGAACACACTACTTACAAGTCATGCTAGCCACCTGATCGTCATGTTTCCATTAGGGTAATGCTGCCCCTTGTACTTTGATCTACATGTAGATAAGCCTAAACCAGCGGCCCGCGCAATGCTTTAATCAAGATGGACGCGCAGGATGTCCAGTCCCGTGGGCCACGCTGAGCTAACACCAATGATAAATTTTCGCCTTAAACTTGAACACGGCGAAACGTCTCAAATTGTTTAACATAATTCGTACGTTTACGGAACCCAAGTCTGACCTGGATAATTTACGGTTCGCGCTCTTCCTTTCGCGTCTCTTTTCATAAATTAATAATTCGCCGAGCACCGGATCAGGTTTCCCCAGATGCAAATTTATTCGTACATTTTGTGACAGGTTTGAATTAATTCTGGAGTAAAAATTACACCTTAATTACAACCGCCTTCATTAAATGGAGATTAGATAGGTTTCTGATTTTTTATTTTCTGGGTTATAAAAGTCGTTTTACAGCCAATTAACAAGGAACTGGGCTTTTTTAAATAGAAAAAATACGAATAACAAGTAATTCTCAAGTTTTAATTTAGTTGTTTTTTAATTTTATAATTACAACTAATACAAATATGGACATACATATGTCAGAATAACAATATTAAAATAGAGACCAAACTTCCTTGCAATTTTCCATTTTCCTTTCTATGTATGGTGTTGGCCTATTATTTTTGTTTGTTACTATTTATATGCTTTATTTTTTTTGTTGCTTGCATTGACTGTTTGTGAAGCAATGTTTGATAACATTTTAATCCAATTTGTTTGTTTATTTTATTCTTTTCATTCCTTTTTACAGTATTATTTATGATATTGTGTGGTAACCATGGCAACAATTTAAGGTTATGCAATAGAGGTTTTTCATAAAGATTTTTGAGACGTATATTTGTAACTATGGAAAGTTGGCTCAGTGTTAAAAAGCTCTAGAAATTGAACATGAAGATAATCAGTTCGAATCCGACCTTGACCAGTCAAATTTTCGTAACTTAATTATTAAATAAATATTTGAAAAAACTGTATTTGAACATTAATTAATGAATAAAAACGTATTTTTATTAACGATCGATAATTTGTACAGATATATCAGGAGAGTGTGAACTAATAGAAGGAATTTAAAAGTCATTCTAAGCCATACTAAGCCCCTCTTGCAACTGCAACTTCAAAAACATTTATTAATCAGAATCTAGTAATTTTATTTAAAAATCTTGATTATGTATAACTAATCATTATTTACCGTTACCATAGTTTCCATGTTTACACTAATTTATATGATTTTTTCAATATCTTACAAGCAAAGGTTGCCAGGAAACCAGAATGCGTTAGAAGCAGAAACATTGCCAGCTGGCAAGATGGAAAAGGTTGCTACAATGTGTAATTGTGTTCTCACAAGGACACAAGGAGGCTGTCCTCACATCGGACAATCAATTTTTCAAACAGTAAAATTGCGTTGAATCGGGGAGTAAAACCACGTAGATGAGCTTTATCAAAAGACATGTCGTCACATCGTGATTAAAAGCAAGAAGATGACTTGCTGATCAAGCTGGCCTTAAATTCGGCAGCGTAACACTATATCATTGTTGATGAAGGTAGGTAGAAAGGGCGAATTTTGATAGGTTAAGGGAACAATGTGAGACCTGATATATAGGATGTCAAGGCCTTTAGTCCGGCAATGTCTCTTGGATTAGGCTAGTTATCAATGTTAGAGTTTATAAATTATCTGGGGTTGATTTGGAGAGCTTCGAACTTCAAATGCCATTGGTAGGAGTAGTGATGTAAAATTCCTGGGAATTTATTCTTAGGGGAAAATTCCCAGGGAATATTCCCAAAATACATAAATTCCCGGGAATTAATGGGAACTTATGATTTTTTCTTAAACGCATATGTTTTTTAAATCTTTTAGAACTAATCTTTTAATGTGAACTTATAAATCAGTTTATAAAGAATTTTTATATTAAAAAATAAAAATTATTTAATTCTCAAGTCCTTCACATTCATTTTAAAATTTTGATATACTATTTGTTGTTCATTTTAACAGTAAACCGGATGTGTTCATTTTTAAATGTTATTAACTACCAAATGATTGCTTTTTGGATCACTATCATGTTTTCTAGTATCAAAAAAATTATCAAATTTTTAAACCTATTACAAATTTTTATATATTTGTTATAAAATAGTGCAAAATTCTCCCAAATTACTAATAGGTCATTTTAACAAATCAAACCTTAAATCCAAAGTATTTACATTTTTAATAATTTTGATTATTTAAATTAGGTTTGTTATCTTCACTATAATAAAAAAACAGAAATGCTTTGAAACATTTCAATTCAACCGCAAAAAGAAATTAATTTTAATAATATTTTCGATGAATAAATTAGCTATTTAACTTGAGTATTTTTCAAAACTTATATCTTTAAGAATTTTTGAGCTTATATAATGAAATTGATTTTGGTCTCGGTCTCACAATCAACCGAGTCCGCTCTCAAAATTTTAATCACGGTTAAAATAAAAGTTTTTGCCATGGTATATCACAAAATATTTGATTATTTGGGTTATTGATCATTTAGAACCAATTAAGGCCCCAAAACAGTTAAGACAAAATAAAAATCGTTTAAAAGAGTTTATTCGATAAATTCCCTCGTTTTGGGAACTTATAAAGCGTCCGGAAAGTTCCCTGGAAATAAATTTATTTCCTTCCATTTATAAATTCCCTTCCCACTGGGAATAATCCCGGCTCACATCGCTAGGTATGAGTGAACACAGAGGTGAGTTTGGTTTATTGAAATATACGGTGATGTGAAGGTAGGGCATGGTCAGTAGTATTTTGCTAAGGATTTTTTGTATCTTGTAGCCAGATAGAAATATACGGTGATGTGAAGGTAGGGCATGGTCAGTAGTATTTTGCTAAGGATTTTTTGTATCTTGTAGCCAGATAGAAATATACGGTGATGTGAAGGTAGGGCATGGTCAGTAGTATTTTGCTAAGGATTTTTTGTATCTTGTAGCCAGATAGAAATATACGGTGATGTGAAGGTAGGGCATGGTCAGTAGTATTTTGCTAAGGATTTTTTGTATCTTGTAGCCAGATAGAAATATACGGTGATGTGAAGGTAGGGCATGGTCAGTAGTATTTTGCTAAGGATTTTTTGTATCTTGTAGCCAGATAGAAATATACGGCGATGTGAAGGTAGGGCATGGTCAGTAGTATTTTGCCGAGGATTTGTTGTATCTTGTAGCCAGATAGGACGCATTCAGGCTGAGCCAGGCAAATTAACATGGCGAGAATATAAGATAGGCCTAGTCGTGTGTTGCTTAGAAAAACCAAAACTCACCGAGGGTATAGTTTTAATCGATCTTGTAAATTTATTTACAGACTTTAACAAAAATAACTATAATAACCAATAAAATAATCATAACATTTTCGTCCCAGAGCAACAGTTGAATAACAATAATAACTCCTACTAAACAATGTGGCTTGCACCCGATTAGCTACAAGCTTTGCACGAGAACACTGTTATTGTATTGTAACTAACACATTTTTGAACCTGTCACGACTTAAGTAAAAACTGAGGATATCGATAATCGATATTTTCAATTTGTTGTCGATGTTTTTGCTGTTGATTGTAAGACATTTTGTACATCGATTGTTTTTAATTAACCATCGGTTTTTCTGGTGTTTTAAGAACTATTAACACACAGTTCATTTAACATTTAATTATAGCCCCAGAGTATTTATATCATGTATATATGCTGTTTGGGATTGATTTATTATTTTACCATTAGTTGTACTTAACATTTCCAGTTCGATTTTACACATATGCTATCGTTTCAATTAACTAACCGCTTACTTTAAAGATCGAAAATCTAAATCTGTTCTTCGTTAATGAACTCTTAGAATATCGATGTTCCTTTAAATTGAATTATAAATTGTTAACAATTTTAAAGTAAATTACTAGATTTTTATTTTATTATTTGTAAAGTATTAAACATTAGCGAAAAGACATTGAGATTGAACACCAATAATATCGATATGTGGAGCTCTATAGTCTCCAATATCGACATCCATAGTCTTGTTCTCGGATTTTATTGTCGTTGGTACACGTGGATGTTCCCCTCATGATGTTCATAATTAGCAAAAACCGAATCGAGTAATTAAAAGGGGGACTGTAAACGGCGAAAGAATAATATAAGTTATAGAATAATGATATGGTCCAGTGCTACGACGATAGAGTACAGGGATAGGGCTCAATGATAGACAAAAATACAATGATACGGTATATTGGTAGGATTCAGTGGCAGAGTACAATAATAGGGATTATTGACAGGGTAAAATGATAGAGTACGATGGTTGGGTTCATTGATAAGGTACAAGGATAGGGTTCAATGCCAGGATAAAATGACACAATACGATTATAGGGTTCAATGATGGGGTACAATAATAGGGATTATTGACAGGGTACAATGATAGAGTACGATGGTTGGGTTCATTGATAGGGTACAAGGATAGGATTCAATGCCGGGATAAAATGACACAATACGATTATAGGGTTCAATGATGGTGTACAATGATAGGGATTAAGGACATGGTACAATGAAGAGTACAATGACTAGGTTCAATGATAGAGTAAATTGATAGAGTACAACGACAGAGGTACAAAAATAGAGTGTAGAATCAGGGCACAAAGTTAGAATATAATACCAGGGTACAATGATAGGGTTCAAAGATAGATTCATTGAAGTCGTTTAAATTTGTATCGCTATACAAGAATACAATACAAATAAGATTGGGTGCATTATGACAGCCGCTAACCATTTTACTTGAACAAGCCTTATGTATTTCTTTTTTTACTGTCTAGTTTAGTTTCAGTGTATTGCGACCAGTGTCTATGGCGCAAGCGTTCTGTACTCTCACCTACCCTGCCAGTAGTTCATGTAACAAATGTGCGTCTAATTGGCATTGTACCCATAGTTTATTTACTAAACCAACCTCAAAACGACGTTCTGTTTTGTATTTTTGTTTTAGCGACGCGCCTTAGCAATGCACGTCACCGGTTGCACGTCAACATTAAGGGTAGTTAGAAAATTATTGGAGCGTTTATTCTCACAGCTTTGAATATTTTTAGTGTTATTGTATGCGATTGCATGATGTAGCGTGTTTCGTATAGATTTAATTTTTTAATTTATTCTGTTATTATTTTAAATAAGGTATCAAGTTAGGAGTTTGCTTTTGTTCATTATCTATTTGAAGGCTCCACTGTAATGTCTCCAAGCTGTCTACTACTCTCTAGTGATGCAGTGACTGAAATACTGGGTGCATGGCAAAATGTAACTTCATTGCAGAAACGATGTAAGATAGAAGGCCTATTTTAATATTAACTGACGAAGTTAAAAACGAACGGCAAGCATAGCAATACAACTTATTATATATGTTTACATCTAATTTTTTTCAGAAAATATAGGTCACTTTCCTTACTTATATATTTACAGCCTCCTACGCATGTCTCAATTGTGTATGTTTGGAGAAATTAGGATTGGTTTGTCGTTTTGGATTTCGGATCGGCTCTGACACTTCAGTCTCTGGTAGAGGATTTCTCTGTCAGAACGGAATTTCAGCGATCACTTTCTGACAAGATCCTATTCAGACAATCTAAACGTAATTAATTTGGAAAGTTTCGGCCGTTGCCTGTCCGCGGATCAGACCTTGTTACATTCCTGAAAGTGAGTAGAAGAAGGACTTGCATTAATAACAGACTGACACGTCTTATGATGATTGCTGTAATTTGGCCATTGTAGCCATGAGGAGGTTAGCCAAACATACCTTAATTTGCCCAAGGTGAACCAGCTGGCAGGCTCATTGTGCTAAGAAAACATTTAGCCATCCTGACTTCGCCTCGGCTTCTACTTCTATTTGTGTCGAAATGGCCACGCTGTTGCAAGCAGGAGGAATTCGCCGCGGGAATAGAACAAACGCGTGCGAACACACACACACACACACACACACACACACGCGCGCGCGCGCGCGCGCGCGCGCACGCAAACACACACACATTGTGGAGGAAAAATGTTGCTTTTCAGTAGTATCCTTAAAAAGAAAAAAATAATTTTGTACCATAAACACAAAATCCTTTGCTTGGGTTCAGATTAGACAATTTCTGAGAAATGAAAAAGATGAAAAGAATTTACCTATGCCCTTTTAATAAAAAGCGATTTATTTATCTTTAAGGTCTTTTACAGTACTTATGGGAGACAGATCGACTGACCGAGACAGAAAGGATATCAGATATAGAGAGGGAGCGAGACGAGAGAGAGAGAGAGAGAGATGGAGAGAGAGAAAGAGTGAATGAGACAGAGGGGGAGAAATAAAGACATAGGGAGTTAAAGAGAGAGGGGGAGTCAGGCAGAGGGGGAGAGAGAGATAATCGAAATCGTGTCACTTATGGGAACATATCCTTTGCTTTTTGCCCAAATAAGTTTTCGCACATAATTTTTTCCAATACCACAGACTCGGTTTTTTCTACAGTTTTAGCGTTTTGACAAGTTCTTCCAATTGGCTTTAGCCTCTCACAACTCTACTACTTTATTCAGCTTCTGTTTACCACGACCGTAAGTAGTTCCATCAGATTAGTGTTTCTAGTAAATTATATATTTTGTGACTTTCATTGTATTTAATTTTGTTTATCTATGCGTTTAGCAAGAAGATAGTTGCTTTGGTTCTGGTGACATCTAGTGCTTGTTTTTTTACCAATATTTGAACCAAGGTGTATCATTAAAGTACTCATTACGCACTCTTATGTCTACATTTTCTGTTCCTTCCCCCTATACAGCCATCGTCTATGACCTTCGGTATTTTTTTTTGACGTCTTGTTTAAAGTGAAACCCTTTTTGGAGGGTCGGTGCCATGAGCAGTCTGCAAGATTCTTATGACCTTGCTGGCGGTCCAAGTCTGGACTGGTGACGCCCTTGTTACGAGACGAACTCCATCTAGACACTGCTGTTCCAGAACTTCTCGGGACCAGTAGAACCTTCCGAACCACTAAATTTCCTTATCTTAATACGGACCTTTATCCACTCTCGGTTAGCCTTATCTAAGGGCTGGACCCTTATACTCGGCATTTGGTCCCGGGAGGGCATAAACCCAACCCTTGAGACCTCAAGAGCATGTATATGAACATCCATAAAGTACTATAATAAGGGAAAAGAATTAAGAAAATGAGTAATAAAGACTTTGTAATGTTAACGTCATTTCAGCCCTGTGTAATGTGGTGTTTATGAAATACAGTAGTGGATTTTTTGTTGGACTCGGCCTCAGTAGAGAACTTTTCTAGAAGTCTAGTGTTTTTGTAGTTTATTTTTTAAAAACCTTTAAAGGAAACAGTAGTTTGAATATTTGTCTAACAATTCGGGTAGGTATTAACGATTCCAGAGGAGGAAGTATTTTGTTCCGTTGGGGTCTCTGAAAACACACGATACCTAACCTTGAGCATAATTCCACCATCCTTGAGAATATCTCAAGCGAAGAAAGAATAATTCAAAACTCCTTTTTTAGATTTAAAAAAACTCATAGTTATCCGTGGTGTTCACAGGCTATCTTCCCTTTTGCCAGTTTTTTGTCATTAACATCTTGCTCGATGATATTTCTTTCTCCACCGTATCGTTTGTTTTATTGCAATCTTAGACGCCCTCTCTTTTTCTTCTATTTCGTATCCATCTCCGAGCTCTCAGTGGTATTCGTGTCTTATTAATTATTCTCATTTTCCCTTAGCAAAGTTGGTTTGTCTTTCTATTTCTTCATTTAGTATATCTTTTATTACATTCATTTGTTTCCTTGCGTACTTTTCATTTCGTATTTTGTATTCATCTTTGATAACGTGTATTAAAATATGTCGTACAAGTGTTTTATTTTATATATTTCGGAAGGACCAGAACTACCTACATCCTCTCTTTCTCTCTCTCTCTCTCTATCTCTCTCTCTCTCTCTCTCTCTCTGTATATATGATGACCGGTACAGAGAATCGTATAGCATATGCTGCAGACGTTGATTTTATTTTTAAAAACCTGATCAGCTGCTCGCACGCCCGTTTGATGACCATTGACAACAGCTAATCTGTATTCCACGCGGACAACCTCCGCGGCAAAATGTTTGACAGGTGGCCGTGCAGATCTTACCAAACCTGTGGCTGACAATAAAATTATTCCTTGTAGAGACACAACAGTCGCCAGCAAGGGTGACTGGAGTGCGAGTACAGGAAGCGATGACAGATCGCTAAACCGAAATGGGGTAATCCGGTCACACAAAGGATCTCGCATCACTTCGTAGCGAGATTCAACTTGTTTTTACGGAATGTATTATTTCTTTACGTCGCGAAAACCTCAACCATAATTATTGTGTTGTGTTCAGTTAAAGGATGCCTTTGTTGAAGTAGCCTACATTTTCGATTTTATCTTATTATGATTTCAGAAAAAAACAAAGTAAGGTTTAGCGAAATATCATTGGCAAAATCAACGATAAGACAAAATGGAATTTCGAATGAGAAGAATGTAAACACTATTTAATTAAAAGATGCAATTTTGTCGGTAAGAGGGACCATACACGTTCGTCGGTAAGAGGGCCCATACACGTTCGTCGGTAAAAGGGCCCATACACGTTCGTCGGTAAGAGGGACCGTATACGTTCGTCGGTAAGAGGGATCATACACGTTCGTCGGTAAGAGGGCCCATACACGTTCGTCGGTAAGAGGGTCCATACACGTTCTTCGGTAAGTGGGCCCATACACGTTCGTCGGTAAGAGGGCCCATACACGTTCGTCGGTAAGAAGGCCCATACACGTTCGTCGGTAAGAGGGCCCATACACGTTCGTCGGTAAGAGGGCCCATACACGTTCGTCGGTAAGAGAGCCCATACACGTTCGTCGGCAAGAGGGCCCATACACGTACGTCGGTAAGAGGGCCCATACACGTTCGTCGGTAAGTGGGCCCATACACGTTCGTCGGTAAGCGGGCCCATACACGTTCGTCGGTAAGAGGGCCCATACACGTTCGTCGGCAAGAGGGCCCATACACGTTCGTCGGTAAGAGGGCCCATACACGTTCGTCGGTAAGAGGGCCCATACACGTTCGTCGGTAAGAGGGCCCATACACGTTCGTCGGTAAGAGGGCCCATACACGTTCGTCGGTAAGAGGGCCCATACAAGTTCGTCGGTAAAAGGCCCATACACGTTCGTCGGTAAGAGGGCCCATACACGTTCGTCGGTAAATGGCCCATACACGTTCGTCGGTAAGAGGGCCCATACACGTTCGTCGGTAAAAGGGCCCGTACAAGTCTCAAGGTCTCACGTGAACCATAAGAACCAAGGTCCCGAATTCCAGTGTCCGGCCCTTAGGTAAGGCCAACGGAGACTGGATACAGGTTTGATTGTACTACCTGGATTGAACTAATCAGACGTGGCTATTGAAGTACGGAAACCTAGCCGTAGGAAGGTTTTTGGTCTCCAGTAGTTTTTGGAAACCGGTCGAAGAGCAGTGCCTAGTTGTAGTTCGTATCGTCCAAGTGGCGGGTCTGTCATCAGTAAAGGCCTTCAAATAAGGTCTCAAGCAAGGGTCTTACAGACGGGTAACACTGGTCATGGCACCAAACCTCTCGTCTCGAGACTGATGCTAGTCACCGGAGTGGGAGTCACGATTTTGAGGGTATATTCGTGGGGTAGTGGTTTCATAAGCTAGATGGGAGATGATCCTGTCTTTGGTTCCTGTAAGGAACTGTCTTTGTGTTCTCTCTCTCTCTCTCTCTCTCTCTCTCTCTCTCTCTCTCTCTATATATATATATATATATATATATATATATATATATATATATATATATATATATGTATATATTCAGTATATTCATTTCTAATGATGTTGGTACTGTTTACCAACGAAAAGCTTTGAATATAAATTAATAAATATTCTTGTATTTGAATAACCTTAGTTTTTTTTAATTATAAATAAGAATATATATATATATATATATATATATATATATATATATATATACATATACATATATATATAAAGAAATGAAACAATTTACAAATACAAGAATAATTTATTGAATTTACAATTCAAAGCTTTTCGTTGGCAAACAGTACCAACATCCTCAGAAATAATCTTGAGTATTTCTTAGTTTGAGTGTTCCTGAGGATGTTGGTACTGTTTTCCAACGAAAAGTTTTGAATTGTAAATTCAATAAATTATTCTTGTATTTGTAAATTGTTT
The DNA here is from genome assembly GCA_036971475.1 of Prosapia bicincta. NCBI lineage: Eukaryota > Metazoa > Arthropoda > Insecta > Hemiptera > Cercopidae > Prosapia > Prosapia bicincta. The sequence continues at coordinate 23,166,553 of JBAIZL010000006.1, read as the reverse complement.
TATTTTTTTATCAATACACAAGAATACATATTATAGTATATATATATATATATATATGTTTCATTCGTTTAATCTTTTATCGGATGGATAAATTATTTTAAATTGGCCAGTTTTGTAACACGTTTGATAATAATTTCTAACTTTCATTCGGAAATTCAAACAAAACGTTTTCGTACAAAATGAGTGGGTTGCCTACTCGACATTCGTCAAAAGAACACAAAGGCAGTTGCTTTCCTTTGGGGAGAATCTACAAAACAGCGTGTGACCTACCGCCCCCCTCCCGAAACCTACCTTAAACTTGAGATTCCCGCTCGGGTGGCTAGCGTCAGTCCCAAGACGGTGAGGAGTTTGGTGTGACGAACCGTGTTACTACCTTACTTAAGTCCTGGACTGGTGACTGGGACGAGACGATATTCCATCCAGACACTGCGGTTTCTTCCGGAACTACTCAGCGAATGCAGATTGACAATAACACTGTATCCTACTGAACAATACAATGTCGTGCACACAATGGGTGTACAATGTCTGTAAATGGCTTCATTATATCTCCGTTTACCGACGGCCGCTTATTCAAAGGATAAAATTTCGGAAGAGTGCCTAGAATGACTGGCTATGGTTAATCCACGAGTGCATCCTCTGTGAAGTTTTATCGAATTATCAAAGAAGACTAAATTACTTTGTAGAATTGTAATTTGTGGGAATGTAAGTAATTGTTGTTATATCCAACGTATATATAACAAAAACTGGTGGGACATACTTATAGCGCGTGGCGAAACACGGAAGAAAAAGATTATTTTAACTGGAACAAAAACTGTGAAGCTCTAAGTGAATAAGAAATGAGGAAAGAGGCAATATTGCAAATCCCACTAACCAACAACTACCTTCCTAATATATGTAGTTTTTACTGTAGGGTTCAATATAATAAAAGTTTCTAATATTATATGAAAAATGAATATTTAAACTTTTCTAACTAAAATTTCTAAAAGCATCAATTACGAAAAGTTTCTGGGTAGTAATATTTATGTATTATAATTTTCGGACTCAGCACAACTAGGGTTAGAGACAAAGTGTTTTTGTTGTCATGCATATGTTATTCATTAAGCCTGAAAACGAACAGTGTATCGTAAAGGTTACTCAAGGTTTAGCCTTTATCAATTATATTTTAGTCATTAAAAAAAAGTATTTTCTGCATTTAATTGATGGATGGATATTTATGAACACCAATATCAGGTTTCGTTCTAAGTGAAGACCATTCACTTTTAAAACACTCCTTTCTTACCCACGAGACAACTTACCGCTTTATATGGATCAGATCCTTTCATAAAGTTAAAATACTATTCTCATTCTAGAATAATATGCTATCGTGCAATCGTTATAAAGTTTTTAGGAAGTATAAATCATCACTAACTCGTTATTGCCAATATAATTTCGTATATGTAGGGTTTTCTCTTTTACCTATACTCTCTGCTTCATAACTTCCGTTTATCCGGATAATTGTTATAGGCGAACCGGATAACCGGGATTCCAGGTTTTATCGATTTTTAGTTGAATACCATATACTATAATCCAGACAGTTACACTAAAGGATATTACGTCCATGCCTGTCCGTTGGCGTAAGAGGAAACAGCCCGTTGCGGTCAGTTACGTCCGTCCGTTGCATTGCGCCATGCCCGAGTTAAGCTCGTCTTAAGTGATCGATTATCTCGCTAATATGGGAAGGAAATGATATCGGTTATTAGAAACAATGCCGAGTTAAAGAGTTGTCAATTACAAAGAACCGCAGCCAATACGGTCCGCCATCAGCTGGCTGGGCTTAATGATAGCTTGGCGGGTGGCGAGATTGTTTTCTGTCTAATAAGCTTATGCACAGGTCTTAGTTTGCGTCCGGGAGAAACGTTTTGACTTACGGTTGGGTAAGTCGAACGTTTTTAGTATATTATAGGGGGCAGTGTGAGAAATGACTGGGAGAAAACAATTTTTAAAATAATTTTTCCAATTCATATTAAATAATATATAGGTTGAATTTTAACTGGACAAAATGTGTAATAATTACGTAAACTAGAAATATATCCCATTTAATAAAATCATTATTTGGAAAACAAGCAGCTTATTCAACTGATGCACAGTATCGTGTTAGATCATCCCTCTTTATACATTAACTTAGTTACACCGCTTCAAAATTATACTGAGTGAAAGGTTATCTCCAACCTAACTGGTTACTTATAAACTAAACTACCCGAAGTAGGCCAGAAAAATAACTCGATTAGTTTGATGGGTAAAGTTTTCCTCTCGGATGGCTGAACTAATATCTATGTCTACTGAAATCACTCTAGTTGTGTCGCCACTCCTATCTTATCTCCCACTGAAGTCTCCAAGTATAGGCCTACAGAAAGCAAAGTGGTTTATTCTTTAAATGCGGTAAATCATATTTCCCTTATCCTGCAAACTTTAATGGGATTTGAAAACAATTTTAAAAACAATTTCTTCTATTTTAAAATTTTATTCAGTAAAAACCTATAAAATAACCGCTAATGAAGTGTGCTTAGAATAAATTGAGATGAATAAACTTCTATATTGAGTAGGCTACTTGAAAGACGATTATTGGTGAAACGTCATTTCTCACAATTTTCAATGGTCGTTAATAACTGTGAACGAAAATGCCGGACTAGTACTTTACTATGATGGCTCACATCAGGTTGTCAGGTAGAGCCGAATTAATATTTCAATTTGTGGAGACAAGCTTGAGGCCCAAGTGGTAGCAGTCCGAAGTGATTTGTCAACGCCCACTCGAGGCCGGTCACGCTCTCGACTGGCCAAATTGATCTGGTCCCAGATACTGTATGCCCATTACTGATAATGAGATGCAACTTAACTTTGTAAATAAAAACAACGCCAGCTCATTTGTCACTCTTAACGGAGGGAAACGGGCACCGGATAAGTGCTATACATTGTGAATTGAATACATCTTTTGGCTGGGTATAAGTGTGTTTTGCACGGGGGAAGAATTTCATTCTTCTGTCCCTAGACGCTCTTCATATTTTAGCTTAAAATAAGCGATAACATATGATTTCATACAACAGCTGATCTTATGTTGTGGAACAGCAGTTTTAACATGTAGATTATGTTACTTCATTTATTGTACATTATTAAGTAAAAATGTTATTATTCAATATTTTTATCACTTAATAAATTAATTTATATTCCAATAAATCTTACTACAATAAATTCAATATAATAATAACAACGAGCTAACGTATTATTTTAGTAAAAATCGAAGTAAAATAAATTTTTAAATGCGATTTTTATTCAGTATTTTAAAATTAATAAAGGTATTAACCACATTATTTTATTATTAAGGAAAATAACTAGATTCTGTTGAAACCTTTACTACCTACATTCTACAAATAAAGTATTCAAGTCTGTCCCCCGGCTCCACTCACTGCCACTTTGTAATTATTTTACGAAATTGAGTTAGATTTTGATGTTTTATCAAGATTGTTAATAAAGATGCATTTTATTTTTAAAATAAAGGTAAATAGGCAATTTAAAAATTCTATAATTATTTGTATTGAATAATACTATGAGAGAGATAATAGCCTACATATTGGAGCATTTGAAAATTATACTCCCTACAAACTTAAATCGCTAACAAAGGAAACGAACTGTAAGTACTTGTTGTAGCTATCCTTGCTATATACAGTACTTGTAGCTATTCTGGCTCTATACAGTACTTGTAGCTATTCTGGCTCTATACAGTACTTGCAGCTATTCTGGCTCTATACAGTACTTGTAGCGATTCTGGCTCTGTACGGTACTTGTAGTAGCTAATCTTGCTATATACAGTACTTGTAGCTATTCTGGCTCTATAGAGTACTTGTAGCTATTCTGGCTCTATACAGTACTTGTATTAGCTAATCTTGCTATATACAGTACTTGTAGCTATTCTGGCTCTATACAGTACTTGTAGCTATTCTGGCTCCATACGGTATTTGTAGTAGCTATTCTGGCTCTATACAGTATTTGTAGCGATTCTGGCTCTGTACGGTACTTGTAGTAGCTAATCTTGCTATATACAGTACTTGTAGCTATTCCGGCTCTATACCGTACTTGTAGCTATTCTGGCTCTATACAGTACTTGTAGCTATTCTCGGTCCTATGATGTTGCATGTCATCACACGATCGGTTATTAAAATGGTTTTGCACATGCGTGTAATAAAACTGAAAATGTATTATACATGTCAATTTGTATCTTTGGCCTTATCGGTAGGTTTTGGACATTTTATCTACGGTGGATTTCCTCGAGCAAGAGTGCATCTTTACAAAAGCCATGTTTTTAAATTTACACCAGAAGTAAATGGAAATAATTGGAAACATTTATGATTGGTATCGCCGAAGTTTTCTTGTGTAAATAATTTCACACATTTCGCCCAGTTTCGACAGTTTGTGGGACACGGGATTTCACCATTTCTAACAAACCGTCGACACACTTGGCCTTGTTTCAGTTCGGCCGACATATGGTCCGATATTGAGATGGTTCTGAACTTATCTTGTAACTTGATCTGGGACTTTGAAATATTGCCAATTTGTGGAGCCCTAATCCGGCCTCATCGCCTCCATAAACCGCCGTCTTATGATTTGTCAGCGGCCGAGTTTCCCAACGAGACAGTCGTACATCCTGCCGGCATCGATACGGCCCGTCACGCAACTCGATACCGTATTTCGGATTTAACACGGAGCTGTAGGTGGTAAAGTGGTTATGGACGGCCGCTGCTCAGCGATGCTGCTGGAGTTATGACGAAGCAATGACCCTTTGCATAGGCGACGTGACGGAAGTGTGGCTTCAAAGGATTTGATTTGAAAAACAAAAGTTATTAAAAGTTAATAAGAACGTGACATAACCTTTAAAATCCTTTGATAGTTCAGTTTTCATCAACTATATTTTATTTTTTAAAATTATATTATACGTTTTTTTATAAAAGGCATAAAATTCGTACAATACAGGTCGTAACATAACCTCATTTATCATATTTTCTTTAATAATTTTGGAATTGCACATATATGTGTAGGGCCTATATATAAATTTTCTTTTTAAATGTTATTAAATTTACCGTCGTAAATGAACTTAATCAATAAATATAATTAAATAAATTAGACGTCAGTAGTGTACACTGTATTAGACAAGTATATATTTTCTGCCTTTCTTACCATTAAAATGTTTTCCTTTGTTGACGCGTTTCGGAATATCTCCATTCCCAAACCTTGTATAGTAATCTATATTTAAAAGGAGTAGGTCTACTATTTAATGTTTGACAACGGAGTTATTCCGAAACGCGTGAACAAAGGTAACCATTTTAATGTTAGGAAAGGCAGAAAAAATTTACTCAAATGTATAAAAACATTGCTAACAAAAGTGAAGATGAGTATGTTAAGAATTTAAACTACATGTAGGTCTACCAGTAACTCATTAGGAAATTACATAATTTTCCTTATTCATATATTTAATCTTATACTAATGTACAATACAAAAAGTATCGGAATCGTACGTATGGCATTATAGGTTACATAATTTTAGTAAATATACGAAATTTCTGAATATTTAAGGAATTGCGTTTGAAAATGATTTAAACTTAACCTTCAATTAACCTCTGAGTAAAATCAGCTGTTAGCATTAACCGCCAAGTTTGCATTCGGATATCTTCCCAATTGATGGCATCATGTTCTATCCTTATGTTAAAATCATACGAGTAATAAAACAAGTCGATAAGAATATACCAATAATAATGTTGTTGATAGTTTTTTTTTTTTTTTTTTTAACTTGGGAGCGGGTTTGAATTGCCCTAAGCACTGCTACCTTAAGGTATATTGTACTTACCTCCCTGATCTAGTCAAATAGCCCCTTCCCTCTTACCAGGTTTAGGAGTTTCCTGACTAGAGTTTTACCTTCAGCATCCACCAAAGCCGTTCCATCACCAAAGAGGTTGAAGCGCCTCTCAGCAAGTACTTCACATCTGTAAATAATGTGTGTGGCAGTCTCCAGTTCCTGCCCGCATAATCTGCACACTGGTTCATCTTTGTAGATACCCATTTTATGCAAATGTTTCCTTAGTCCACAGTGTCCCGTGAGTAGACCTGTGGCTATCCTCAATTCCTGCCTAGACAGATAGATGAGACTCTTCTGCAGCCCCAAGGAAGGTTTCCTAAGGGTTAGCTTACTGTGTCTCATCCCTTCGGCCCTGATCCAGTGCTCACAGTGTCTTTCAGCCATCCACCTTCGCACTGCCATCTTGACCATGGATTTGGAAATACCTACCGCAGGCTCCGGTCCAATCAGGGGAGTCGAAGACCCCTCCCTGGCCAGTGCATCTGCGGCTTCATTTCCAAGTATTCTCCTATGCCCTGGCACCCAACCTATCATGATTTGATTGTGCCTTGCCAGAGCTTGTAGGTTAATTAGGCACTCCCTGATTATGGCCGAGGTGACCACGTGTCCGTTTAGTGCCTTAATTGCTGCCTGACTGTCGGAGAAAATAGCAATCCGGGTCCCGTGTGTTTCCCTTCTCGCTATCTCTCCCAGACAGGCATTTATAGCATATACTTTGGCCTGAAAGACAGAGGTATGCCTCCCCAAGGAAAACACTAGTTCTACCCTTGGGTTTTTACAATACACCCCCGCTCCAGTGCCGAAGTCCATCCTGGAGCCATCTGTGTACCAGATCTGAGCTCCCGATGTTAGTGTACCTGACCATTCCATCATAGTTTGGTGGACCTGGTCAGGTGCAAACATTCGAGTAATGTGGTCGCTGCCCATTTCCAAGACGATTTCTTTGACCACGCACTCGATACTCATATGTCCCGAGACATCTGGGAGGTTAGCCCAGTTGCTCGAGTTGCGCAATCTCCATGCCGCCAGCCTCGCCTCTCCCCTAAGGATAAGCTCAAGGGGAGGGAGGCTAAGCATTACTTCCATTGCTGCACCTGGTGTAGTTGACATCGCTCCCAGTGTGCACAGACAGGCCAATCTCTGGATAGAACTCAGTTGAGCTCTTGTCTGTGCCTGGTTGGCCTTTGTTCACCACACCAGAGCTCCATAGGTAATCATAGGTCTTATCACCCTCAGATACATCCAGTGCATCATTGATAGCTTCAGTCCCCATTTCTTACCCACCATTCTTCTCACAGTCATCAGTGCCCTTTTGGCCTTGTTAACTGTCCTCTCAAGATGTGGGTTCCAGGTGAGTTTCCTGTCCAGAGTAACTCCCAGGTACTTCACCTCCCCCCCAAACTCAAGGTATTCACCAAACAAGCGGGGCATCCTGGTCGTCAGATCTTTTCGCTGTCTGGTGAAGTTAATGAGAGCAGTCTTTTTTGGATTTACCCTAAGGTTCTCCTTTTTACACCACTCTTCAATCAGTCGTAGAGGATTTCTGATTACCTCAAGGACTGTATCAGGGAATCTGCCCAGGATCAAAACAACTATGTCGTCCGCATATCCTAGACAGAAGTACCCCTGTTCATTCAGGAGTTCAATAAGGTTGTCAACCACTAGGCACCACAACAGAGGAGAGAGAACCCCCCCCCCCCCTGTGCACAGTCCAGACTTGTCTCCGCCCTTCTGACCTCCCCTGCCACCTCTACAGAAATGCTTCTGTTTGTTAACATGGAACTTATCCACCCACAAGTGGTTGCATCCACTCCATGACGTCTTGCACCACTTACCATCGTCTCCACTGAGGGGTTATTGAAAGCCCCTTCAATGTCGAGAAAGGCACCTATCTTGGCGATCATTTGCTCAATCCTACCAACCACTTGATGGAGAGCTCCCTCGCAGGATTTCCCCGGTTGATAAGCATACTGGTTCCAATGCAGTGGTTTTATGGCCAAAGCACCCCCCCCCCCTAATATGCCTATCAACCAGTTTTTCAAGTCCCTTAAGAACAAAGGACATGAGTGTAATAGGTCTGTATCCTTTCCCTTCCGATTGGTTACCGGTGGGCTTAGGTATAAAGACCACCTTACTAGCTTTCCAGGCTGTCGGCACATGCCCTAAAGCAATGCTTAGCCTGTATAATTTAGTAAGTACCAGTACCAGCAAATCCATTCCCTGCTGCAGCAGCACAGGATAGATCCCATCTGGACCTGGAGATTTGTAGGGTTTAAATGTGCCAATAGCCCATCTTACCCTTTGTGGAGTTACTATCCTCCTTGCCACTTCCCAGTCCTCCCTCTTACCACGTCTTGTGGAGAGTTTGGCAACTGGTTCAGTGTCTGCTCCCCCAAGTTTCCTCAGGGTACTGGAAGGGAAATGTGTTCTGATTAATTCTTCCACAGTTTCCCCTGCAGTTTTTGTTATATTTCCCAGTGGGGTTCTTATCATCCCCACCGGGTTAACTGGGTCCTTAGATAGCACTTTATGCAGTCGTGCCCCTTCCCGAGTTTTGTCAATCTCTTGACAAAACTCCTTCCAGGACTTCCTGCGTGCTTCTCTAATTGCCCTGTTGTATTCGGTTAGTGTTTTCCTATACTGGTCCCACTCCCCGTTCTTTTTTGCTCTATTAAAGAGTCTCCTGGTGGTCTTCCGAAGTTTGGCTAGCTTCTTGCTCCACCATGACGGATCCCCTACTTTTCTCCCCTCACTAAGAGGGCAGTTATCAGTAAAGGATTCTACTATAGCCTCGCCAACCAATGCGGCAGAGTCTTCTAGCTCTCTCCTCCCACCATACTCCAATCCAGCCTCCTCAATCCGAACTCCCAGGTCCCTCCTGTAGGAGTCCCAGTCTGTTCTTCTTGGATCCCTGGTTGGCCGAAGCATGGCTGGATTTAGAGAGATATCATACCTAATATGTCTGTGGTCAGAAGAAGATGGTTCATCCGACACATGCCAGTTTAGTACATACCTAGCCGTCTGGTTCGATGCCACCGTAATGTCCAGGACCTCCTGTCTGGCCCTAGTGACAAACGTCGGCTCTTCCCCCTGATTTAAGACTAGTAAATTCTTAGAGCTAAGATAAGCTAAATGTTCCTCACCTCTAGTGTTTGTACCTGTACTTCCCCACGAAGTGTGATGGGAGTTAGCATCCATCCCCACCAGCAGCTCCTCATCCACAGCCCCGCAGTGCTCGACCAGCCTCCTCAGCTCTTGTGTTGGTAGAGCCCCCGCGTAGTCAAAGGGGAGATATGCCGTGGCAAGGTTCAGCCTCTTCATCCTCCCCTCCGCCCGCAGCTCCACCGTCACTGCTATTAAGTCCCTGCAGCAGAAGTCCGTTAGTACAAAAGCACTCAACCCCCTCCTAACCAGGATACACGTCCTGGGAACACCGGAGTCCTTATCGTACAACAACTTACCTCCAGATGTCGCCAGCCCGCATATTCGTCCTCCAGAAATCCATGGCTCCTGGATGAGAACCAAGTCCACCTCTCCCCTGTCCAGCATCCTACACACGACAGCACTGGCCGCCCTGCTATGCTGTAGGTTCACTTGGAGGATCTTGATCATTGTTCTGCTTAATTTGCAGTCGCCTGGGTCCGCAGAGCAGCCCCAGGACTAGACAGCGTGCTCAACTCTACAGCCACTTCACCGGTTTCTGCAGTCGGCAGCTTGACAGCCGCCCCCGCACCTCCAGTGATGGTTGCCGTTGACACATCTGCTACAGACTCACGGTTTGCCGTCTCATTGGCTCCCACTGTCTGTGCAGTTTCGAAATCAATTCTTTTACTTACTTGGTCCATTAAAGTCCCACGAGTATGGGGGAAATATCGGTCGACCAGAGCAGAGCCCCCACTGCCCTGGCAAGACAACATACAATGAGGTTTTGTCTGGTTCCTCAAGGGGATCGTGTGCAACTGCATTTTATACCCTGCAGCCATTCATCCTTCGGCACGATGCCTTCCACCTTGGATTGGGTATTCAGTCACTGACCTTGAAGCACACCCCAAGTTCAGGACATTATTAACTGTTGCTCATGAAGCGAACAGCCTGCTTTACTCTCTTTTTTACAACTGTGTCGTTAGGGTAGTTCATACTTCACAGCCGCATTGCCCTTGGTTCACCCGGGAGGTGAGAGTAGCATTGTGAGGACTTAATTCCCAACTACCCCAGTCTCCCCAGTCAGAGCAGTTATTTTTACCGCCCCCAACCGGTAGACTGACGAGGAGGGATAATTCCTCACCTTTGAACCATAGCCTTGGTCCAGGCCTGCATAGTCAGAAACCTTCCGGAATCCTTATTCACAGGTAACCTACATTTTTGTAGGCCGTCCCACTATCCGCCACCTGTGGACCCGCCCGGTTGCTCAGGCCAGCTTGCCGGGTGTTGATAGTTAGACTTTCTTTAGATATTTACTCTTTATTCCAATGTCCTACACAAAATACTTAAAAATCCATGTTTAAAATTACTAAAGTTTTAACGTTACATTCCGAAATTAAATTAATAAATATAGCCCAGATCGTTATCAGAATTTTCGATAACTCTATTTACCGGTAAATATTGGTAAATAATAAAGATTACTGCAAATGTAGTCTACAATATAGAAAGTAACATAACCTAAGAGTGATAAAATCACCTGTTACGTGAAGTCATAAGTTATCACATAGTTTAATCATATAGAAATTATTTCTGAGTTTATAGGGAATTACATTTGAAAGTGATTTAAACGTAACCTCCAAACAACCTCTATTACAAGAAAAAACAACTGTTAGTGTTAACCGCCAGGATTATTTTCCGGAAATCTTGGGAACAATTTGTTGATTCCAGGGTTATTACGAATTGTATTAGAAATCCATAAATGTTACATTCTTCATATGCGATCTAATGCAAACCATTTTTTACATGCAGCGCAGTAAAAGGTTTTGTTTTCGAAATAGTATTATCTATAATTTGGCCAAATGAAGCCTTCCATTGCTACCAGTTTTAAGTTCTATTATAAGCGGTAAGAAATTATAAATGCAAGTAAGAGAAACCCGAAATTGTGACAACCTCATCTAGGCAGTCTTTGTAATACATTGGTCATATGTGATACGGACACTGGAAATAATTAATTGTGAATTATAATGAAAATTAAAAGATATTTGTAAATATTTATTACGAAATAAGCATTTGCAACTTGTTATGAAAAAGGGCTAGGTTAACGTGTTGAAAACAAAAGAAGCAAGCTAACTGTCAGAAGTGGAGAATAACGTTTTTTAGCGCTAGACGTTTAGATTTTAAGCAGTAGAATTGTCCGTGTTATATTAAATTATTAAATGTCAGTTGAATAGGGCCTACTTTGAAAATTCAGTACTTTTTAACGTAAATAACCCTTATTAAAATTAAGCTGAATAAATAGAATGATCGATCTAGTCCCCAGATTGGTAATACAAATTTAGAAAGAATTATATATATATAAAAGAATGAAGCATTTGATTATTTCTTGTCATTTTTTCTGAAAAATGTATATTTTCCGAGCTTTGATCTAATTGTTTTCTTGTACAAACGTCTCACTGTTTGACCTACATTCGTGCGATAAGCCTTTCGCATGCGCAGAAGTAAACTTCCGCAAAAGTAAAAAATGACGCGAATGTCTGCCTTTTGGTTTACAACAGCTTGCCAAGTTACGTCGACCCTGGCTAAAGTTCGACGTAGGCTACATGATCCGTTGTGATAGATCTTCAGTTTATATAAGTATAAGAAATTAATTTCGGGATATTCGAAGGCCACTGCAGAAACATGACGGGAATTACATTTAGAGATACAATCTTTGACGCCATTTTGAGTTAAGCTATACTTCGATTAATATTTTATAGTTTTGAACATGGTTAAGAATTGGTTTCACTATGTTTGAAAAACTCTGCATGTTAGAAGAAATCGATAACTTCTGGCGTTAATCGATTGGTTTTTTGTAGATTAAAAGCTTTTGGAACTAAAACCAGTGGCTTGCAGTTTATGTGTTGTAAAATTTCTTCTATTAGTATTACTTCGTAAAAAACCACTACCTCTCATACTTTGCAGCACAAGCGTATTGCACTAGATCAGTGCATTGTTCAATGCTGTGAGTCACGGACAAAACATTTGAAAATTAAGAGTAATTAGTGGTTTTTGGCGAGATATACAAGTAGATCAAACCTTTCGTAGTTTTTAATCACTTAGGAAATAGTTTATGATTATCCGAACTTTAAATTTAGTAAATTTGTTAAAACTTACTGAGACAGGACGTTTTCGATCGCTAGTTGGCGATCTTCATCAGTGTCTTCTGCTTGGAGATGTCGGGTCAAGCGTTGACGGTTTTAAAGGTAAGTTTTCGATAGTATCAAAGAGTATGTGTGATTTGTATTGTGTTTGTTCGTTTAATATGTTTGTACTTTGTGTTTTTGTCTGTAAATTTCATATTGTTCTAGTTTGTTGAGATGTGGTCCTTTTTTGTTGATGTGTAAGATTTCTAGGTTTTGGTAAATGTCTGTGTATTTGTGTCCTGTTTCTTTTATGTGATTGTGAAATGTTGAGTTGGTGTTCTGTTTGTGTTCCTCGACTCTTTGATTAAAGCTGCGACCTGTTTGTCCAATGTAGAATTTGTTACATTCGTCGCAGTTCAGTTTGTATACGCCTGGTGCTTGTAGTTTATCTTTGTTGTTGGTGTCGTGTTGTATTTTGTATTGTAACCTGTTATTAGTTTTGTATTCTATTTTGTATCCTATGTTTTGAAATTTGCGGGATATTTTGTTTGTGGTTTTGTTTATGTATGGTAATGTGATGTGTTTGTTTTCCCTGTCTGTAGTGTTAAGTTCTCCTTTCGTAGTTGTGTGTGAGAGAAAAAGAGATAGTCGTGTTTATGTTTTCGTTCGAAGGTATCGCGTATTGTGGAGTTTATGCAGCTAGACGAACGCTAAAATCAATCTGTAATTATTACCTGATAGAAACTTACCCCGCGGTGGATTATATAATAGCGCGGGTTCCAGTCCGATGTGCGGCCAGCATGAATATTTATGCGCGGAAACTGGAACACTTGACGGAGCGGTACCAACACACCCTCAAGTAGTCGCTCGGTGCAAAGTTCAGTGGCGCCATTTACCGTGTCATAATCTTTATAATAAATAATACATAAAAGTAAATGTGTATAGCGAGCGATTCAAACGCCTGTGTAGAAAAGGTTAGGGTGAATCAGTTTGAAATGTTCAAGACACGATGATTTAGCACACACCTGTTCTGCGTGATGTCATATTATGCACACTTCGTTTCTTGTGATGCAGAGTTTTCAATAATCACGGTTGTTATGAATAACTTTAGATCATAATAGTTTTAATGTCAGGTAAACTAATTAATGAGCTTGGAATTAAAATTTCGATTACTGTCGGGGTGCGCTTACCAAATGTAGTAAATATATATAGAATTACATGTTAAATTCCGACTTACTTGAATGAGATTTCTAATAAGCAATGTAATATTTTATAGGATTTGTACGGACACACGTGCGCGCACGTTCACCCTCCAACACACACACACACACACACGCGCGCGAGTTAAAACACCTACATCCATTTGATCCTCAATCACTTCTTTTCCCTTTTTTCTGAATTTAAATCCTCTTTTCCTATCCCCTCATTGCTAGCTTTGTTCATGCTCATTTTATTTAGTTTCTACCCGACTGCACAGGTCTTCTTAATTTCAGCCGTTATTTCGCGATCTGCTTTGGCAACATGTTTCCCTCAAATTGATACACGTGACCGTACCAAATGGTTTTTTTCATAATCTCGATTGTTATTTGCAGTCGTGAACCCGTAATTTGAGGCCATCAACGAAGAAGCCATAAAATTCACGAATAATATCCCGCGAACAGCTCGCGGTCCGCGCAAGGTCACCTGCAACAAGTGTTCAGGTGCGAGTGCTAAACGTTTGCGCCGTTATTCTCCCAACATTGCAGAACGCAGAGGAGTACGAAAAACAACCTCACAATCACGAGCTATTAAATGACATTAAGTTTAGAAAAAAACCATTCTTTGATGTCAAACACCACGGATGCTTGGACTTAGGAACCAAATCTTCACATATTTAAGGAAGCGAAATTTACGGAATTAAATTTAATTTTTGGTATAAAATAAACTGGGTATTCAGTACGAACGCATCGTGGATTGTGGGTTGTGGTTGTTCCAGGAGTAGGATAAGCTGACGTTAAGATTTAAGGAATTAAAGAGTAGAAAATGGAAATACAAGATTTTTGGGCGGAGCTCAGAAAGACACTATCGGAGGAACTACAGGGTTACATTCATACCAGTTGGTTCACTAAATATCTTCTTAGTTTGGTCCCATATGGCGTGTATGCGATCACCATGAACTGACGTCACGATAAGGCAAAGTCCAGAAATGTTGCAGGCTAGAGAAGACAAACTTGGTGAAGTCACAGCACTGGGTGTGTACGTTTGCAACGGGGGAGGATTGGGGACGTATTAAACCGCGTCTGATGCGTGATGAAGCATTGGTTCTTGAGGAGAGGTTAACGATTATACTAAAGGCAATTTCCCAAAGGCTTTTTGAAAAGAATATCGAGGGAAAATCACTAAATGTTTTAAAAAAACCATAATAAATAGGTTCATAATTATTTGTCAGTTAAAAAAATTAATGATGTAATAATAAAATATTAGACAGATCATTTACAAAATATCTTAGTGTCTAAAATGACAAAGAGGATTAAGGTAAACCGGTTTCTGAGTAAACCTTACATAAACACAAATCTATGTGAGTACTAATGTTGTATTCTATCTTGAACACAAATTGCTTGAATTAAAAGGGAAATAAATTAATCTGACAAAAAAAATATTAAACACAAAAAGTAATGCTTACATCGCTTGTAATGTAAGCAAAATATATATTGGACTCCACTGCTTTGGTGGTCCCCCAACGCAGTAGAAATACTATTTTGTACATTAGGAATAATTTGGCTCATGTATTTAAAGCAAACCGTCAATCGTTTCAGAACACTCATTCAACTAGCGAACGTTAACGGTATCTAGCTAACAGACGTTCTATTCGAGCGCCCGTTCGTGGGTAAAACAACACATTCAGCTAAACGTTTAGTGCAGAGCCCCAGCGTAAGTCAGTTAAAGAAAACTGGAAATGAAGAAGTCGGAGCATGAAGAAAGAATAAACGTACGCCAGGGAAGTAGTCAAGGGGGGCAGGGGGATTACGGAAAGTTTTATCACACAAATTATGAAAGTATTAAAAGGTTTTTTTAAAATATTTGTTTGGGGTTTGCTTTTTTGCATAAACTTCCAATATTTATTTTCCGTTTTTGGTTTCTAAGGGTTCATGGTGAAGCCCCTATTTCTTGCATACAGTTAAATATTGCATAGTAGTTCTATTTTTAAAATCCTTCTATTAGGAATTCCTTCCTAAATTCCTTCTATGCACACCCTCTATTACTCTCTCTTTCTCTCTCTCTCTCTCTCTCTCTCTCTCTCTCTCTCTCTCTCTCTCTCTCTATATATATATATATATATATATATATATATATATATATATATATATATATATATATATATATCTTGTACGAATTTTCAATCGTTAATAAAATACGTTTTTATTCAGCCAAACAAGTTTAACTGAATTTTTGAAAACCTATAGTGGATGACAACTGATGGTAATATAGTTTTTTCAAATATTTATTCATTAATTTAAATTAAATAAAATTGATATCCCTGTCGGACTCAAAGTGTGGATCTACATGATTGAAATCCAGTACATTTAGCAAGCACTGATTTAACTTTCCCATTATTAGAAATCTATTACCTAAAGAGGTAAATGAAATTATAAGAATAATTTCCTTGCAATAGTGAAGCGTTACAAGAGGAGAATAGAATGAGAAGTTATAGATCACCATCAGCTTCTTAAATTGGAAAAAAAGAAAGCGAATAAATAGTAACAAACAAAAATAATAGTCCAACAGCATATAGTATATTGTATAAGGAAGAAAATGGAAATTTGCAAGGAAATTCGCTTTCTATTTTGTCACTTAATATTGATTGTGACATATGTATATATATATATATATATATATATATTTATTTATACTTATTGTAATTATATAATAAAAACTAATATAAAATTTTTCTTTGTCAACTTCAGTAGGAATTGACTATAAAAAATTCTTTTTCTATATTACTTGTTTACCCAATACTTGAAAAATATAAATTATCAATTAAAAAAAACCTCAAAATAATTGTATTTAATTGATAAATTTTACTCGTTCTTTTTAAGAAATATATACTCCCCTACCACATTATAGGGAGTCATTTCATTTCGACTGGGCCTCCTCTTCTCAAAATCCTGGCTACGAGCCGCTGACGCGATCGTAAATGTATCGAGAAACACATAAGCTTCAGATTGTATACCCACCGACTCCTTACCGTGTTCTGGAATGGCTGAGGAAATCTGGTACATGGTGCTAACTAAAGAGAATGTAATTTATTTACACGTAGTAGGAGGGGAGGGTGATAACATTGGTTTCCTTAAACAAGATACTAGACATGCGTGACTTATAGTGTCTAAAACTAAAGCAGATTTAAAAGGCGAAATTAAATGAAGAAACAAGAATTGAATAGTTTTGCTGAATACTGTTTGGTGAGGCGATAAAGAATAGGCTAAACAAAAAGTATTTGCCGTGTTGGATATATTTTTTGTTTGTTTGTTAATGATTTCCGATAAGGCAGTACGAGTATTATTATCTATGAAGGTTAAGTAAGTATTAAAGAATGGCGGACCATAATACCTCCTCTTATTATACATACTCCACGCGTGCAGTCGACCTACTCTCTATCGGGGTGGGGGTTCCAGAAATACCCTATACACTCCTATGTGGAAGCCATTAAGGTAAAGTTAGACTAAAGGTAGGGCTGACAAATTGTAATTATTTATTTGTTTATGGTAAAGAGGGAAATTTTTGCGTTGGGAGGGCAATGTTGCTTACCTGAAGTTGACTTTTTCTTAATCAGGGGGTAAGAGACATTCCAGGGTAACTGCTACCTGTTTTTTAGGAATATTTTATCCTTAAACAGCTACTGATAAAATAAGAAATAACGGTTATTTCTGTAACATATCCATGCAAATAACCCACTAGTTTCCTTAGGTTACATCACTGCGTTACCCGTCTGGGGTAGATAAAGTCCGTTCTCTGCCCGCGGAGAGAATTTAATGCCACACACGAAGGTCGAGATCCGCGATATCGCTATATTCTGGCCGATTGTTTGTGAATTAGTCTTTTAATCGATAACGCGGCCTGTTGAAAATATCCCGTTGTTTATTCCCAATGCAATCGCAACGATCTGTGCTGAAAGAACACGATGTCAGGCTGTGGTGATACTTTATGCGTTTCTTGATGAAGCGTGCAAATCGAATGGGCAACGACAAGAGGTTTGGTTGGTCGCAGTTTGATTTCGTTATCATGTTTTGTGCAATTTAGTTTAAAACAAACTCATTTTAATACACATTTTAAGATATATCATATCGTATAAATCAACTGTTGTTTGTTGACATTGGAGGAGCATTAGAACAATTGTTCAGAACTTCTTTCCATACTTCGTTGCGGGTGTGTGTGGGATTGTAGGGCGGTAAAATTAGAGCGAAATTCCGAATTTTCTCAAGGTGCCAATCAGTTGCTTGTGGCCGCCAAAAAAAAAATAATAAAAAAATTAATAAATAAAAACGTTAAACGAAAAACGTTTGTTCTGGATCATGCTTAATTTAGAGTATTAGATCTCTATCACATCAAAACCTTCTATCCCCATTTCAGTCATTATGTCCTGGCAAGCTGTACCACGAGATGGTATCCCAAACGTTTTAATTTTAAAGTAGCTAGTTCACTCCATCGCGGCATTTTATATGAAATGAAACGAACGTGAAACATTTTAAACTTGTGAAGTACAGTAATCCGATAAGTTTACATTTGCTTAGTGTCTGTGTTTAGTTGTGGTCGGTGATAGGCTACTGGCTCAAGTATATAGAAAGATGCTCTACGCATTTGTCTCAACAGTTTACTAAAACATGAGCTTGCTCAATCAAACCGTCCACACGGAGCACGTAACTCCATTTAAGGACTTGCTGTGCTACTGTACACTTTTAAATCCGCCTTAAATACTATACTAGCAAGAGTCGAATGAGTGGATAAACTAACAACAAAACGTCCCAAAACGATACACATATCGAATGACGCGATGTGCCTCGTCTGTGAATGCTACGAAAACTTATTCATATAAATCTGACGATCATGCGCGGCCCGGATGACCATTATGTAAGCCAACGCTGTAGCAGATGAGTTGCTAAAACCAAGACACGGCTTATGGTCTCATCATTCTTTGTGCCGCATTATACAATCTCTATACATTTCGTCATTCGATATGGGCATTACACTCTTGGCGAGGTTAAAACACTCGGTTAAAAGCATCTATAAATTTCTAAACAATAAGAAAACTTCTGCAAACAGGTGTTTTTGTGACGCAACAGAACGGGAATTTCGCTACTAGCAGTGAGCATTGTTTTCACGCTTTTGAAGTAAATACACTAAAGTTTTAATAGCTTCATTTGACAAAGTACTGCATATAGATTAGTAAGCCATACTACTCTGATCAAGTAGACATCATATCTACTCTAGGCGTTAAAATTACTTTATTTATAGCGCGTCATTAAAGCTGTATGTACAATAGATTTCAACACGATAAATACTTGATCAAGTTATTAATTTGTGGGTTTGGTGTTTTTACTCAAACAGATTTTTATACACATTTCTCTTAATAATTTGAACGTTTACACGTTTCAAAAATCTTATAAATAAGCTATGTAAAACTAATTTGAAAAATTATTTTTATTTTAGTTCTAAAACTTAATTTACACAAATTTGTTTTGCAGATAGTAAAAAGCCAAAGTTTTGTAAAACATCAAAGATTTTTGGTTTGGAAGTAAAATACTTAAGTAAAGGGTGATAATGTATCCAGGCATGGTAATGTATTGACAAAACTGATTAACTCGGAAATATGTGTAAAGCGACATCAGGACGCATGATGTGATGGGCTAAGCCCGACTATAGGCCAATATAGGTAGAATATAGCGATCGATTGGAAAGGCAATCCATTTCTTTTTTCTAAACATTTTCCTTTTAGAATTTCTGATTATGTTTGATTTGTATGCAGATAAATGTTTAACATTTTTAATATTATTTTGGTAAAGTGTGTGTGGTAGTTAGGAATTTGTAGGTTAGACGGGTTACATGTCCGAGCTTAATGGTCTTATTGATGGCGTAGGGAAAATTTACAGTTGAAGCTTACGTACGTTCTTATTCGACATGTTTGTTACTTCTATGCAAACATAATTTATTTTTATGCAGTATAAACAAATAATATTTTAAAAAATGTAAAAATAAATTCCTACTGAGGCCAAGAAAGAAAAATTTTATCATTGTTTGCTTACTTTCAGTTTGTTTATTTTATTCGTTTCGTTCATTTTTAACCCTAAAGCACTATTTATGATATTTGGTGGTAACCATGGAAACAGTTTAAGGTTGTACAATAGAGGTTTCGACGAAAAACCAGATGTGAGACAAAAATTCCTTTGAGAAATTAATTTTTCGCTATTGCAAAGTTGTTGCAGTACCAAAACGCGCTAGACTTTGAATATGAAGATTCATAGTTCGAATCCGAATAGAGTTCTAAATTATTATAATTCAATTATTGAATAAATATTTGAAAAAAATTTATTAACATCAATTGTCATCCACCAGAGGTTTAAAAAAGTGTATTTGAACTTGGTTGGATGGATAAAAACATATTTTTTTAACGATTGAAAATTTGTACAAGATATATATCAGGAGAGTCTAAGCTAACAGAAGGAATTTAATAATAAAGTGTATGGTTTTAAATCGCTTTGCAGATTAGATCCATATATTAATTTGACCTGTGTATCAGCTGATTTGGGTTGCAAGATTGTTCAAGTACAAACTACCGTTGTAACAAATTTTAGTTAAGAGAAGTTTGTTTAGGGTAGGTAGCTAAGGGTGGAGAGGAATATGAGCGTGTAAAAGTGTGAACGCCTCAAATAAATTAGGCATTATTTACTAATTAGAAACTAAAAGTATTGACTGTCTGTTTCTTTATTAATAGTGTCATCTTCGAGCAATGATCGAGGTTTCGCTTTTATTTCACGTTTTTTTTTTTTATTGCAAGGTTGGTACGACTACTAGACAAGGGGTAATGCTATGGTACAGTATCTTCTAGAAGGCGTGAACTTGTTATCTTTTCGAAGATTGTTTCCACTACCGGATTTGTTAATCTTCTGAACCCGTGTGTAAACTTGACGATCTGGGTTTTATTATAGGAAATCGTTTTCTAAACGTCTCAGATGTTATAGTGCGGACCACGTAACCGTGCACTCGGTCTTGAGAGATCGTAGGCAGAGGGTCAGTATAAATACTTTCATGCAAACATAATAAGAGTTGTCAAAACACTGATTTGCATGGAACGGTCGATATTTATTCAATTGGATGATAAATTAACTTGGGTATGAAATAACAAAATCTTGAAATATGTATAGACATATCAGATGCAGAAGCTTGTAACGTAAATTTTTAGATATAAATTCCTAAGGAATTAGGATGTTAAATATTGCAGTTATTTGTTACATGTATTAGTTAATTGACCTACAAAGTCGAGAATTAAATTGAATTTAAGAATGGCGCATTCAATAAATAATGTTACCAACAAATTTCAAATTTAAATAAATCAATTTTTAATTCACAGAATTTCATACAAATACAAAGAAAAGAAAATACATTTGAAACGTTTACACTAATTTTTATATCTGGCTTTATATTCTTTTAACATGTCATGAATTTAAGCAAACATGGTATTATTTTAGAATCTATGGCATGGCATATGATATCCACAAAGAGATTGCTTCTATTTAAAATAAAGTACATTTAAATTTAGTTTTATTCAACAGTTAAAAAAATTGATATTGGATCATACAAATTTACTCACTTCCCGCATTTAAAAAAATTAAAAACTTGTACTATTTTGCTGTGAGTAGTTAAATCTAAATGTTAAATTTTGATTTCACATCACTTTGTTAAAATTATAACTTATCTGAACTGCAATTTGTGATGTAGGCCTACAACATGGTTCCTGGATCAGATCTCGTCATTCAGCATTTTGGGTTTGAGTTGATTGACAACCTCGCCCGGTGTTGAGTAATAGTGTCGCAAAATGTCTTGAAATAAAATAAAATAATAAGTTATACTTTTACATAATTAAAACTGTTAAAACAAAAAATCCATTTTGCTCGGCCCATCTTACGACGTGTGCATGGTTCCACTGCAAACCACCAAAGAAAAAGCTTAAAGGCTACAAAACCTCTGCGCAACGCTCCGGCGCATCTTTCAATAGCAGGTTTGTGGATGTCATATTTCAACCAGTATAATTTACAATTTATTTTTAATTTAATAGTTTTAAACTAATATCTCGTTTTGTTTTCTGAAGCTGCTGTAATATGTAACATTTTTGCCTAAAATAATGTTACAAGCTGTTGATGTATCGAAGATTCTGAATATGTAACATGTGTTTAGAAGTGTACTAACACGCTAGGGCAAGTGCTCGGTTACTTGGTCTCTACTATACCTAGAATGATGTATATGTTACGCTGGTAAATAGGATTTTTTTTTCTTACAACCAAAGTTAAACAAGCCGTATACTTTGTAGTTATATTGAGAAATCTGGCAAGACCAAGTGCACGGTTATGTGGCACTATACTTGATCCACAAAGAAAGTCGAATCGCCAGTGTTTGAATACTATCCGCATTGAAGGCTACTCGGACCGGTCGAAAACCCCGCGCGTTATATCATACGTGCGGTTAGAAGAACGACCGACAAAATTGCATGTCAAGTCGAATTTTGTAATGAGCGTGTAGAACATTCCTCGCGACACTTTCATAAACATGCAACTTTCCGTGTTTACCGAATGGCCCGCTGCTGCCAGTCGATATCGGCCGAAATAAACTCGTCAGTAATTACAAGTCTACTTGGCCGATCTTTTTGTACGATTAAACTGGAATTAATAGGGATCTCTCAGTTTTGCAAATTCATAGAAAGTTTGTCAACCACCAAAAGTAGACGCAGCTAAAGTCCCTGCTACGATAACATGTTGCGTCCAATGACAGTGGTCGAGCACAGAGCAGCTAAGGTTCAGAACGGCGCACGGAGTATACATGACGCGGTGACTGAAAGAGATAGGGAACACTTAAACAGCCGGTTCTGATCCTCGCATCAATCTCCGGAACTGTTAAACAGCCTGTGCTGATCCTCGCTTCAATATCCGTCTTCAAGGAATTGCCATTTGGATCGTTCCATACAGAAACAAAGTCATGTTTAATTGTATATGCAACAAAGACATGCCTCTTGAATATGAAGTAAACAAAAAGAAATTACGTAGATTAGATTGGTTGTAGATGCCTCTAACAACCTGATACACGTAGAAGGGGTATTATAGACCTTCTATAACATGAATAAAGTGTTTTAATTATTTCAGAATGCCAACTAGCAGACTCAGTGACGCACTCAGGGGGAAACAACCTTAGTGAGAGTTCTTAAATGGAGACGTATATGGGGAGGTAATGGGACGTTTTTAGGGAACTAGTGGTTCTTTGTTTCATTGAGGTTTATCACTACGAAACCAAAATCGAACCTCTAGTCCTAAGAAAACTGTTTATGGAAGATATTGAAGGGTAAACTTTCATTAATGAGCTTTTATAAATACGGTGGGATTTATGAAATGTTTAGGACATGTTTCCTTTTCAGCTCGTCTTTTTTTCGGTCGAAGTTTAGAAATTTTTTCCCTCACGTTTCACATTGCAGAGAATTTAACGTCATTGTTCTCACTCTCCATTGTTGAAATTATAGATCGAATACAAATTAATGTAAATAAAATTCTAATTAATAAGATACAGCCATATGAACACAGGATGTGGTTTTAACGACGACGAAGGAACGGCGGAACTCGATAGGACGCAGACGCTGGTGTGCGTCAGTTGAATGTCGGCATTGTTCTAGTTCAACGTGGGATATGAAGCGAGTTTAGCAGCGACCAGTTATTTGACTAGGATGCCTTATCAAGATTGCTTACTGTGGTCTATTAGGCCGACAACTTTCTGGATTATTTCTGGACGCCCTTTTGGACCCTTTATACTCCTTACATTGGACGCTCGTGTGGAAGGGCCTTACCCATATTTTGAGCTTTGCTAATCTCAGAAGCCTAGCGTTAGCAACTTCTGAACGTCGAGTTTAGTAACGTTTGCACTCAGCATCATAGTTGAGAAACGAACGGAAGTTTCAAATCCAACACGACATTAGCCTGGCTGCTCACTGAGGCCGGCGCATGCGCATAAGTAACTCCGTCCAATGCACATACAGTAGAGCGATTTTTCACACTACCAATAAATTAAGAATTGTTCCCAGCAATAACAGATTATTTTATCCGTTGAAAATCTTTTTATTATTTTCTTGTGTTTGTAAATTAAAACATAATATCATAATTAATTATAATACAATTATAATTGAGGTACGTTTTAACAATAAATTCAAGTAATTTTGTTGTTTAATTAGTTTCTACAATTTCTTTTCGCAAAGATTTACAAAAATTTTTAATAAAAATTCTTCGATAAAGTTTGAAGTTGTAAGCTATAATTTAGTCCAAATGCAGTTTTGTTTACGGTAGACATAGATTCTTATGCAAAGTAATTCTGTGCTGGAAGCAAAGATAAGCATTTATTTCTCAAGAAAAAACAACGTTCTACCTTTTTAGATTGAGGAATCGCTGTTTGAAAATTAAGTTCTCTTATGCTCGGAGAAATTACGTGGAGATAGTAACGTTGGATAGAACAGAACACGCGTTCGTTTCTAACTTATGCTTTTGAAAAACATAAAGGCTTCATAAGCAATTAATTTTTTTTTTCAATTGAATGGAGACAATTTATAACTTCTTACAATATTTTTCAAATCTTTATATATATTTTTTTGTTGAAATAATCGTTTTCTACTCTTAGGTATAAAAACTATAGACTACATTTCTCGGAAAAATATTTGTGCCCGAACAAGGCATTCGCAACAATGGAGTACCTGTTTACAGTTTGAAATGTAACAGAACGAACCAGTTGCTGTAAACGCTTCGGCTTGTTTATTCGAAACACGTTCCACTCCAGAACCATTAAAACCATTGCGTAATATAATAAGACTTTATTACATGACTGTATAATTAGTTTACCTGATGAGGCGCGGATCGAGTTGGCTTCCTGTATACGTCGCCTCGGGGCGAGATCTTATCATCCATTCGTTTAATTGGAGCATGAATTGCGAAATTTTCCTAGTTTGTGCAACGCGAAATGCATCCTACATTTTTGTTCGGAATGTCAGCCGTAAACATGGCATTAAAATGCAAACGTATGTTTTTAAATTCGTTGGCATGTTTGGTCATTGCTAACGGTATCTCTTTACGTCTGTCCTTCATTGTTTAAAGCCTGAAGCGCATTTAGGTTATGTTCGCTTGGACACGTAATTCAGGAGATGTTAATGAAGAGTAGAAAGAAGTCTTAATATAGGTCAAATAATTGAAAATACTTAAAACAATATATAGGCCTATCACAAATGGGGAAACAACTATTCCAATCGTTAAAATCACTTCACTTTCCTAATTGATATTTTAACAACTAACATGTATTACGTAATGGCTAGTTCAATATTTCTTTAGTTTGTTACCTTCTGGTAGGGATGTGCACAAAGTAGGTCACGTGTTTAAATTACAACGAAAATATAATATTTACAAAGATTATAACACTACATATTTACAGTATATTCAAAGTGAAAAAATGAACACTGGGGTTGTTTTTGGTTCTTATATTATATTATTATTGTGGTTAATTTTATTTACCTGAATAACAGTTTAACGTTATATTATAAATAAATAAAACCTCTTAAACCACAAAAACATTTTATTTATGTCCTGTTGTCGATTCGAAGTCAATCATCTTCAGAGAAAATTAATACATCAACTATTATTTGTCTCAGCAGAAGAGAAATTAGTTGTCACACAGAGGATAGGGATGCCAGAGTAATTGTTGCTTGAACATAAATATGCCGAAATAACTTGAAGCAACCGTTTTTCATTATACATAAATAAAACCTTATAAACATTAATGCTTTTATTTATGTCCTGATGTAAACTTCGATTACAAAGCAATCATCTTCAGAGGGAATTACTTACTACAAGACTCTTATAGTACTAGGAGTCTAGTAGTAATTTTCTCTGAAAATTATTGCTTTTCAATCGAATTGCACATCAGGACATAAATAAAAAGTTCTTGTGACCTTAGAGATTTTATTTATTATATTATATAAATTTACATCACAGTTGCTACAAGTTGTTATAGTTTAACATTATATTGAACCTTGTTACGTGTTTAGAATTTTACTTAATTTTTAAATTCCTTCTATTAGCTCACACTCTCCAGTTATATATCTTGTACAAATTTTCAATCGTTAATAAAATACGGGTTTGTTCATACAGACATGTTTAAATATATATATTTTACCTTAGTTGATGAAAATTGATGTTAATACAGTTACAGTTTTTTTTCAAATATTTATTCAATAATTTAATTATAAAATTTGTCGGACCCAGCCGGATTCGAACTGAGAATCTTCATGTTCTAAGTCTAGCGCGCCTTGGCACTGCGCCTACTCCAATTCCTAGAAATATTTCTCAAACGTATTTAATTTTTTCCCATCTGGTTACCTCCATTGTATAACCTCAAACTGTTGCCATGGTTACCACACAAAATCATAAATAGTGCCCTAGGAGGGTAACTAAAATTTTTTTTTTTTTTTTTAACTCAGTAGGAATTTACTTTAACAATTTTTTTATACTAGGCCTACTTGTTTATTCTCCTTTCAATGTAACTGCAATTTTATAGATGTTTTTGCACGATAATTTTCCATTTTAAAATACCCAACAGGTGATTAATTGCCAGGTGGGAGGAAAGTTGCTCCAGTATTAAGGGTCGGTTGGCCGGCCTCCTGGGGGCACGGCGCTGTCCGAAGCCTTATGGGCCAAGTTGGTACAGCGGCTCTCTGTGCATCTAGTTAATAAGCGACTCCAAGCTACTAAGAGCAGGCCAAGGACAGGCATATTAGTTTCCCGAAATTGGATAATTTACCCAGCTTCGTCAAAGAATGCAGTGGAGTAATGGGCATGCTATAATTAACGCAGACTTGACTACCTGGCCGACGGTTACAGAATGCAAATATATCGGCCTCAAGGATAGAAGATGAATCAATCTGTGACTGAACGAAAGGTCTTGTTTACACAGAGAGTTGCTTTAACGTGCGTCTACAGATTTATTCAACACTTCTTTAGAGATCCAGGAAAACCATTTATATTCCGCTTTTGATAAAATTATAAGAAATTCTTTTAAAAAATAATTGACTTTTAATTGCATTGAATCAGTACAACGTGACGTCATCATTTAGGAATTTCTACAAGATTTGTAACAATCCAAACATTAATGAATTATCCTGAAGATTTCCGATAGTAAAACTAAGATAATACTAACATGTGTTTTCGTATTTACTTGGAAATTGTTTGTATTTATTTACTTTTTGGTTTGATTAATTTTCAAACGCAATTTTCTATACAGCGGGGGCTCTCAAACTTTCACATTGCCCCCCCTTTTACAACACTTATACCTCGCCCCTCCTATTTGTGTTTGGTCAAGAATTAGAATCTGAGTATGAAACTGATGTTTCCATTAAACATTGATAATTTTATTTAAATTTTAATATAAATATTTATATAGTGTATGTCACTTTACAACCGATAATGCTGCAATACTACAGTGTTAGGCTTGATTTGGGCCTTGGGCAACATATATACCAAAGATTGTTAAAAATGCGTGACGTAGTTTCATAGTTTCATAATAAAATGTAGAAAAGGTCTATATAATATACTATGACTCTTATGTTTGCTCCAGAGAGGTTATCCTTGAGCACAGATACCATGACTCAATAACAAGGGGTCTATCAAGACTAAATGACGTAGTTCAGTAAGCACATGTCACGTAACTCTGCCTTCTGGTACGCCTCAAGTCTTTAGGCAGTTTCAGTGACTTATCCACAAGCATGAAAAAAAGAACAAAACATCCAACTCTTGAAACCAACACCCAACACAACACTATAAAAAAACTTAGCATTTTTTTTGCAAATTACTTAAGTTTACGGGTCACCCCCTTGTACAATCCTTCAAACAGTTTATAAATTTGTAATGAACCCGTTTTGTTCCCTTACCAACCATTTTGAAAATATCTTTACTTATTCCTAACGGCAGTGGCATTGGGAAAGAACAGAAATAGGTTGGTTAAGTAGAGAGTACAGAAATACAGCGTCTAACGATGCGAAACAGAAGTTTAACCGAGCGAAATAATTACTAAATAATATGTCGAAGAAAAAACTAAATGGACATAAGTACGGTTTTTGCTACTCTGGAATATATAATCGATTTATGTTATGTAAGCCAATTTAAACCTAGCTTTACGTATAAGCTTACGAAAAGGGCCTTCTACGTTGAAATACATGCATTTTAGAAAGCCATAAGATTTGATTCATTTAGAACTTCAGTTAACTAAAATTAACTGTTTCTGTAAAAGGCCTACGTTTGTGTTTTGATACGCATATTAAAAAAAAAAAACATACTATTAATATAAAAAAAGAAAGCTCTTTTGTTCAATTGTTCACTGCGTATGGGGAATTAATGAAAATAAATGTTCACTAATTACTAGTTTACTCAACAGACTAGTCTCTATCATTCATAATCTTTAGCCGCAATCGGAATTAGTTTGTTGTAAATTGTTGCGGCATCGTCAGCGAAACTAGTCTTTTAAGCAAACTGGTAATTAATTTTTTAGAAGTTTACTTTTTAAATCTTTTCGTCATTATTTTATAATTAATATTATAATTTAAATTGGGGATTGTATGTTTATAAAAAAAGGGTTTTCCTTCTCGTCCGTTCTTAACTTGTTTGTGGTTTTGTTCAGATTGTTTCGTTGTAAAGCAAATATTTTTAATGGGTATTTAATATATCCAGGCTATTTGATTTGTCTAACTGAGCGAGGTCAGTTTTGTTTTTTTTAAATCCAGAAAAGACGAAACTTTGGTTATCAAGGTCATATATATATATCTATATATATATATATATATATATATATATATATATATATATATATATATATATATATATATATATTGTAACGTTCTAGCCCTTTTTTACTGGGGGTTATTAAAAATTTGTGTCAATTACTAATTAACAAATTAATTAGCCTTGCTTACCAGGGCTTCTAGTTCTCCGTCATAGCTCAGGCAGATACTATCTGTCTATGGCGGTCTTCTTATCTTGAAGCTAGAACTAGGTTACTTGTGAAATAAGAATTTATAAGTTTTAAAATACAAAGTTAAACAATTTATTAATCAATGACAAATTACAACAGAAGAAATGATACCAGTGTGTCGAGTAATTGACTTTTAAGTACTGCTAACTATTCCATACATTTTAATTACTTATTAACCTTCAAAATTTATATATATCGAGAAGGTAGTAACTTAAGTTTTCCTATTTAATTTTTGGAATTAATATTCAAAGGACAATTTCTACCGTTCATGTGTTAACCTTTCATCATTAAAATTCTCAAGTTAGTTAACATTAAAATACATTTTCTTTAATATTATCTACAACGTACCTGGTTGTGCACATTACTTGTAACACTATAACACATTTCATTAATTATTGCACATGGCTTTTGTACACATTAACACTGCACATAGCTCTTGGAATCAGCGCTCTTAAACAAAAATGATATAAACTTTTACTTATTTGGAACACATAAATAATCACTTCTGACTTCTTCTTTAGTTGCGTTTATAAAATTTGGTACCGGCGTTGACATCTTAAATTTTGAATACTGGAAGCTTACAAATTTTTAAGTTATGTCCGAAAGTGCCACGATGTCTGTTCCGTTCGGGAACCTCTGGGTGACTGGGGCTTCTGCAAGGGCATGCCAACGGAATTTCCCACCCTTACTTATTATTTTGAATTTTTTGACTGGTTCAGAAGTATCGCCTCATGCTTACGTCACATGGCGTGAGGTGGTTAATTACCCTAAGTTACTAACTCGTACGATATTTTTCTATTTCGCCCGCTAGGAGCGCTTACCACCTACGCTAGCTTCACAATGTGCACCAAGAAAACAAAAATTTTCTTCTATATTGGGACGATATAATTATAAATGAATTTATATGTAACACCTTATTTTTAAGAGTATATATATATATATATATATATATATATATATATATATATATATATATAGGTCTATATATATATAAAGTTTTATGAATTGAGAATTGTCTGTTACGTTACCACGTGTTCATATATACATAGTTGCTTAGTGTGTTCTTTTACTTTTTGTGTAATTTGATTTTGGTCGCTGTACTTGTAATTGCTTTCAATCTCTGTCCTCTCAATCTCTTTGTATTCAGTAAGTGTATTCGGTTTTCCTACATTTAATGCCAGGTAAAGAATCAATATACAAATTACGTGAGGCTTTTTCAAGGACTTCCAGAAATGCCCTTGATGCTTAGACTACCAACAAAAAATTTTCTGTTATTCTGATATCTGTTGAAATGAGCTTCTCTCTAAAGAACTAGTTTCGGCCATTTTCTTTGAGCTCTGGGTTTTCATGTCAGTTCCCGGCTCCGCATAGCGTCACGGCATGGTTTAGGTACGAATAATGTAAAAATCTTCATCTTCCCTTTTACTAAGATCAATGTTATGTTTGGTTGGGTTTTGTTTCATTATTTAATTTTCTGACCCTAGTTGAAATCTCTAAATCTTTACTATTGATGGGCTACTTGTGATTTCAACAAAATAAGCATGCGTTCATTACATTTACAATGCACATTATTGCAGTGTCAATAATACCGACCTTGTTTCTACCCACTTATTTAATACAGTAACCTATATGTTTTGGGAGTTATATTTTTAATAACATAACGCCTAGGCATAAACGATACATCCTCAATTCCGTACTATGACCCGACGCAATCTTACTATCACTAAGTCATCGTGCTTCGCGTACCTGAAACCCAGGCCGGAATAATCGTACACTCAAAGCGATATAACCCGATCTGAATTAATTAAGGGAAACGCACGTGTGGGAGATGCTCTCGGGCCTACTCGCTGAGCGCACGTCACTTCCTATACATTGCCATGTCTTGAGTAACATGTCCGCCAGATAATAACACCAGCCGTTCGGGTTTCAAGAGACTTCAAGAGTAGACTAGAACTGCAATCGCTCCAGTACAAATAGGTGCTGAATAAAACGCAACAGGTGTTTTATGTGAAAACGTCTCTAAGCGTGTCTTACGCTTTTGCGATGGAGGAAATCTCTCTGTTATAGTCATTATACTTAAGGGGAGTTCGAGTTATATACAGGTAAACGCTTTAAGTTAAGAGATGGCGTATAAAATAACGCCACAGCTGTTTCAATTACAGGTTATGTTACTCTCTGTCATGCAGATTATTAGGTTACGGACTTATTATTCCATATGAATTATCAGTTAACAATACATAGCATATACAATACAATAACAGTTGAAACATATTTGTATTCCAATATTCCAACTTTAGGCGCATCTGACCTTTAAAAGGAAGATCAATTGGGTTCGTTAAATTAAGTTTTGTAATATGTAAATTTTTGAACATTATATAGCCTTATTAACTATACAATGTTGATTAACTATATTAACTGTTTTTAGTCGTAAGACAGCCACATTTTTCTGTTTTTTAATTTATTTAAATTTGTAATATTTTAAAACTGTTTTCATATTTCTGAACTCTGTGATGTTTAAGTTAATTTTATGTTTGAATTTTATTGAAAATAATTTTATGTGTGCTGAATTCTTTAGTACAGAGGACAGTACAGAATTTCCTCTTGGCCTTTCTCTTTCTCTGTGTTACACAGATAAAAAATAGCTACTTATCTAATCGACGACTACTTGATCAAAATTAAGTATTTTTTTATGTTCACCCATAGAAGGTACTTTATATTTTCGTTTAAAACAGATATAGGCCTATGTCTTTTGGTCCCGCTGTCTTTCGTCTATGACGACTTTGGAATGAATTTAATTTTAAATTTGTCTATACAGTAGTTATAATCACGACAGCTCTTTTCTATATATTTTTTTTAACTACAGCTGCTAGCACCTCTTTTACCCTGTTTGGGAGAACAAGTACAGGTAATCGACTCCAGACACGCGATGTCATAATTTTCTCCTGTTCCTAGCAAAAAGAGCACCATCTTCTTCCTTAGTTCTGGCTAATCCTACCATTATCCTTCCTTATCATTTTTACTACACAGCTTTATGGCCCCATTAGAGAGGAGGTAGATAACTTAGTTACGTGACCCTTCACACATGACGCCATATTTCCCCTCAAATCCTCTATCAATGAGTTTTATATTCCCCTCTAATTCACAATCCTTTCCTATCCTTCTTTAGGTGATAAAAGTCATACCTGCTGAAATGCCTTCTTAAAGCTACAACAAATCTTTTTTAGTGCAACACGTTTGCGAATTTATAGTAATCTTGTTGAAGGTAAAAGACACGCAGTGTGGTAATCGTTTGATCATATTTTCAGGCCATTTTAGAGTAAAGCATGGCAGACAGCCTGTTAGACTTTGTTTCGAAAAGTAACCTTTTCATTATAATAATACCTTCCTCCGATGACTTGTAAGGTCACTCCAGTTCCTGAAAGGTCTGCCTAAACCACTTTGTGTTGGACCACATCCAAGAGCCTCGTCAGTCTAGCTGACAAACATCAGTCCTCGTGCTTTGAAGCACGAAAGCCGAAATTTTACGCCCACTTGAAGCCAGGATTTAAAAATAAGTTTAATAATGTGGATATGTTTGTTTCAGGTTGTTTGCGCCGTTGCTGGAAGGTGGCGGAAAATTTGAGGCGTAGAGAAATATTCCCGTCATCGCGTTGAAGTCTCTGTGAAGGTAGTCATAAATTTTCATTTTGAGCCTCTATTTTAACTCTTATTTGTCAGTATAGTCACATGCTTTGCATAGATTTAGTAAAAACAAACAGAAATTGTAATTGCGGTAAAGAAGTGTTAACCATATAGCATACATTTAAAAACTTCTGTTAACTTACATTCACTGACACAGTTTTGAAATGTTCAATCAGACGTATGATTGTACGATTTTTTAAACTTTATGTTCGATTTATATGATTTTAACGATTTTGGTGACCGAGTTTTCTAGTGGTCAAAATGTTCGATTATTTACGTTTCCTGGAATAAACTGCCTTCATAATAATCGATTATAAATAATGACGGATCGTTTGTAATGAAGATAGGTTTGCTCCCGACAATGTGAATAATTTAACATTTCGAGGAACACGTAAACAGTGAAATGACGTTTAAAGATCCTTAGTGTGCCGTAAAGTGGACGGAGAAGAACGATAGTAAAATAGGGAGACGCTCCTTCTAGAATAGATTTGCTAAATAATTAATCTAAAAAAGGTTTCCGTGTTATAAAAATTTAAATTATTTAAAATAATTCACACAATGTAAATCGAATACCATTAATCAGTTTTGAATGACTGCTTCTGAAAAAGACCAACTGAAAAATCATTCCTTTTAAAAAAATAGCTTAGGGTAGTAAAGAATTACGTAACCTGAAAGTTGCATTTGCGTATTCAAAAATTAGCGCTATTTAATGGTAGATTACTCGTGTTTGGAAACTTTGAGGTGTCAAAATGCTTTAGTGAGTTTAATACGTCACTTACGACCTGAAGGTTCCGGATTCGTCCATCGCCAGCGTTTTAGGAATGTTTTTGCTTTTTGTATCTTTGGGCAACTCAGCCTATAAAAGCAAAGCTAAGGTTTGAGAAGTACTAAGCGATGATCACATAAGCTTTCACGGATATTGTATAACCTAAGTGAGGTAGTTCTGCCCATGCCCAATTCCTAAGCCCTGTCCGTGATGTAGATTATTCGTTTTATTCAATTATTATGTAAAGTTCTATACATTGAAGTAAATATATTAACGAATTTCAATATACAAGTTAATTTCTACTTTTTCCTTCAGGCGGTTTGTATTCCCAGCAAACGTTCTCATGAGTATAAAAATAAAAAAGTTTATTTAAACGATGTCATAAATTAGTTGAAATTAGCTGAAAATTTTAAAAAGTTAGTAAGCGAAATGTTGACAGTGGAAACATGTTTCCGTCACTCCCGTTTCTGTTGTGGCGTATTAACAGAAAAATGTACGATATGGCGTCGCGCTAAAACCACCAAGCCATAACACATCCATATAGCTGTATATATGCGCTGTATACTACTGTTTTAGCTTATATTAAGTGTTAACATATGATTTCATACAACAGCTGATCTTATGTTGTGAAATAGCTATTTTAACACGTAGTTTATGTTACTTTATTTATTGTACATTATAAATTGAAAATATTATTTTTCGTGATTTTTATCAGTTAACAAATACATTTTTTAATAAATCTTACTCCAATTATTTCAATATAATGATGCGTTATAGATAACTGGGTTCTATTGGAACCAATATTACCAACATTCTGCAAATGAAGTAACCATTCTGTCGGTCAAGTTAAACTTTTCCTATTTCTAATATTGAGCTGGGCACTACCTTAAAAATACCTACTTTAGGAAACTGTTACTCTGAACACATTGCTTCTACATGAAACTGAGCAAAACGCAACCAGGTTAACATGTCTGCTGCCTCTCCCACCTGGTAGCTCGCATGTGGGGCGGGTTTTGTGAAACTGTTACTGGAAGCACATTGCTTCTGCATGAAACTGAGCAAAACGCAACCAGGTTAACATGTCTGCTGCCTCTCCCACCTGGTAGTTCGCATGTGGGGCGGGTTGTGCACATTACAAGCGCCATTTTTCAGTGCAAGAACGTAAAGGCGTATGACAATGGCAGTGCAGACATGAAAACTGGTTTAATGAGCCATTTGTAAATCTGATGTGTTTATCTAAGATTTAAACGCATTCGTAGAGGTTTTCCAGCCGAGATAAAGGTAAATTGGTTAAAATTACGAAGTGTTTGTCTATTCGTGACAGAGCCACGACAACGTGTCTAGCCAAGGACTTTCCTCCTTTATCACTATGTGTGGATTTGGATTAAATGTTAATTTACGAATAATGGACACCCTTTTAAAGTGCTGAGATCTAGGTGGCACTGCAGTTGATATCAGGGAATTAAGCTGGGCATTGCAGAACTGATCTTAGCGTTGCAAGAGTTGCCTGCAGATTCAGAGGGCTGTGCTGGAACTAGCGTTGAAGGTCTTTACAAGGTTGTTGCGAAATATGGGGACCTTTCTCCTTTACCAATATTTGTGGATTTGGATTAAAAGTTAATTTACGAATAATTGACAGCCTTCTCAAAGTGCTGCGTTCCATCCAAGTGGCATTACAATAGACATCAGAGAATTTAGCTGAGCTTGGACAAGTGTTCCTAGGGTTGCAGAGGTTGTCTGGTGGTTCAAAGGGCCGTGTTTAGGCCTCTGATAAAGGACTGTCCAAGATTGTTGTTACGAAATTTAAGGGACGTAAGCGGGGGTTAATTAACTCCCTGTACATGTCCCGAGTCTAAAGCACTGACACCACCGGGGTTAAATGCAGCTCCGTATATTACAATCCACAAGGTATAACAGAAACTACTATAGGTAGCATACTTAAAGGTGTACCTAGGTTTTCCTAAGTTTTATATTCACCTCAATGGTGAGTATGAAAGCTGCCTTTTCCCATAAGGTTGATATTTGCCGCGGGAAACTAGTGACGTCATCCTTTACCGATGCGGTAGCCCTCAAATGTAACTTATTATTCAAGTGTACTCAGTGACGCAGCCGGGAAACTAGCGCCGGACGGCAAAGATTTGTTCTGGCACTTGCTTTAAACGTAGCATATGGCCGAGAGTCACTAGCGGCGCCATTTTGTCCGCCTTTAGCTATTCATGTCCGTGCACAAATATAAGCTACTTTGTTGCTCAGTGTAAAACAACCCTGACAAATATGCATACAAAATATATGTAAACGTAGTTGCGTATCGTTAAAATAATATGTTACAGAACTAATTAATTTTATAACAAAATATTTTTAAAATTATAATAAAATTACAATTCAATTTGAAACTAGTAAATTTTTACAATTTGTCTTTCGCATAAACCCTAGTTGTTGGAACACCCTTGTTAGCTTTAAACATGCAGTCAGTTCCCATTATCTGAGTTTTAGTTTGTAGGAGTTATTTACGTCCTGATGTAGGCTACATATCAATTTCATAGTAATCTTCTTCAGTGAAAATTACTACAATACTAACTTTGGATAGTAAGCTAGAGTCTTGTAGTAATTTCCTCTGAAGATGTTTGCTCGACATATTTATGTTCAAGCAACAATTACTTTGGCATCCCTTTCCTCAGTACGACAACTAATTTTGCTTCTCGCTTGTTAAAGTTCGTGTCAATTCTACTTATATTATATTATCTTTCATGTGGCTTTGTAGTAATACATAAAGCTATGGTTGACATATCTTCAGTAAGTGGAAAGCTCCTTTTGCTATCCGCACACAGGTCACCAAATAATGTGTAGCAAACGCCTTAACCTTGAAATATATATTTCACTAATCCCTGCCTCTGTGCCCTTTATTTGTCATCAGCAGAATAACTAGTACAAGATTCTCGTACCACACTATTTTCTGATTTAAACTATCAGTGACGTGACCAATCACGGAACGTAATTTTCTACAGATACGGTACCTATAGTTAACGTCGGCTAATACCGTTTTAAGATCTCAAAAAAGTAGTAACATGCAAACGTTCATAATCTGTAATTTCCAAATAACTGTATAATGTGGGTGACGTGGGATCACCGTCTAAAAAACACGCCTCTCGAAAGTGTTTCTTTTCAAAAGCGGGCGGAATTTCGTTTCTTGCGCGAACACTGTAATGGGTAAACCAGGAATGCCGGGAGTATGGCTTGCGCCGTACCAACGGGCTTTAAACGGCTAATTGGAGTAATAAATATTCTCCATAAAAACTGTAAACACCGTTTCCGACAATAATTTGTAACTGGGTTATAAAAACCGTAATTGTGTAAAGGATGCGAAGAATTCGAGTGCCGCGAATAAGAAGCAGTCTAGCTGCGAGGTATTTTGGCCAGCCCGCGTTGCTAGTGAACGTCGAGGTTCCATATTACGCTATTAAATGTTTACCTCAATAAAATAGTCTATATTTACGCGGATTTAACTCAAATTTTCCATTTCCCGCAAATATCGCAGCCAGTGTTTGTACTCCTTCTACTCCGACCTATATAAAAAAAAATACATTCTTTATATTCCCATTTCGCTTTCTACTATTTCAAAAGTTTTTTTTACATATTCCCTCTAAATATTTGATGACCCTTTTTGCTCCATCTGTTCTCTTCCATCTTTTTCAAAATACCCACATATTTCTTGAATTATCGTTTTGCACCACATAACTCTTTCACTCCCGCCTCAGTAGGCTTTAAGCTTTGCCTCTAATAATTGTATTGTTACGTTCTTACAGAGGTTCATTGACTTACAACGCAAGTAAATTAAATAGCTATTTATTAATACACAGATTTATATTGCTACTGTTATTTACACATTTAACATTTTTTAAAAAGCCCAAACACTGTTGAATTAGGTCTAATAATTTTACACTCAACCCATGCTATACTCTCACTCTAGATTTAAAGATTTACCCTCTTTACTACATAGTATATACTGATTTCATTTTACGCTTAACAAAACCTTGCCGCTTCTAGCAATTTCTCGTAATTTCTATTCGCTTTATTTCCTAGAAAGTTCTAGATTTACCAGTAAGGTGTAACTGTTGTGTCCGCTCAAGAATGGAAGAGCGCCTTCAAGCTTCCTTGTTTTACCACTGAGCTTAACATCTTTATATTTGTTTAAAATTTATTTAGGCCTATGTATTATAGTTTTGAGTTTATCAGCGAAGGAGTGTGTTCTTGCCTTTGAAGATGAAGAAATTATTTATAATAAGGGTATGGTAAGGTAGGGACGAGCACGCCCTAATGGGGATCATAAAAATACATACTTTACCGAGGCCATTAAGAGGTGTCTACCCGTTACACCCCTTGAAAGGGGAAGTATGAGGAAGGGTAGGCGGAGTTAGGTAGGACTAAGGACATCATGGCCCCTGGCTAAAAGAAAGTGTCCGCAAGCTATTTAATATGAACTGAAGCTATTTAAAATTTAGATATTTTAATATGAACTGAAACTAAAAAAGAAAAATAATGATTTTCTGTACCCTACTATTAAATAAGCTTTCAGATGATCGGTTTTGAATCAAGTTTTAAATAACAAAGCCTACTCTGTTTAAGAAAACTTTAAAGGGATTCGATTGCTTAAAGGTAATGCGTAAATAATTATTAACCATGTTTAAGGTGTAAAATTTATTTATATCTTGAAAATGAAACTATTTTTTAAACTATGACGTCATTCCATTTTATTTTTTATGGAATAGTTCTGTGGTAAACACTCTAATCGTTTAAGAAAATATAAACAAATATTTTTAGTGTCAGAAGATTTCATTTAAAAATTGTAATAAAATGATATAGCTCATCAACATTAGGCTATATATATTTAATTATTTGTAGTAAAATGTATTGAATTATAAATTAATATCAATATTTAATAATAATTTTTTAACCCAAATATGGTATAGGAAATAAGGTAAAATTACTTACATGTCAAAACATCTGTTCTACAAAATAACCTTTAACATAAAATCAGCTGTTGTATGAAATAGTATTTTATCACCTAGTTTGAGCTAAAATAGTTATACACAGGACATGTTTACAACTATGTGGGAAAGACGTTGTGGGTCGTCACTGTAGATCGAGAGATTTGTAAGGTGGGATATGGATATTTCCTAGAAGGGTGAATATGAAGGGTTATTGCTATCAATTAGGACAGACGTGTGATATCGCTGGAGAATGGGAGATTTGTAACGTGGGTTGTAGGAGGGAAAAATCGTGGGGATGTAAAAGTAGGAAAAATATTGTATCCTTTTTGCGTTTACGTAAACGAAAATAATGGAATTTATTTTAAAAAAATTGAATTTATGCGGACGCATATAAAAAATACAAAACTTTAAAAATATTACTTTTGCATAAAAAATGAGTAGGTACACTAGGTTATATCGATGTTGAACATATAGTTTATATAGATTATTAATTCTCTTTGAAAAATAAGAGATCCCAAGGGGTGTATAATATTAATAGCGTAATCATATTGCAATATTTCTCAAATGCGATGGGTTTTATCAGTGGAATTTTTCAGTTCAGTAAACTGCTGGTTTATACCATAGTTGACATAAAATAATAATTCAGTTTAAAAACTTAAACATGTTATGTAAAACTTAAATTTATGTTATTGTCTTTGTTTAGTAAGACGATATAATGATCATTGGAATGTCGGACTAAATGTGTTTTCTTCTTCCCGGTCAAGCCGCGCTCTGCAGCCTACGTCAGAAGGTAGCTCAGTGCTCCAGTTTCCCGTAACAGTATTACAGCTTCTCTTCCTGCCCGTGGCATCAGCTGGCATTCCATGCAAATCGATCGTCCTTGGCGCCTTCAAGGTCATCGTTTTTTGCACAACTTGTTTCGGTGCCCGGCACGCTCTCTGTGCAGTCGCAAAATTTATGATTTATTATTTGTTGAAAGTTAATTAACATAGATATTTTTATTTGAACACAGGTTTTGCAATTTGTTTTTGTCTGCTTAACGTTCAAGGGACATGATAAATATGAAGGGAAACAATAACTTTTCAATTGTTATTTATTACTTTAGAAAAAATATGCAGTAAATCTTGGGCAAATCAAAAAGGAATGGAAAACGAAACGCCCCTGGGCCCGCGTCGGAAATATTTGAAGTAGTCGTAGTGATTTATTCGTTCTCTATTCATTTGTGCTCTTTTGCACCAGAAGTTAAATATTTTTTAAAATAATTTATTCTAGACTAGAATAACAAAAGTGCAACATGTTAGCAATAGCATAAAAGTCTATAAAAGGATTATGAAATTGAAAAATTAAAAAAATATATATTTAAGGCAAAACGATTTTCAAACAACCGTGGTGAAAAACGCAGGAGTACTGTTGCATATTTTTTTAGTGGATTATTTCCTTGGTATCGATCACAGAATCACCCGGCTATAGCGAGTCGATAATATTGTTCGCTATAAAGAGACTCTCGTTTTACGGGAAGTAAAAGTAAAAATCTGAGAAGGTAGTGACTTTAACACGTCTGAACACAGAAAATGTGACTAACACCGAAAATAGTCTTTTTTACGCCCCTTTAATGATGTTTTAGCTCTTAATATGAAGATAAGTATTGACTCAGAGATAAAATAACGAAAATACTCTCTCTCTCTCTCTCTCTCTCTCTCTCTCTCTCTCTCTCTCTCTATATATATATATATATATATATATATATATATATATATATATATATATATATATATATTGTTTACGTTTTAGCAAAGATTTTACATTCTTGTAATGCATTAGCTATAGTACAGTGAGATATATTTATTGCAGTTTTAACGCGACGAGCCAGTGAAACTATTATCGGTTATGAAGGAAAGTAAAGGATTGTAAATATAAGTAGAATTAAGAAAGGGGAATAAAAACCCTGGTAGGGGTCATAGGGGGTATCATGAAACAGACGTAATCTCTTTCTTGGTCATAAAGAGTTGCATGCCCTTTACACCCGCTTTTAACAGTATGGAGAATATTAGGGAAGAAGGGGGATTAAGATAGGCGCCCCTTGTAGTTAGAGCAGGGGAAATTTATAGCATCCCGTGGGTAGGATTGCTTACCTGTAATAGATCTCAGAAAGAGGTGCCTTCCTATTACACCCCATTTTAATAATTACAATAAGGAGATTTGGATGGGATTCGATAGCATTAAGGAAATGCCACAATAATACCGCCTGTCATTACTTGGGCAGGGTAGCTGGAGAGAGGTTTCTACACCGTTTAATATACCGAAACCAGTGAAAACTGTCGCAAGGGATGTTTTACATGTAAATGTTATAAATAAATGTAAGAATTAAATGTAAACAAAATTATTTTTAAAGATAACATAGAAGGTTTTAAACCTTACGAGCTTCACCGGATAAAACCGGCCAAATCTTTTCATCCCACTTCACCGTAGGTATAATTTAACTAACAATCACGTCCACGAAGTGCCATAATCTTTTCCCTATTCATAATACCAGGGAGATACTTTCATTAGTGCTACCGAATTCCATCCACCCTTCTAAAGAGAGGAGCATCGGGTTAACGGGTAAAAACCTCTTTATAACGCTCATAGGCTAGTGATGGATAGGTCGTTGAAGGGGGAACATGAACGTATGTTGTTGCTATACGAGGATATTAGGAAAGGAAGTTGTGAATGTCACTGTAGAATGATAGATTTGTAAGGTGGGTGGTGGATAGATTGTTGAAAGGGGACCATGAAGGATTGTTGCTGCTATAGTTTAGGAAAGGAAGATGCGTGATATCGCTGTAGAGTGAGAGCTTAGTAAAGTGGGTGAGTGGGTTGATTGTAAAAGGGAGAACACATGAAGGGATATTGCTGCTATATATTTGAAAAGGAAGTTGTGTGATGTCGCTGTAGAATGAGAGATTTGTAAGGTGGATGAATGGGTTGATTGTAAAAGGGATAACACATGAAGAGTTGTTGTTGCTATATATAAGGAAACGAAGTTGTGTGATGTCACTGTAGAATGAGAGATTTGTAAA
This sequence comes from Prosapia bicincta, assembly GCA_036971475.1. Lineage (NCBI taxonomy): Eukaryota > Metazoa > Arthropoda > Insecta > Hemiptera > Cercopidae > Prosapia > Prosapia bicincta. The sequence goes on along the minus strand of JBAIZL010000006.1, from coordinate 23,125,628 downwards.
GAGGGTGATGGATAGATTGTTTAAGGGGGAACATGATAGGTTGTTGTTGCTGTATATTAGGAAAGGAAGTTGAAGCGGGAACATAAAGGGTGGTTATATTAGGAAAGGAAGTTGAAGCGGGAACATAAAGGGTGGTTATATTAGGAAAGGAAAGGAAGTTCTGTGATGTTGCTGTAGAATGAGAGATTTGTAAAGAGGGTGATGGATAGATTGTTTAAGGGGGAACATGATAGGTTGTTGTTGCTGTATATTAGGAAAGGAAGTTGAAGCGGGAACATAAAGGGTGGTTATATTAGGAAAGGAAAGGAAATTCTGTGATGTTGCTGTAGAATGAGAGATTTGTAAAGAGGGTGATGGATAGATTGTTTAAGGGGGAACATGATAGGTTGTTGTTGCTGTATATTAGGAAAGGAAGTTGAAGCGGGAACATAAAGGGTGGTTATATTAGGAAAGGAAGTTGAAGCGGGAACATAAAGGGTGGTTATATTAGGAAAGGAAAGGAAGTTCTGTGATGTTGCTGTAGAATGAGAGATTTGTAAAGAGGGTGATGGATAGATTGTTTAAGGGGGAACATGATAGGTTGTTGTTGCTGTATATTAGGAAAGGAAGTTGAAGCGGGAACATAAAGGGTGGTTATATTAGGAAAGGAAGTTGAAGCGGGAACATAAAGGGTGGTTATATTAGGAAAGGAAAGGAAGTTCTGTGATGTTGCTGTAGAATGAGAGATTTGTAAAGAGGGTGATGGATAGATTGTTTAAGGGGGAACATGATAGGTTGTTGTTGCTGTATATTAGGAAAGGAAGTTGAAGCGGGAACATAAAGGGTGGTTATATTAGGAAAGGAAAGGAAGTTCTGTGATGTTGCTGTAGAATGAGAGATTTGTAAAGAGGGTGATGGATAGATTGTTTAAGGGGGAACATGATAGGTTGTTGTTGCTGTATATTAGGAAAGGAAGTTGAAGCGGGAACATAAAGGGTGGTTATATTAGGAAAGGAAGTTGAAGCGGGAACATAAAGGGTGGTTATATTAGGAAAGGAAAGGAAGTTCTGTGATGTTGCTGTAGAATGAGAGATTTGTAAAGATGGTGATGGATAGATTGTTTAAGGGGGAACATGATAGGTTGTTGTTGCTGTATATTAGGAAAGGAAGTTGAAGCGGGAACATAAAGGGTGGTTATATTAGGAAAGGAAGTTGAAGCGGGAACATAAAGGGTGGTTATATTAGGAAAGGAAAGGAAGTTCTGTGATGTTGCTGTAGAATGAGAGATTTGTAAAGAGGGTGATGGATAGATTGTTTAAGGGGGAACATGATAGGTTGTTGTTGCTGTATATTAGGAAAGGAAGTTGAAGCGGGAACATAAAGGGTGGTTATATTAGGAAAGGAAGTTGAAGCGGGAACATAAAGGGTGGTTATATTAGGAAAGGAAAGGAAGTTCTGTGATGTTGCTGTAGAATGAGAGATTTGTAAAGAGGGTGATGGATAGATTGTTTAAGGGGGAACATGATAGGTTGTTGTTGCTGTATATTAGGAAAGGAAGTTGAAGCGGGAACATAAAGGGTGGTTATATTAGGAAAGGAAAGGAAGTTCTGTGATGTTGCTGTAGAATGAGAGATTTGTAAAGAGGGTGATGGATAGATTGTTTAAGGGGGAACATGATAGGTTGTTGTTGCTGTATATTAGGAAAGGAAGTTGAAGCGGGAACATAAAGGGTGGTTATATTAGGAAAGGAAGTTGAAGCGGGAACATAAAGGGTGGTTATATTAGGAAAGGAAAGGAAGTTCTGTGATGTTGCTGTAGAATGAGAGATTTGTAAAGAGGGTGATGGATAGATTGTTTAAGGGGGAACATGATAGGTTGTTGTTGCTGTATATTAGGAAAGGAAGTTGAAGCGGGAACATAAAGGGTGGTTATATTATGAAAGGAAAGGAAGTTCTGTGATGTTGCTGTAGAATAAAATATTTGTAAGGTGAGTGATGGATGAGTTGTAGGAAGGAGAACATATCTCCGGGATGTAACAATTAGGAAAATAATGCGTCCCTTTGCGTTAACGTAAACAAATCAGTGATAAACAAACAATAATAAAATCAAAAATTTATAATAGTCTAGAGTTATAGTGGTAGCACTGCCCGTTACAATTATTACAACACTCAGAACTGTTCACAATATTTTACTTGCAACTGAAATCAGGAGAAATGAGTATTTTTTTAAAGACCGAACATTTACAGCTGGACGCGGCTTCCTCGAAACAAATTACGCTCGCCGCCAGAGTTGAACAATGGCTTTTATAAAAATGACAATAGTCACGGTTCTTTGGCCAATGTTAACTGTGAAAGTAAACAATAGAACGCCGTGAAGATGTAATGACAGCGTAGCTCGAACAGCTGGTGACTAACTACTCATTCACCTGCACAACACAAGCATCCGCTAACTGGCGAAATGGCCGCCAATTTGTTTTCTTATTAATACATTGTGTTTGATCTTTCTTGCTTTAATCCTGTTCTCTTGTTGGTTTGAAGAGTCAGTCAATGTTTGTGCGACAAGCATATGTCATGCTGTAAAGTGTTTTTACCAGATGAATGAAGGGGCACAGTCGAATAGGGAAATATATATATAATGTTTTGAAATTAAATGGGATAAGTAGAACATATGAGGGAGGTAAACATATCTCTCTCATACTCGGGAAGAGAGTAGACATATTGCATGGAAGCGCCGCTGCCAGGTTGACACTTGGCCCTGGGCACCTTTCTTGAATGCTGTATGTTCCAAGCAACCAGATCTCTCTCTCTTTCTCTCTTTTTTCCCATTGCAGCACTGTCTCTGTCAAAACAGTTCCAAGGAACCAGCTCACGCTCTCTTCCTGTTTTGCAGCACTGTCTCTGTCAAAGCAGTTCCAACGAACCAGCTCTCTCTGTCTCTCTTTCTCACTCTCCCTCCCTTCCTCCCTCTTTTCCCCTCTTTTCCTTATTCTCTTTCCCTCCTTTCTCTCTGTTTTGCAGCACTGCCTCTGTCAAAGGATTTCCAACGAACTAGCTCTCTCTGTCCCTCTTTCTCTCTCTCCCTCTTTCCTCCTTTCTCTTTCTCTCCCTCCCTCTTTTTCTCGATTTCCCTCATTATCTTTCATTCTCTTTTTTTACATCACTGGCTCTGCCAAAGCAGCTCCGAAGTCTCATCTTCTCTCCCTCTCTCTTTTGCAGCTCTGCCTCTGTCAAATTAATTCCACGATATACTAAACCTAAATGTTTTCTTGGTAAAACATTCTACCTTCCTTGAAGGTGTTGGTTGTAACACATTCTAAAATTCGCTTAACAAGCACGCCTAAGGGCGAAGCGTTCTATGGCGCAATAACCTTATTTGTGTCGGCAAAGCGTAGCGTGCGGAACTAAACGTACAAGAGCATCGGGGCACAGTTCTCGAAATACTAATTCTTTAATCACAGAACGTGTTCTGCCCTCATCAGTCATAAGTAAGTAACTGAGTGTAAATGTAGACATTTATGACGAAGGTAACATGGTTCCCGAAAAAACATTGAGAGAAATGGCCTAAACGTATTGAGAGAATATTCCTTGTGTTAAGAGTTAGTGGGAATGTAAACACTATATACAGCTCTTTAAAGATGTTTTAAAAACGGGGGTTTTCTTCAGTTAATTTAAATCTCTGAAAATATTAAAAATAATCTTATTATTTAGGATAGTAAATTATGTGAGTAGGTCTCCTCTTGTTTTTGTAATATTGCAGGATTGTTTGATAGGATAAATCTATAATAAGATGTTCCTATCTCATTTCTCGACATTTGTTGGCGCGTTTCGAAGAAATATAATTTTAAAAATATGGTTTTGTGTTTTATAGCTGATGTGGTCTTCGTCTTTATGTATTATACTTAAAGTCAATAGTTAAATTATATATTTATAAGCGCGTGTAAGTTTGTATGCTCAAAAAATTCAAACCAGAACATATTTAAATGAGAAATGAATTTATTATTCCGGAGACTTTAACGTTTTTAATGGGCTTACTTTCATTGCTCTGTTTAAATCTTTCTCTTTATTAGCGAAACGTGTCCGGCGCTTTAGAGCGGAGGTTTATAGTTTTCTGTCGCTCTCTCGTCTCCACGGAAGCCGGCCGCCACGATAACTGGTTCCAAACGCTCGAGATTCGGTCACAGGTGGGGCTCTAACCGAACCCAAAACTTCGCCACCTCATAAATCATTATAATAAGCTGGACAAGACGGCCATCCGTTCCTACGTGTCAGCACAAGGCACAACAAACACTCGCTAACCTCGACTAACCCTGCTGAATGTAAGCCAGTGCCCTTGTTATTGGACTGCGTCCAGTAAAGCTATCGCGAACTGATTCCACAAAAAAAGGCGATTTCTCTCTATAAGTAATCCTAGTTTCTAATCCCGACGGGCTTTCTATTTCCCCTTTCTTACATTTAGGTTATCTCGCTCAGTCCGCCCGTAAGCGCTGCATTATGAGAGTAAAGCAATTCATGCGATGCTGTCTCGGGATAATTGCGCGTTACACCTATCGACCGGGTTTTACGAATGTAAATTTGCTGCGCCGTTTGATTGTTTGTATAAATCATTCCCGTTGTATGACGCACGACGGTGATTTTAACGCGTAAATGCGGCGCAGTAGCTGTGTGGCTTTAAGTGTGCGTAATATCTCATAGAAACATCACTCTAGTTTCTTCTATAAGATTGCTGTAATTATATTATCATTACACAATTAACGTTGAAGGCTAGTCGGTGCAATTGAATAACAAAATTTTTCTTGAATATTTTTTCCTGCATCCGATAATTGCAGAGAAACATAAACAGTTAATTGAAACAAGAAAGCGATTTGTCACGCGTTCGCTTGTGTTCCTGGCAACAGTCTTTTTGTTGTTGTCTTATTACGTGTTAATATTTAATTATTTACTTAAATTACCAAGGATAGGTGACGATTAAACGTGATAAATACGTCCCGGCAAAACGGCGTCAACAAGGAAAATAACCGTTGGAGGTTGTCTTGAAAAAAAGTTTTCACAAGTCACGATCCTAGTCGAAATAGAGTTAAACACAATAAGCCTTGCAGTTTTTGTGTAAACTAGGCAAAAAAAAATACTACTTTCTGATTTATTCAGCAGACGCGTTTCGCGCTAGTCAGCGCATTATTCAATGGCGTGAATTACTGACGAGACTGTACCTCAGGTGTGTTGTGTTGGTGTGAATCTCTGGTGTATTTCTGTTCTGTGGTGTATTATTGTTCATAGAGTAGTTGTTAATTATGTGCTCAAATATAGTATTTGATTGTGAGTGTCATTTAGATTGTGTTGTGGATAGTATTTATGGCGTTTATATATCTCATAGTTTTCTACTCTGTTGAGTTTGTGGCTTTTTTGATGTAGTGTAGGATTTGTATATAGACAATAAATCTGGTGTGACAATATCGCATACTTTTCCAAGAACACGTTAAATGTTGTATTGTTTTGAAACTGATTCCAATCACACTGTATCTAGGCTTTGGATCGGCTAAACAACTGTAATTTTATTAATATTTAGACGTACTTGAAATCGTCCAAGACGCTTTGTTGTATTGAATATTGTAGCTTACATTTATTCAATCTTGTGCATTTAGAGCACCCTTATACATAATTTAGTCGGCACATCTTGGGTTAGGTTATGTTGGGTTGGATTAGTTTTTTAGATTAGGATAGGTTGGGTTGGATTAGTTTTTTAGGATAGGTTAGGTTAGGTTAGGATAGGTTGGGTTGGATTAGGTTTTTAGGATAGGTTGGGTTAGTTTAGTTTTTTAGGTTAGATTAAGATAGGTTGGGTTGGATTAGCTTTTTAGGTTAGGTTAGGATAGGTTAGGTTAGGTTGAGTTAGATTAGTTTTTTAGGTTAGGATAGGTTAGGTTAGGTTGAGTTGTATTATGATATATTAATTAAAACAACCTCTCACCACAAATTCAACAAATTTTATTTTAACCTTATGTACATTTCGACTACAAAGTAATCATCTTCAGAGGTATTTTTACAAATAACTGTTATTGTAAAAATACCTCTGAAGATGATTACTTTGTAGTCGAAATGTACATAAGGTTAAAATAAAATTTGTTGAATTTGTTGTGAGAGGTTGTTTTAATTAATATAAACATTTACGCCACAGTTGCTTTAAGTTGTTGTATTATGATAGGTCAATTCGGGTTAAGACAGGTCGGATTAGCTTGGGCCGGAATGGTTAGACGGTTGGTTGGAATTCTCATAATATTCCTTCGTGAAAACTAATTGGTACCTGAAAGCACTAGCGAGTACTGAGCACCCGTAACAGCGTGATGACCCGGTTGTGCGCGACTGTCATACGTTTGAGAGTGCGTTGTCGTCACGGTACGCGATTCTCATATATTCGACAAAATCACAATACTAAAAGAACCTTCCTCTGTCCTTTCCTCCAATCTCCTTTCTTAATTTATGGTATCACACATGTATGTGAAACGAGATCAGAGTCTCTGTTGGATACATCTCTATTTTAGAATAGAATGGCTTCTCTAATTTGGTTTAAAGTGCCTTAATCGGTCGACATTTAGTTTGGTTTGTTCAAATCTCTCTGAGCAGTTGGACTGTTTGAAAGGGATTTCCGTATCTAGAAACCTTTTACTTTAGCCTTCGTCTGCGGAGGACGGAAATACTTTTCGGGTTAGAACACTTGAGAATTTAATTAAACTATTTTTATTTCAATTCCTTAAGAAAAAGCTTTGATGATGTTATAATTAAAGTGTAAGAAATTAGCGTCAGAAGAGTGGCCGGACAAATTTACTACGGCCGGCTGCTGCAGTAATTTTATTAAATTTTAAACTCGCCTTCGTCGGCCGTAAAATAAAACTCATGTGTACACACACATTCATACATCATCTGCGGCTAATGCAAGTGAGACGTGTTGAAAATGACATAAAAAACTTGTTTGTATAAAGTAAATGATAAATAGGCCTCCATGATGAGCGCAGAGTCGCTACAACTTCATTCTTTCTGATGGCATCGCATAATTAAGCAAGTTCGGCGCGTCTCCCTTCTCTATCCGCATGCAAGTTTCTCTAAAACTGGATTATAATCGTGTCGTCATGGTAACAGTGTGCGTATTTTGGCTCATTAATCCGGCCGTAAAGCGATCGGTTGCAGACTTGAACTACTTTAATTGCTTTTGTATTTAGCAAGCCGTAAAACCTTTGCCATGTTTCATATTACTTGTGAATTTAGTTTTATTGTTGTATTTCCAATGTTGTGTTGGACGGGATGTTTCAAGCACAATTCCGGTCGGATTTGTTAAGGATTGAGTTGAAAATGGTCAAATTTCATTCGAAACGTATTAATGTAACGAGCTATTGAATTACTTAAAGCACTGAATCTTCATTACATTCGTATTCTGGAAAGGTTGTGGTACCCAATAGGGCCTATTATATAGCATAGCAGAATATAATATAACCTAACTTCGGAAAGGCTGAACATGGGGGTTACTATGGGTACTCCCTCTAGTTTTGACCATCCCCATATGTAGACTATTTTGGTGTCGAAAAAGCCCTAGGGCGATTGAAATAAAAAAAATATTACCGATTTTGTGATTTTGGGAATAATATTAAATTACGCTCCATATTAAAGGACATGTACACTCGTAAATTAGGAAATTGAGAAAATGTTGACTGAAAACTACTCCTATCATTGAGTTAAAGTCTTTGTTTTTCATGACACTCTCTCATCTAGAGACCTTAACACTCAAATATAGAGTCCAGTTAGCCTGCCATAAACACTGCCACAGGAAGACCTGGGAGCTAAAATTATTTGTATTCTTGTGCTTGAAGTTAGACACAATTTGAGAAAAACGAGTGAATTAAATTTGTTCTTATTTTAAATAAACTCCAAAAAGAGAAGCCAACAATAAAGTTTAGTAGGCCTACGTGTGATGTTAATGTAAAAACGTGTATAGTATTTATTTTAAAAGTAAAAGTTTAGTTTACATTTTTACAGACTAAAATATTCAGAAATATTCTTGGAAATTTGTTAGGAACGTCATTCCTTGTTAAGGCGATTCCCTCATGAATACAAGTCATAGCAGGTCTATTTAGGCGCTCTTCAGAAATTTTTCTCTCAAATATGCGTCTATCGTCAAACAAGGTTATAGGCATTGAAGTCTTTTTTGACATTTTTAATATCTGTAGCATACGCATAGCATTGACAACAAAGCCCAGTGTACTTTCAACTCGTTTTATATACAGACAGTTGAAAATATAGTATTTTAATTTCGTTATGAGAGCCTAAAAGTAATTAGAAGTGTTTAAAAAAAAAATAGATTGTGGCACTTCAGGGAAAACTTTTATAACCACGTCTACAGAAATTTTGCATTGAGAAAAGATTTAATTTTGCCTAATAAGAAATTATTTAAACATTTGTTAATACATAAGAAACAATAACACAGATATTTTACACAAAAATTTGACTAATAAAAAACTAGAGCTAATAGTTTTGCAAAATGTTTAAAGAAAATTGTCCGAAAATATGAATTTTCATGTTTTTTATTAAACTGTTATATATTTATTTTAGGGGTGTATATAATAAATACTAATATTTATTGTAGCTAATAATAAAATTATTTAGGTTACAAAAAATGTTTATTCGATGTTTACAGAATACAATTTTTTTTAACGAATTCTAATTGAGATCAGTTCTAGAAAAGATCAGACGTTTCTAAGAATGTGTTCGTTTATAAAATTGGGTTAAATTACATAACATTATTGTCGTTATATTGAATTATTTGTGTTGAGATTTATTAAAATTTAAATAAATTAATATATTTCCGATCAAAATTATTTAATAATAACCTTTTTTCTTAACAATGTTCAGTAAATAATGTAACGTAACTTACGTGTAAAACAATAATATGTTGTCATCTAATTCACTTTGAGGTGACACATAGCGTAACCTGACGGAATGAATGCTGTCGCGAAACTGAATGTTTATTAATCACTTAAACAATAGTTTATGACTCTCCGAACTTTATATTTAGTAAATTTGTTACAACTTACTGAGACAGAACGTTTTCGATAGCTATGTGCCGATCTGCATCATTGTCTTCTGCCTGAATGTTTATATTCGTGCATGTTTTTGTAGGCGTAGCTATAAAAATGTTCATTTTAAAATGTCAATTTCAAATAATTTCGACGGTAAAAAATTTAATAGAATTTCTATTCCTTTGTTACATTCTTTATGAAAAACTTCAATGAGTGGTCCAGAATGAAGGTATATTTTTGCCAGGTTTAAGTAATGGCGGTCAACTCTTGAGAGGCACCACTTGTTACTGGATGGAGACGTTATAGCAAAAAATAAGCAGTTAAGCCTTCCAGGAATAAAACACACTAGGATCATTCTGAACCAATAACTGTATCGATGCCTTGTGAACATGGTTAGGAAATAAATTGACTCTAAGCCTACTTGTCATCGGGCAAGACAAATTAAAAACTTTCATTCCGACGTTCTGTTCAGTATAAATGGAGGTTACCGTCTGCCAAATTTAACAAAAACATTTCATTAACGTAACTGTAAAAACAAAATAACAGCGAACAAAACGACATTTAGAAAGCTGGCGCAGATGATAAACTGCCAGGACGTGAAAGACATGTGATGCTGGCCGATCTAGACGTTGTAACGTATCGAACATCTGATATGAATCAACATTGTAAAATATTTATTGCTTTACCATTTCTATTGTTATTTTTATAAGAAATAGGCCAAAGCCGTTGCATAAATTTCTTATTTATGGCGGCCTGTTGGAAGGAACTATTTGACCTCAGCCCAATGACCTTTCTCGGGATGTACAGCACAGCACGGCAGCGGTCATTCTGGCTTTGCCTTACACAGCTCATGTATTTGCACACTATAAATTATGAGCAACGCGTCATTAATAAGAATTATAACATACCTTTTAATTCAATTACTTTACTTGAGTTTTTCTCGGAGACTTGCATGAATAGGTAATGGTAAGCAATGTGGTTTTCTTGCCAACGTTCGACATTTTTTTAAATAATGAAACGTAGTAATGCTACACTATTCCAAATGGACAGTGATAAAAAATTAATAACACAAAACACGATCTTAGTACCAAAAATTATCATACCTTGGTACATTACGGCTGCAAATCGAGCGTCTTTGTAGGCTAAAAAAACGAGCAAGATGTTTTTGTTCCTTTTAAGGATGTTTGCTTTGACATAAAATTACATAAAAATTATGAAATTTACATAAAAAAATTGTTTACTAGGTATTTTGTGGTATTAGTAGTTATTCTCCGAAAAAAACTGTAATGTAAATTAAACCAATGACATCTATAATAAGAAAAAACAAAAAGGCTAATTGTAAAAATGTATTATTAGACACCCTATTAGAGGTTTAAATTCATCGGACGTCCAAACGCCAAAGTCTTACTTTAAGAAATAACTTACAAGCATTTAATACTGAGCGAGGATTGAAATTAAAATTTTTGAGTTCGTTATAATAAATGGTTTTCAGTACAAAAGATGTAGCCAACAAACGTAAATGTAGTTATAGAGTTTATAGCAAAATCTAGGTGATGTAGCTCATTATAAAATATTGGAAGTTAATGAAAAACCTTTATTAGGTATTGACAAATTTATTTAGTAAAAGATTCACTCAAAGAATTCAAATCAAATCGGTTCTATAAATGTTAGATGCGTTTCAGAAATATTCCATTTTACACAATGGAATATAAATATATATCTTTACTCATTACCTTTATATTAAACTAGGGGCTTGTAGGGGGAAATGCCCCTATTCATATTGAAACAAATTTCTAATTGTTGTATAGTAATTTTAATTTTAATACAAATTTAATTTAATATAATTCAAGATTATTGTAACAAAATTTTCAATAAGTATCATTAATCCATTTTGAGATTTTACTGTATTTTACCTGTAACATAAAATCAACTGTTGTATGAAATCATATGTTATCACTTAAATTATCACTGTAAATATCGGTGTGTTAGAGGGTAGACATATGCAGCCATCCTCAACGTTTCCCGTTCTCTCTTCCATTACAATGTTGAGTCATCCCAAGTTCTCAGAAATGGTGTTTGCTTTTGGGTTCCTTATGAGTGCTGAACGCTTTTTGTCGTTTTCGCTGACGGAAGTGCAAGGAGATTGCCAACGAACCTTTCTGTGATATTTTCGACCGGAAGTCCGTCCGATTTTGTTGTTTTTACAGTTTGTGTCAGAGTTTATACATCACCGGACGTATTCTGCAGCTTGTCTGCCGTATTTCAACTAGTCCTTCTATAAAAGAGTCTTCCATTTCCTTCTCGAATGTGTTTTTAGAAAAGTGTACACGTTATAGTTGTGTTCTCTAGCATCTCACTATAAACACAGCACTTTCATATCCTTCACTCATATTGTCCGACCGTCTCGCAACAATACAAAATTATATCATTGATAAAATAGGCGGTTGAATCGAGTTATTAACCACAATACCTGCTCGAATACCGGCAAATACCTGTCCCTACACGTCCCTCATAGACCATACCTAAATGGGATCATATTACTTAGCGTATCATACAAGTCTTTAAAAAAACGTTTCTTTAGTCTGTGACCTAATTGATTTCAAACGAAACAAAACAGAACAAAACAAAAATTGATGTCTATAGTTACCACGTTTTCCTAATTTGAAAGTAAAACCGTACCAAAAAGTTTTACAAACAAGTCTGGAGACTTGTATGAACGAATGTTTAAAAATCATTGAGTTATGTCTCTATATAAAATGCGTCACTTAATTTGTAAAATTATTCAAATGTATCCTGCTGAAATCTTGAGCGGAAACTGTCATCTTTTTCTTATTGTTATTCACATCTCTGATTCGCATAATAGGGGTTTCTTCTACGCCCTCTTCAACTACATTCGCCGGAGTACTTGGTACGCCTATGGTTTCCTCGTTTTCCAAAGACATTTCGACCATAGTCCTTGTGAAAGCATCATCATCTACCGCTATTTCAGACATAGACGATCCTCCAGAGCAATAACCCGACTGTATGGAAGTGCAGGACACTATCCTCACTGGCATCCTGTCACCGGCTTCCTGGACCGTCACGAAATACCGGCAAATACCTGTCCCTACTCGTCCCTCGTAGACCATACCTAAATGGGATCATATTACTTAGCGTATCATAGAAGTCTTTATAAAAACATTTCTTTAGTCTGTGACCTAATTGATTTCAAACGAAACAAAATCTTATTGATGTCTATAGTTACCAAGTTTTTCTAATTTGAAAGTAAAAACGTTTTACAAACAAGTCTGGAGACTTGTATGAATGGATGTTTAAAAATCATTGAGTTATAAAATGCGTTACTTAATTTATTTATTCAAATATATCCTGCTGAAAACTTGAGCGGAAACTGTTACATTTATTTAGTTATCTTATTATTTCTATTTTATGAAATAAAAGGTTTGAGGGTATAAACAAATATTTAAAATTTTATTTCTATTTGAAATTTTAAGTGATAATTAAAGTATGAAATTTAGATTAAATCATAAACTAAATAAATATATTTACACAGTTATGAAACAGGTGTTTCTAAAAAATTTCAAAATACATCTATACATAATTGCTTTGCATTTACGTCACCGATTGTCAGTCCTTTTCATATAGTAAAATTAGAAATGTGTTTAGATTTAAGTTTATATTAAACTTATCTGTTGGAGTAAATGTACCATTTCTAGATCGCAATATTTAATGTTGTGTCCGACTTTTATAAATTTACTTTTTAATACTTTTACCCTACGTTTTCCGAGATTTTCATGCCGGAAACGAAAGACACATTTAGTTTCGGTTTTATGCTTTTGATTGATATTTTATATAGAACACTATTCTGCATCCAGAGTTTTATATATTTAGATATTTTATTATATAATCAACAGTAAAACCAAGACGACATGAAAAAAGTAGGACTAATTAGTGAGATAAAGAGGGTGAAAAATGTTGACGTGCGGGAGAAAGTAGCAAACAAAAACTGCTATGTGGATCACTTAGTAAGAAATCCTACTAAGGCTAGCAAAGATCGGTCATCCCGATCGAGGCTAAGGTTACCCCGTGCATATGATGGAATAGATACATCTTATGTTTCACGGACGCATCTCCTATCCAGAAGAACTCTCAGACATTAAGTAAATTCCAAGATTACCTGTGTACTATCAATAACGATCCTGTCCGGCCACATGGTTTTATGTCGCTTGATGAAGATGAGTGGCGCTGATTGACATCACTTGGTGCGTAGGACCCTCTCTCTGCACCATGCATGCGTTACCTTGGGTGCCTCCTGGAGCAGGTCATTAAGGCCCCATTACAGCCCGCCAGTCTCTGTGGAAGATATCCACCACCGTTGGTGTAAAGGCCTCAATCGTCGGTATGGACGACCGGCTCACCGGTTGTTCTCACGAGCAATTGGGGAATTATTGGTCACACAAAGTAATCATAGTGGCGCTTTGTGTAAGAGGCTTTATTAAAGACCCTGAGGGTCACGTGTCTACATCGGCATCGACATGACAAGGCACCTTCAAATAGGAAGATTAAATCCCCTTCCATTGCAGATCAGCACTCATGATGAAGAATGCGAATATTTAGTGGTAGTTTAAAATTTGACTTAATCTCAAAAGGTCTATATGCAGAGAATGTGTTGCTCAAAACCTCGACTAGCTAAAGGAAGGAAATAGTGGGGATTAAATAGAGATAGTTTCTACGCCAGATGCAAATACCTATTCCTCGCCGTGTTTGGGTAGATCTAAGTGGAGGAGGCCGACCGCACTTTTAGTTACCCAATGGAAAACATTAAATGTAGCAGCATTACTGTGATGAACACCGCTTCTAAACGTACCACGATTCTTCCTTATTGCATTGGCTGCATTCAGCGGGTAAATAACTTACTAACTTGGTTTTGTTTCAAACGATCTTTCTAGTTTCACAGTTGTCGCAAAGCCATAAGAGATATCTAGAGATATCTCTAGATGCGCGTATTGTTGCAGCCACGTTAGTAGAAACTCGATTATCCGAGGTGATGTGAACGAGGATGTTTCGAGTAATCGAAAATCCGGATAATACGGACTCATATGGTAACTTGGGAAAATGAATGCATAAAATGATATACAAGTAAAAATAAATTAAAAATTCAAAATGAAAAAAAATAGTTCATAAATTGAAAAAGTATTTTTACGTCGTTACTCTAAAAGTATTCGAGAGTATTTCGAAGACGTATTACGTACTGAACATTTTTTTTACTAGCTTTGTTCTTAAATAAATTCAGTCTACCGCTGATATATTTTCCTCTGCTAGTAGCGTGATGAATGAAACAGTGCTTACAGAAATAATTGCAGCTATTTCCAGTAAAAAATTAATTTCCAGTACAGTTTATCTAAATATTGTAAAAGAATATACTGTAACAACTACTATACTGACTATACTGACACGAAACACTGCTATACGCTTAGATTTGCAATATCACCTTAGGTTGGATTTCATATTGACGTACTTTGGTCATGTGGGTACTCGTTAGTAATTCAGAATATTTCTTTATAAATTTATTTGTGTTTTGTAACTTAGAGATTTTTCTCATCCCCAAGGGAAGTGGAAATGATTAACTATATAAAGGTTTATGGAGATAAACTGTCTGGGGGTGACCATGACTCATGTGCCTGTTGGCTAAGGTTAGACTCTGGAGAAGATCTGCTCTACTCCCAGCTTACCAGTCTTTGTTTATATTGGTTTTGACGTCAACAGTTGACTGAATTATTGTTAAATAACGTTATTGCTTTACGTTTATTGAAGTCACTGGTGTATATGAATATCTTAATCATCGTATTCTTTTCTCTATGTCTCGAATTTTATTAGATTCCCCTCAATTTTTCTTCCGAGAATCATTGAATTCCTTTCTGGATTTACGAACACTATGGATTTAAAATCACTTAGCGCATTTCTAATACGGTAATTTCTGTTATTAATTACCTATATTCTAGCGTCCATGCCATAGCATAAGTATTATATACTCAATGCAAAAAGTTATGAAAATGTGTAAACATCTGTTTTGAATAATAAAGTGATATTGTCGACCATCGAGCAGAGCCACCTCCAAGAGGCAAAGTACAGCGGAAGACTAGAACATCCATAAATCCGATTTGATAGTATAACTGGGTTGCTGATATTATGACGCTATTAATTTCCCCATTTGAAGAGTTCATAACAGTTTTTTTTTAATATGACCTAAAAACCAGTCACACATAGGTGAATATGTGAAAGAAATAGTATGAAACTAGTGGGTACAAAAGATTACAAGGACGAGCTGGCGTTACTAAGTGAGGACGTGTGGGCTACGATCTCTGGCAGCCGTCCTCTAATCACAATTACAAAACTCCATTAGTTCCACATTAAAAGCGGGTATAAACAAGCAATTACTATTTGATGGCTATTATTTAAGATCATAATTAGAGATAATTGTACATAGTTTTAGTTGCACATTGCGACAATAGATGGCTCTGTAATGTCCCATCTCGTCCATGTTGCGATTGATTCGCCGACGACATTTAAAGCACTTGCTTGGAATTTGTTACTCGTGTATGATTTTCTAACTCTTATGTTGAACTATATCTTGTTTTTACTTGAATTATTCTTAAAATAAAAACAAAAGTTGTGATAAAGAATTAGGTCATTCGTAGATTTGATTGTAGTTTACCACTTACAAAATGGCGTCAGATAATAAAATGTGCACTGATGGTAATTATATCGATATTTTTACAATCGTAATTTATTGTCTTTTAAATTGCGAACCATAAAGCAAAATAACTTCCTTATGGTTGAATGAAAAAAATGTTTAAACAATTAATAGCTTTTATTGCCAATCGTACCAGAAAAGTATGAGCGTTAAAGTTTCCTTACGTGTATTGTTGACCTCCGATAATAATGTTAAAAATATAACAAACGTTTTTGAACAAAACCTGATTAAAGAAAGTTGCAAAATAAATCATGCAACTATTAAACCCATTTTCGGCCTTAAATCATTATACTCAACTAAAATTAATATTTTATAAAACTAACGTAAATGTCAAGCAAAAGCGAGTAAAAGACATTGAAGAACAAAAGGCTGAATTGTATAAGTAAAGTTAATTCAAAATATAAGTTTTAAAAGGAATAAAATAAAACAGCAGATCAGAATAAGTAATAAAAAAAACTCAACAAATGGGTTACATTTTCAACTTAAATTTTAAAAAATCTCAGAATAATTCTTTTCTAAAAAAATTACATAATACAAGGAACAATTATATATTCTTCAATTAAAATTAGGAATATTGTTTATAAAATTTTCTTATCACTGCGTTAAAATCTTTTCGTAATAGAGCCAAACATTGTGAGAAATTACACACGCCTGTTGTTGGCTTCATAATGACCGATTGCTTTTCCACATTATACACTAGCAATTAAAATTTCTTTTACAAAAAAAGTAATTGAAAAATGCAAACCTGTTTTAAAATTAATAAGAATATTAAAAGTAGAAATGATTGTTTTTATATGTATTGTTAGGTCGTTATTGCCGGGATTGTTATAGCTTCACTATTTGTTATGTATTTATTAACTAGATTTATTGACAGCTAAATTATTGTGCTATAGACAATAAAAACTTCTTGCTAATAATAAATTTAAAACAGTTACGGGTTTTATAAAAGTGAGCAGTTATTTTGCTAAGAATTTTTGTTGTTTATATATCAGGCTACTGTGTCACGCTAATATTTATTATTGTATATTATTACGTAATTCAGTAATGCAACAAAAATTCCTTTGGGAGGTTCGGATTTTCATAGCTGTGTGTGGGGGGGGGGGGGGGTACTATCAGTAAATCATACCCCAAGACCAAGTGTTTAGAATAAAATTGCCGTTTTCCTCCATTTCAACGGGCAAAATTAGATACAAATTTACAAAATGATTAATTAAATTTGTACTTGCAGAAAATACTCTCCCTATTACAAGGAGTAAACTATTCCGTTATATTAAAATTATAGAAGAATTGAAGTGTTTTATAACTCACATGATTTTGTACATTTTATTGAAGCAATGGGTTACACATTTTGAAGCATTGTACTAACAGCTCTCAGCGTATTGTTACTCGTCTTATAAGAAAAATATCTTGCACCTATAATTAATGAATGTATTGATAATAGATTGAAATTATTATGATATTTTAAATAGAAACATTCGTTTTAAAGTAATGCTTAAAAATGAACTTTTAAAAAGAGACTAATTAAAACAAATATAATTCATTGGAGGAGGTTTGGGGGCTTGAACCACCTTCACTGCTACCCCCCCATGCGATTATTAATTTCACGCTCCAGAGCATAAAGCTAACGTTTGTATTCAACAAACGGAATTAAATCGGACAAGGTGTTCGGAATATATTTCAGTAGTATTTCTAAAATATGGTATCACTATAAATATATTACTCGAATGAAATATTTTCCATTATAAGTTATATCAGTTTCTTTACACAAGAATATTTGAAGAATTAGCTGTCTTGAAGGTTGCAATATGTTCCATGAAAGGTTCCTAAAATATTTTTTGGATATAAATTCAAGTAACACACACACACACACACACACACACACACACACACACGCTCGTTAAAAACAACTTCATTCATTGGGCTTATTGTTATTGGCTGAGGAACAGTTTTTTAAAAACGATATTCAGGACTTGCGACCAGCCTAAAGCATTGAGCTAGCTCATGGTGGCCTCAACTCTTTCCTCACACTCTCCCCATTTGAATCAGATAGATAAATGAAACCTCCACAGCTTCGTTAATTTTTTCAGTCAAAAGATACTGAGCTTTCTGTCCAAACCCAAATGTTTCAAAAAACTGTTGAGGGGTTTCTGATATATAACATGTATACTTTTTTCATTGGGCCGTTTAGTGTTGCTGAACGTTTAACACTCGATTAAAATGGTGATAAAGGGTTAAATGTTATTATTTTTATTGATATTTTGCATTTTTTTTATATATATATTTAATATTTATGTATATTTATTGTTTCTACATTTATGCAATTCTACCTTATTATTACCTTTTTGCTACGTCATTAAGTATTAAAAAAAAATAGAATTCACTCCTCTAAATTAACAATACAAGTACCTCTAATAATAAACCCAATAAACCCTTTAGTTTTGAAACTATGTATTCTACATTGTTATTAAGTTATAGTTTTGTATCTGAAGACACCAGTTTATATTCTTTATACTTGACAGACTGACGTGTTTTATTAGACAGTAGGTATATTTATTTACTTCAAATAATTCTTTCTGCTTAGGAAAGTATAAATTATTTATAATTTAGTAGACATGGTAAAGTAGGTAAGAAGGGAAACTAGCCATTGGCTTCATGATACTCATCACTGGAAGTTGCGGGCAGTAAAAACTGCGAATTCCAAATAGCCTCACGCGCATATAGTCGTACGTAAAAACGCAATTAAACTTGCAACTTCTTGCAATTAACGCTACAGGTGCACACAGTAACTGCATTTATTGATTTTCTTGTGCAGTGACTTGGATGCTGGATTAGAACGTGTTCTCGGTCATAGCCAACTCTGAACGGCTTATGTTAATCTTATGCTCATTATTTTCAACCGCTTCATTTAATTTATACACAAAGTTACAATTCCAGAATGCACGGTTTTTTTATTGCACAGATCGCGCTTACGTAAAACATGGAGCAACATTTGTATTTATATATTGGGGATATTCTTCTTTGGAAGCGGTACTTCATTCTGACCACTCTGCCTTCTTCTACAGGATTACTTATGTTTTATTTATTCATCTGTGTTCGTAATTTTTCTTGCCTAATAAAAAATGCCAATGAAACATGAATTTTAACATGAAGACCATGTGTTGTCAAATAAATTTCTATGGTTAGAGCATAAACGTCACTGTGTTAATTAAAACAATGATATAGAACGCTATATGAAGAAAACTCTTTTATATTTAGTCAAGATGATTCATAACGATTCGAAGCATACGCAGAGAAGGGACAGACGTGGAACTTTCGGGGAGGCTTGACAAAGCATTCTGAACTACCGCCATTATGGTAACCAGCTTTCGGTAATAGAAGTGCTTAAAGGAGCCGGGAGACTTGTTGGCTGGGGCAGAAGCATGAGGTGAAAATTGAGCTAGAATTTATTGTCGCACTATTCACCAAAGTAGTGTGTTATAACGGGTCCGCGGCGTTGCCAACTTCTGCAGTAAGCTCGTAAAGAAGCAGGTTTGTGTATGCGGGCACTGAATTACAACTTTACGAGACGGTCGGGTAAAGCCGGACGCTGAAACGTATAGCTAAGTAGTCGCTTCAAATATGGACTAAACTGCGCGCATAGAGAGAGCCACGCGACATCACGCAGATGCAACTTTACGCGCTGTTTAAACTGTCCAAAATAAAGGAGTCGACAAAATTCTCTTTCTCATGTATCTTTTTTTGATTGTAATAATTTTTCTGTGATCCTTATATTTTAAACGAATTTTTTTTTTAATCCGACAATATTAACAATAATAATGACTCCTGTTTATATCATTAACACGGTACAGGAGAGACAGGGTAGAGCTGCCTTCAAGGAAGGTAGTGTACGGTAGTAAGCCTTAATTGCTCAATATTACCCTATGTTTAACACTTGGTGTTCACTTTCACAGCTTTGTCGACTAGGGGGTGAAGAAAAACACCCCAGAAATTCGATGATGATGGCCGAATTTGAACCTGGGATCTTAAGGTTAGTTACGTGTTATACCCTCTAGTTAACATAACCGCCTCCTAAGTAGAGGTATCGACAACCATCTCATCCATACGTCCCTATTCTTGATTTGAATTAATGTTTTCTATCCTTATATTTTAAACTTAGGCCTAATTTGTATTTCAAAGTCCGACATTATTACCGTTTATAAAAAAAATTACATGTAATTTCTGTATCTAAACATGATTTTCCTTAAATATTCATCTAGTTATATTTAGACTTTTGTATAATTATCTCCACCAGTTAGTGATCAGATTTACTCAGGAACACTACCATACCCACAGGATGACATAATGGTCCTGTATTCCCACCACAACGGAATCATTCCTTCTCTTGGGCCTACCTTATTCCACCTATCCTTTCCTTATCGTTCTTACAAGTCTCTTTGTACCCTTTGTACTTTTAACGGGTAGTATTTTATAGCCCCCAAAAGAGAATAGGTCTACTTCACTTTACGCCAGTATCTCCCCTCTCGTATCCTCTGCAAGGGACTTGGATCTCCCTATCATAATCCTAGATATATAGGGCCTACTATTCTCCTCCTTTTTAAAGAGCATAGTGACTTAAAGGTAAGCATCCCCATTTTATCCCTTATTAGCGATTGTTTGTCCCTATCTTAATCCTACCTATATCCATAACTCTAAAGGCAATAGTCAGACTGACTGATCGCCTTGAAAGAATAAAGAGATTTTCAAATATTATTTACAAATAATTTCAGTTCGTAATATATAATTACTGTATAATATACAATGGGTGGCGAGTAGTTAACTTAAGTAACAATGGAAACGTCACAGCTCGAGCAGGCCATGAAACTCCCCTATCTCTCTGCACTGGACTCAGTTCTTGACTCTATGCCTTTATCGCTAAAATCGTCACGCTCTAACGCAACTATATAGCTGTATATATATAATGTATACAATTATTTTAGTCTCAGCTAGATGATGACACATGATTTCATACAGCTGCTGGTTTTACGTTGTAGAACAGCTGTTTTAACGCATAGGCTGTGATACTTTATTGTACATTATTAAATTAAAATATTACGAATCAATATGCTTTTCAGTTATTAAATAACTTAATTTATTTATATTTCGATAAATTTAAAATTCAATATGTTAATAATACTTTATATTATTTAATTGCAAATTTTTAAAATATATTAATTTATTTATATTTCGATAAATCCTAAATTCAATATGTTGATAATAGTTTATATTATTTAATTGCAAATTTTTAAAATATATTAATTTATTTATATTATGATAAATCCTAAATTCAATATGTTGATAATACTTTATATATTTTAATTGCAAATTTTTAAAATATATAAATTTATTTATATTTCGATAAATCCTAAATTCAATATGTTGATAATAGGCCTACTTTATATTATTTAATTGCAAATTTTTAATATATATTAATTTATTTATATTTCGATAAATCCTAAATTCAATATGTTGATAATACCTTATATATTTTAATTGCAAATTTTTAAAATATATTAATTTATTTATATTTCGATAAATTTTAAAATCAATATGTTGATAATACTTTATATTATTTAATTGCAAATGTTTAAAATATATAAATTTATTTATATTTCCATAAATCCTAAAATCAATATGTTGATAATAATTTATATTATTTAATTGCAAATGTTTAAAATATATAAATTTATTTATATTTCCATAAATCCTAAAATCAATATGTTGATAATACTTTATATTATTTAATTGCAAATGTTTAAAATATATAAATTTATTTATATTTCCATAAATCCTAAAATCAATATGTTGATAATACTTTATATTATTTAATTGCAAATGTTTAAAATATATAAATTTATTTATATTTCGATACTTCCTAAAATCAATATGTTGATAATATTTTATATTATTTAATTGCAAATGTTTAAAATATATAAATTTATTTATATTTCGATAAATCCTAAAATCAATATGTTGATAATACTTTATATTATTTAATTGCAAATGTTTAAAATATATAAATTTATTTATATTTCCATAAATCCTAAAATCAATATGTTGATAATACTTTATATTATTTAATTGCAAATGTTTAAAATATATAAATTTATTTATATTTCGATAAATCCTAAAATCAATATGTTGATAATACTTTATATTATTTAATTGCAAATGTTTAAAATATATAAATTTATTTATATTTCGATAAATCCTAAAATCAATATGTTGATAATACTTTATATTATTTAATTGCAAATTTTTAATATATATTAATTTATTTATATTTCGTAAATCCTAAAATCAATATGTTGATAATACATTATATTATTTAATTGCAAATGTTTAAAATATATAAACTTATTTATATTTCGAGAAATCCTAAAATCAATATGTTGATAATACTTTATATTATTTAATTGCAAATGTTTAAAATATATAAATTTATTTATATTTCCATAAATCCTAAAATCAATATGTTGATAATACTTTATATTATTTAATTGCAAATGTTTAAAATATATAAATTTATTTATATTTCGATAAATCCTAAAATCAATATGTTGATAATACTTTATATTATTTAATTGCAAATGTTTAAAATATATAAATTTATTTATATTTCGATAAATCCTAAAATCAATATGTTGATAATACTTTATATTATTTAGTTGCAAATTTTTAATATATATTAATTTATTTATATTTCGATACATTTTAAATTCAATATGTTGATAATACTTTATATATTTTAATTGAAAATTTTTAAATTAAAACCTTTGCAAGCTTGTCTGAAAAGTTAAAGAATGGATTTATATTAAGAATAAGAATTAGTATTTTGAAAAATTTCTAGTATCCAATAAAGATTTTCTATTAACTGCATTTTGTTATTATTAACTGGATTTTTCAAATGAAAAATTCGCTTCTGTGGGCTAGTCTCGGTGACTGCCGCATTGTAATATTTTTTAATGTCAATATATCGAAATAAAATTTATATTGAAATACACATTCATATTTCGAACCAGTGATTTTAACGCAAATAAAATCACGCAAAACCGCTCGAAAACAGCTCTAATTCACTGGGCAAAGACTACAGACTGTTTGTATTGTTTAAAAGTGTATCAATCGTAAGTAGGTTACATCTGAGATTGGAATGGCGCTGCCAAGGTGAATCCTAGGTGGAAGCGCGGGTGTGGCTGGGTCGGAGGTGAGGGTTGTCCAGGACGCAAGCAGATGATTTATCTGAATGACGTGAGCGGGAACCTGCAACCGTTCGGTCACGATTTAGATGAAGGAATGCCTAACTACCAGCATTCTATCGACAATAATAACAATAATATTACGAGCAAGGCACGGGATCGCGCCCGTCTAATGAGCGTTAGGCCTGTTTGTCTTGACATTGGAGGAGCGCGATTAAATAATAAACACGAGTTCGCCTTAATGTTACGATTCAGTGGCTTTGCCCACAATACTGCAACACTCATTGCATAATTGCTTCGATTAATTGCAAAAGATCGATAGAATAAGCAATATATTCTGAGCGCTTTGCTAACTACTCGAATAATAATCGATTGTTCTGTAATCATTGTTTTCGTTACTGTAAAAGGACGTAAATTGGTAAATCTTTAATTTTATTTGTAAAATATTGTATTTACCAATATGAGTTGGTAAATGTGAGGACTTATAGAAAAGAGATAATTTGTTTTTCCAATAGAGTTTGGGAGATGTTAGGTTTACCAATGACGGTTTGTAAATATTGGTTTTGGGGATAAAATTGAGATTTCTTAATAACAAAGCTTTTTTGCTTCCAACTAGCTTGTCCATTATTAAAGTTTGGTTGCCTCAGTTTAAGGATCTGAGTTAACTCCAGTCCTCCAAGTCTCTAATAAAGATGACCACAAAGAAATAGAACCAAGATCGATTCTGGGAACTCTCGGTGGAAAAACGGTTTGAAAATCTTATTTCGGAGGGTCCAATTAACCACAACCAAACCTGAACTGTTAGATTAGCAGCATTCAGATTGTAGACCTGTCATAGCTACCTTGCTGCCTACCTCCACCGTATTTATGTGCTGCATCTGAACGGAGTGTTCCGGAGTGTCTGTCGTGTGGTAAAGAGGTCATGAATGCCGAACACCTACAGGATTGGAAACTTCACTGGACCAAACCCAGGATCAGTACCACCTTCAAGGAAGCCCACTCTACTGGTAAGCCGCCACAGAAGCGTTTGGTCTTTTGAACTCAACAATTCTAGCATTTTTTTCTTATGCACTTATTTGTTCTTAATACGATCTTGTTCAAATTATAATCTTAGATATATAATCTTAGATAATTATTATTTGTCTTGCACATTCATTATCTGCTGTTCTATTTGCTTTTTCTTTAAATATATCTCAGTAAAAGAAGTAAAGCAATGTTATATTAACCGGTATAATTTTCCACAATTAAATATTGCTTTTCAGTAAACAGGTTTAATAATAGTAGAACAGCGGTTAACATCGTCACACCTCGCTTAGTAAAGACTTTAACGCCTTTTTAAAAGCTCAAACTGTCCATTACCCTTCTAATTTTTCTGGAATTTCAACGACTTAATCGGAGTGAAGTCGTACGCTGTCCATGTTGGTACGAGGAATGTAGCAGCCTGCAATACACAAGTAGGTGTGCGCATACGTGCCAGTGCCTAGAGCGCCATAAAAGTGAAAACCTTATGCCAAGGCGATAATGTTTGAAATAGAGTTTGTGTAGAATATATAAAAAATCTGAAAATATTTGTTTATTTTTAAATCCCAAGAGGTGTGTACGATTGATGGTGTACAATGTGGAAGTAGGGGCTAGTTGCGATAGTGAGTCATTCTGATGTGCTTGTAAAAATAACATTTTAGTAAACAAAAAGCTCATTACAGAGCAATCCATAACGGCATAAATAATAAACAACTAATAACTCTAAATTACACTTATAAGTCATATGATTTTAATTTTGAGCAAGATATTAAGCTAACACTTGCTTTGATATTTATTTCCTTTTGAGCTGACGAACATAGAAATCCCACGTAGAATACAGTTGACTGTGAAGTTTCCCAAGTGATCTGAACAGGAGGGAAGGCATAAATTTATAAATAATTAAAGGACTGACAATGTTCTGCGTCTAGGCAGTAAGTTTGAACAATTCGATAGAATTAATTTCTCGAAAAAGATAGCGTATGTGGAGAAAGCGAAAATGGAATACTCTTAGGGAGTATCTAATGACGAGGAACCTTTTCTTTCACAGGTATGAAAGTGGCGATAACAAGTCAATATTGGCAATATATAGAGGAATGAAGATAATAAATAACCACAACTCTAACGAATACCATAAGATAAAAATATGTAGACTAGGCTTAGGTAAAAATACTTTTTCAATTTATGAATGTATTTTTATTTCATTATTTTTACTCGTCTGATAATAGGCCTACCTTTTCACATCACGTGTTTGACCACGGTTTCGTTAGTTTCATTAGTTTATCGTGTTTCCTACCTCGAGTTTTGGCAGATTACGTGTTATCCGAGTTTTCGATTACCCGAGGTAACTTGGTCCACCTCACCTCAGACAATCGAAGGAGGGTTTACTGAAGAGCGAAAAATAACCTTATTATAAATTTTTGTTATAACACTTTACAATTCATTATATTTATAAAACTTCTAAACTTTAAGCTAAAAATTTTGTTAAATAGAACATAATATTTTGTTAGTTGCGTATTAGTGCATTAGAAAACAATATAAATTCCTACGTATACATTTTATCTTACTGCTGACATTGAATTCAGGGAAACAAAAGAAATATAGGCCCTGGTAGCGTAATAATAATTAATAAACAACTATAAGCCCTTTGCTACAAATTATAATAAAAACACCTTAAAGGTTTATTAAATAAAATACAGATAGTAAAATAAGCTTCGAGCAATAGAAACAGCTGTTGTATAAAATCATATGTTATCACGAAATTTAATGTAATACACGATATTTCTAAATAAACAGGGATTACCACTTGAAAGTTATTTAAACATTACCTAAAAAAAAAATTGAAGAAGAAAACAGCTGTTAACTTTAACCGCAATGTTTAATGTTTGGTAACATGCGGCAAAATTCGTTGATCTCCGGATTTTGTCGCATTCTCGTTAAATTTCCCGAATGATAACTTCAGATTCTACGGATTGAATCTAATGCAAACGTTTTTTATGCTACGTCATTACAGTTTTCACTTCAAAAGGAACAAACAATTTAGTAGGAAAAATATGTTAGTAGATATAACGTAAAATAGAATATGCTAGAAATTAACAAAGGTAATGGGTAGTGGGTTTCTGCTACCGTACGGAAGTGGTCTGCAGAAAGGTTAATCAAATCAGCAAAGACCACACCCACTGTCAATGCTCATTCTTAGAGCCAGGCCTACGTCTAGCTGTACATGGTGTGACCTTTACGGCCAGCCCGTTGACATGTACACGTACTATCACTACTGCCTGCAGAAATCTCTCAATTTATAACACTTTTACGCACTTATTTCACAACCCATGTCCAGCGTTCAAGCAAGGCTACACAGTTTTAAATCAGCCGCAGCTATTTCTACACAAAACGTATGAAATAGTTAAAGATTGGCAATGGGATTTATAATTGTGAAAGCGTTAAAAGTCGCAATAACGGCGCATATGTGTAACCATACATAAAACAAACATGGATATGAGTTTATTTGAGTATAACAAACATTTATATAAGCATAAAGACAAAAACAAACAAGAAAATTTGATTTTATTTATTAAATACTAATTTTAAAATTACATTATAATAAAGCTATGTAAATTACGAATATTTTAAACTGGATACAGGTAAAAAAGTAAACATAAAATAGTAAAAAAAAAATTAATTGAAAAATGTCCAATATAAAAAAATTCAAATTTGTATAGAGTCTAGTTTTCAGAATTATTTTCGCTCTTTTAAAAAAAAATACTTTTCTGATGATATGTGCAATAAATATATAATCGAGTACATTTTTCTGCCTTTCCTAACATTACAATATTTTCTTTTGTTGGCGCGTTTCGGCTCCATTTTCAAAACTTAAATAGTACTTTTTTAAATTTTGATAATGGAGTCATTACGAAACGCGTCAACGAAGGCAAATATTGTAATGATGGGTAAGGAATAAAATGTATTCTATAAATATTCCTAAAATAAGGAAAGATGAGTTTATTAAGAATTATGCATTAAATGTCTAATCCTTCTGCAATCTTTAAGGAGAACGACCAACCCCTTCCGAACACAATGTGAACATCTTCTGGCTGCACAAATACTACTTGGTCATGAATGATACTTTATACAGCTTCTCTAATGCTGTGATGATCTGATTTATCAGTAGGCTTCAGCTGCTCCTGGAGTGCACCCTGAATGACCAGAGACAGGTTGAAGGCTACTGGATGAAGTCCAAGTATCCTTTCTGAGTGTCCGGATCTTAGTTAAGGGTGACATATTGTAGATCATGGTCCGATTGCAATAACTGGACCTAATCAATCAGAGAGGTATTTTGTCGGTACGGGAAAACCAAAGGTTCAACGTCTGGAAGGGCGGGCGAAACCTTAGTCTACTGGTTGGAGACTCATCTCGCCCCAGAGGTTGGTCTGTGACCCCAGGCCAGGGGGTACAGTTAGACATTTGATCTCTCACATATGGCCTGGAATTGAGGCCTTCGATCCTGGTAACGCAAGTCGCCTGGGTTGAGTGGCCGAGAGTTTGACGCTGGATTCGTGAGTGTATACGTTTCGATCGTGTAGTTAGTACCCCTCAACCCCCCCCCATTCTACTTAGCAGAGTGGAGTTGGTACCCCTCACCCCCAAGTCTACTTAGCAGAGTGTAGTTAGTACCCCTCACCCCTCCCCCCCAGCCTACTTAGCAGAGTCGGGTTGGTTACAACCTTAAGGATCTGTTTCATTTAGTCGAAAGACAACGGCAGTTCATGGAGTGCTTAACCATTCGGAAAGCTCTGCTGATCCTGAATAGTTGTGGAAGAGTGTCCTAATGAGTAGTCTAGGCCTTACAGTAAAGCTCTAGGTATCTTACACAAGGCCACCACGGGACGTGGGACCTAGGTCTTCGGGGCAGATGCGAGGTCGATGTTAGATTCACTTGCCGGACTCTAGATAACCTCCAAAATACGCAATATCTTTGTGTTCTTTAGATGAAGGGAAAGAAGGTGAGGGCCTGGGTGGTCTTCGTCATTCTTTTTGTTTCAACATCTTCCATTCTTGGCGGAATGCTTCTGAAGAGCCCCATCTGGATTTCCTAACCGAGGGGCGCAACAAAAGGAGTATATTTTCCATCTAAAGGGATTATGAAATTCCTTTTAAATATTTAATATACTAAAGGACACTTTAAACAACTTTAATGTCAAGATCTCAGTGTTAATATTGAAAGGGTTGAATAAATATGGGCGTACAACAGCCTTCAACGCTGGCGACGCCTGGAAATTTGGGAAATGAAGTTCCCGAAGAGCGTCCAAACGGAGTATTTTGAGTTCTTAACGAAATGTCAAACTATTTCGTAAAATCATTCTTTCCTCATAGGAGTATTTGTAAATTCAAAATCTAAAGTTTGGTTTAAATAGTTTTTTATTATTTGTAATCCTTTAACTTGATTTAATTCCCTAATAAGTACCATCTTGTAAATGGTACTTCATTTTAGGGCCTAATGCTCATTCAGTATTCTTTAAATTTTGAATTTATTTAAATTAGGAATAAATTAAAATCACTTATTTCTTTTGGCAACCTGAGTCTTGTTTTAAATGAGTGAAAATATTATTTCCAAAATTGTGCCTTCGAATAGCACCCCAATATAGAAGGGATTTCCAACTGGGGTACTTGAAGTAAATACTAAACGTACAACTAGGGATTTTTCTTTCAAAAGTTTCCCTTTTTGTAATATCCTGTTGATGAACTTATGGTTAATAAAACTTCACGAAATTCCTCCAGAAGTTAATTTTAATATTTAAAGCAGTCAAGTTGCTTAGCGACTGTATATGAAAGAATGAAATTATAAAATGAAAATTATTAAAATTTTTGTTGGGAATTTCCCCCTGGTAGAATTAATTTTTCCTTTGTCACGTAGTGTTTTCCTTCGTGTTTTGAATGAGGCACAATAATATTCAAAAGAAACAACATAAAAATTAAAGAAAATATCAAATGTTGACAGTTCAGTTTGAGTTCTCATTTGTCAAACAAAACCACATTCAGTTTAGGCAGACATAACACATTGATCGTGAAAGAGTTGTATTTGTCACAGTTCTTTTTTATAATGGAAATTAAGCCAAAGAAGCAGTTCCTTCAGGAATCCCGCGCAGTTAACAAGTTCAGAAAAGGCCAGGCCTACTCGACACATTAAGCTGTCTGTACACATAAAACAATTGACGAAAAAACGGAAATTAACGGCGCATATATTCCGTGTAAAACGTGCCTGAATTACTGAAACGGCGGTTTCCGCCTGCATAATAAGGTTCGGCCAGTTGTTGACCATCTAGATCGGACGTTTACGGTATTGATACCAGATCGACATCCACAGATGTGCATGATAATATCATTGTTATCTTCTTTGTACATTTAAGGTTCTGTTAAGCAACATTGGCTGCACTTGTACGGAGCACTTGCGGAAATTTTAATGCCCAGCTGTCGCGATGCATAAAATTCCAATGATATTAAAAAAAACCAATTGCAACGTTATTCGTAATAAATTTGAAAGTAAATTAGGTTAGGTTGTGGAAGAATGGCAGTGAAAGCTGTGGTCGGTTAGGTCAGATGGATTCAGATATTCTACATAGTAACAAGTTTAAATCTACAAGTGTTGTGTTAAGTTTCATTAACTTTGTTTGTATTACTTTTGCATGTAACGTATGAAATGATACTAAACTCGACTATTATGTATAAAATAAAGTTATATCTGCTAATTAACGAATGTGTATTCGCTTTCCTTATCTAAATAATTATTTTAAGTTTGCATTTCCAATTCATATTTTATTTCAGTTGTTTAGTAATAAAAACATGCTTCAGTAAATTATGATTGTCATTAGCAAATATCGCTATTTTATTTTTACTTTTATAGGCATCAATACAAGCTATTATTTTTGAGTATTATATGTAGCCAAGACATTGTTCATTGTGGCCACTATAGTCGTGTTTGATGTTATTTTCAATAACGTTTTTCTCAACTGGTTTCAGAATGCTTTTCTGGTTGCAAAGCTGATGAAAATAATCTTATTATATTTTATACAAAAAAATTTAATTATCAAAGTTTCGAGTCGGGGAGGTTTTATTTAGGGTGGCCCCAGGTGGTCCCGGCTCCAGAGCTCATCCACACACATTTAGAGCCTATACTCACATAAGACTATGTTGCTCTGAATGGTAAAGCCTTTAAAGCAAATTCAGTTTATAATTACAAATTGTAAAGGTAACTAAATTTTGTTCAAGAAACGGAATAGTAAATTGATTCTGTTGGGGGTGGGAGGCTTTGTTAGACTCGTGCCTGCGCAGTGCTGGGATTAGGTTGGGCTACTTTTGATGCAGAAATATAGAGAGGCTGTTCCATCAATCCAACAAACAGATTTAAATAAACCTTGAGTGTAATATACGTCACTTTGCTTAATGTTTCCCCTGAAGTAATTCTTTAAGTGTGGGGGAACGTTACGTCTGTTACATAACAGTGTTATTAGGTAAGAAAGGGTACGGAACCCCTAAAAGAAGACGATATAAGAAGGTCGGTCAAGTTAGGTACAATAACTTCATAAGGTCATAATAGAAGGTAGGTTACGTTAGGTCATCAATAACAGCGTTAGCATATAAAAGGAGGTTGTTTAGATTAGGTCTACAATAACTTCGTTAGAAGAGAATAAAGTAAGGTTAGGTTAGGTCTACAATAACAGCGTTAGCATATAAAAGGAGGTTGTTTAGATTAGGTCTACAATAACTTCGTTAGAAGAGAATAAAGTAAGGTTAGGTTAGGTCTACAATAACAGCGTTAGCATATAAAAGGAGGTTGTTTAGTATAGGTCTACAATAACTTCGTTAGAAGAGAATAAAGTAAGGTTAGGTTAGGTCTACAATAACAGCGTTAGCATATAAAAGGAGGTTGTTTAGATTAGGTCTACAATAACTTCGTTAGAAGAGAATAAAGTAAGGTTAGGTTAGGTCTACAATAACAGCGTTAGCATATAAAAGGAGGTTGTTTAGATTAGGTCTACAATAACTTCGTTAGAAGAGAATAAAGTAAGGTTAGGTTAGGTCTACAATAACAGCGTTAGCATATAAAAGGAGGTTGTTTAGATTAGGTCTACAATAACTTCGTTAGAAGAGAATAAAGTAAGGTTAGGTTAGGTCTACAATAACAGCGTTAGCATATAAAAGGAGGTTGTTTAGATTAGGTCTACAATAACTTCGTTAGAAGAGAATAAAGTAAGGTTAGGTTAGGTCTACAATAACAGCGTTAGCATATAAAAGGAGGTTGTTTAGATTAGGTCTACAATAACTTCGTTAGAAGAGAATAAAGTAAGGTTAGGTTAGGTCTACAATAACAGCGTTAGCATATAAAAGGAGGTTGTTTAGATTAGGTCTACAATAACTTCGTTAGAAGAGAATAAAGTAAGGTTAGGTTAGGTCTACAATAACAGCGTTAGCATATAAAAGACGGTTGTTTACATTAGGTCTACAATAACTTCGTTAGAAGAGAATAAAGTAAGGCTAGGTTAGGTCTACAATAACAGCGTTAGCATATAAAAGGAGGTTGTTTAGATTAGGTCTACAATAACTTCGTTAGAAGAGAATAAAGTAAGGTTAGGTTAGGTCTACAATAACAGCGTTAGCATATAAAAGGAGGTTGTTTAGATTAGGTCTACAATAACTTCGTTAGAAGAGAATAAAGTAAGGTTAGGTTAGGTCTACAATAACAGCGTTAGCATATAAAAAGAGGTTGTTTAGATTAGGTCTACAATAACTTCGTTAGAAGAGAATAAAGTAAGGTTAGGTTAGGTCTACAATAACAGCGTTAGCATATAAAAGACGGTTGTTTACATTAGGTCTACAATAACTTCGTTAGAAGAGAATAAAGTAAGGCTAGGTTAGGTCTACAATAACAGCGTTAGCATATAAAAAGAGGTTGTTTAGATTAGGTCTACAATAACTTCGTTAGAAGAGAATAAAGTAATGTTAGGTTAGGTCTACAATAACAGCGTTAGCATATAAAAGAAGGTTGTTTAGGTTAGGTCTACAATAACTTCATTAGGAGAGAATAAAGTAAGGTTAGGTTAGGTCTACAATAACAGCGTTAGCATATAAAAGGAGGTTGTTTAGATTAGGTCTACAATAACTTCGTTAGAAGAGAATAAAGTAAGGTTAGGTTAGGTCTACAATAACAGCGTTAGCATATAAAAGAAGGTTGTTTAGGTTAGGTCTACAATAACTTCGTTAGAAGAGAATAAAGTAAGGTTAGGTTAGGTCTACAATAACAGCGTTAGCATATAAAAGAAGGTTGTTTAGGTTAGGTCTACAATAACTTCATTAGGAGAGAATAAAGTAAGGTTAGGTTAGGTCTACAATAACAGCGTTAGCATATAAAAGGAGGTTGTTTAGATTAGGTCTACAATAACTTCGTTAGAAGAGAATAAAGTAAGGTTAGGTTAGGTCTACAATAACAGCGTTAGCATATAAAAGGAGGTTGTTTAGATTAGGTCTACAATAACTTCGTTAGAAGAGAATAAAGTAAGGTTAGGTTAGGTCTACAATAACAGCGTTAGCATATAAAAGGAGGTTGTTTAGATTAGGTCTACAATAACTTCGTTAGAAGAGAATAAAGTAAGGTTAGGTTAGGTCTACAATAACAGCGTTAGCATATAAAAGGAGGTTGTTTAGATTAGGTCTACAATAACTTCGTTAGAAGAGAATAAAGTAAGGTTAGGTTAGGTCTACAATAACAGCGTTAGCATATAAAAGGAGGTTGTTTAGATTAGGTCTACAATAACTTCGTTAGAAGAGAATAAAGTAAGGTTAGGTTAGGTCTACAATAACAGCGTTAGCATATAAAAGACGGTTGTTTACATTAGGTCTACAATAACTTCGTTAGAAGAGAATAAAGTAAGGCTAGGTTAGGTCTACAATAACAGCGTTAGCATATAAAAGGAGGTTGTTTAGATTAGGTCTACAATAACTTCGTTAGAAGAGAATAAAGTAAGGTTAGGTTAGGTCTACAATAACAGCGTTAGCATATAAAAGGAGGTTGTTTAGATTAGGTCTACAATAACTTCGTTAGAAGAGAATAAAGTAAGGTTAGGTTAGGTCTACAATAACAGCGTTAGCATATAAAAAGAGGTTGTTTAGATTAGGTCTACAATAACTTCGTTAGAAGAGAATAAAGTAAGGTTAGGTTAGGTCTACAATAACAGCGTTAGCATATAAAAGACGGTTGTTTACATTAGGTCTACAATAACTTCGTTAGAAGAGAATAAAGTAAGGCTAGGTTAGGTCTACAATAACAGCGTTAGCATATAAAAAGAGGTTGTTTAGATTAGGTCTACAATAACTTCGTTAGAAGAGAATAAAGTAATGTTAGGTTAGGTCTACAATAACAGCGTTAGCATATAAAAGAAGGTTGTTTAGGTTAGGTCTACAATAACTTCATTAGGAGAGAATAAAGTAAGGTTAGGTTAGGTCTACAATAACAGCGTTAGCATATAAAAGGAGGTTGTTTAGATTAGGTCTACAATAACTTCGTTAGAAGAGAATAAAGTAAGGTTAGGTTAGGTCTACAATAACAGCGTTAGCATATAAAAGAAGGTTGTTTAGGTTAGGTCTACAATAACTTCGTTAGAAGAGAATAAAGTAAGGTTAGGTTAGGTCTACAATAACAGCGTTAGCATATAAAAGAAGGTTGTTTAGGTTAGGTCTACAATAACTTCATTAGGAGAGAATAAAGTAAGGTTAGGTTAGGTCTACAATAACAGCGTTAGCATATAAAAGGAGGTTGTTTAGATTAGGTCTACAATAACTTCGTTAGAAGAGAATAAAGTAATGTTAGGTTAGGTCTACAATAACAGCGTTAGCATATAAAATAAGGTTGTTTAGGTTAGGTCTACAATAACTTCGTTAGAAGAGAATAAAGTAAGGTTAGGTTAGGTCTACAATAACAGCGTTAGCATATAAAAGGAGGTTGTTTAGATTAGGTCTACAATAACTTCGTTAGAAGAGAATAAAGTAATGTTAGGTTAGGTCTACAATAACAGCGTTAGCATATAAAAGGAGGTTGTTTAGATTAGGTCTACAATAACTTCGTTAGAAGAGAATAAAGTAATGTTAGGTTAGGTCTACAATAACAGCGTTAGCATATAAAAGGAGGTTGTTTAGATTAGGTCTACAATAACTTCGTTAGAAGAGAATAAAGTAAGGTTAGGTTAGGTCTACAATAACAGCGTTAGCATATAAAAGGAGGTTGTTTAGATTAGGTCTACAATAACTTCGTTAGAAGAGAATAAAGTAATGTTAGGTTAGGTCTACAATAACAGCGTTAGCATATAAAAGGAGGTTGTTTAGATTAGGTCTACAATAACTTCGTTAGAAGAGAATAAAGTAATGTTAGGTTAGGTCTACAATAACAGCGTTAGCATATAAAAGGAGGTTGTTTAGATTAGGTCTACAATAACTTCGTTAGAAGAGAATAAAGTAATGTTAGGTTAGGTCTACAATAACAGCGTTAGCATATAAAAGGAGGTTGTTTAGATTAGGTCTACAATAACTTCGTTAGAAGAGAATAAAGTAATGTTAGGTTAGGTCTACAATAACAGCGTTAGCATATAAAAGGAGGTTGTTTAGATTAGGTCTACAATAACTTCGTTAGAAGAGAATAAAGTAATGTTAGGTTAGGTCTACAATAACTTCGTTAGAAGAGAATAAAGTAAGGCTAGGCTAGGTCTACAATAACAGCGTTAGCATATAAAAGGAGGTTGTTTAGATTAGGTCTACAATAACAGCGTTAGGAGAGAATTAAAGGTAGGCAAGGTTAGAACTAAAACAACCTAATTAGGTCTAGCAAATTAATTACAATAACTAATTATATATGGGCGTATTTTATTTAGGTTTTTTTATTGTATTTTGTAAGCTTGGACGCAAAGCACAACATTGATTGGTTGGTAAGCACAACGTAAAATTTTGATTTTCTTACCATGTGTCAAATAGGTTTAAATATCCGGATCCTAATTAAAGAGATCCAGCTTAGGTAAAATTGATTCATTCAGGTGAACGTGTTAATTTATCGACCTCTCATGAGGAAATGTTTCGTTAGGTTGCGTTTGCACATGCGTGAAACGTAACTTATCGCCCAAGTTATATAGAAACTATAAAACTATCGTCAAAATGTGACGTCATCAGTAAATAACACGGAAAAGTGAAGCATTCCTGAGACAGACGAATTTTGTACCGACAGTTTCCGAACTTAAAACATATCGTTTAATGCTAACATCTGTTTTCGCCTTCTTCTTTTTCTTAAATTGGATCACGTGTATTAGGTTAGATTTAAAACTCTTTGGGCAGTTTGGATTATGCTCTATGATTGATGGCTAGGTACGAGGTCGCCGGGAAGGTTGCAGAGTGGGCGGGGAAGAGAATGGCGTGTCGCAGAGTCAAGTTTCCGTGCCCATGCATGCGTGCATTGTGCATTGCGAGGGCGTGGCATTTAGTGAAACACAAGTTAATCTAGTCTGGTTCATTCCTAACATTTTTTTACCGAAACGTATTATGTAACTTGGATTAGAGGCTGGTTTTGTCGAGGTAGAGTTCATCTTTACACTATCGAGTTTCCGAAGGGTTTGTAAAATCTACGTTAGAAAGTAAACAGGGAAATTCCTGATAGTTTCAAAGCTAACAAGTAACTTTTAATAAACATAACAAACGTTTATGAAAAACATTTTAATTTAAAAAACTCAGCATGAGTTTTAAAAACGTAAATATAAAAATGAAATTTTCAAGATCTAAGTGACTGGAATATGAAATGAGGCCTTGATCTTTAAGAAGTCGTTGGGCAGTTTTGCCGCATTCCTACGGTTGTTTTTTTCTTTTAAATAATTTTTACATTTCGCGATATAACACTAGACGTTAAAGCTACGAGACGTACCATAAACCAGGGGTTCTCAAACTGGGGGGCGCAGTAGGTTTTCAGGATGGCGCGGCGTGGATAAGTGCACTGAAACTGCCTACAAAGGAGAGGTGTGTGTAGGCTACTGAACTATGCCCATCTACATCTGTCTGTCAGTCCCTCTCTCTCTCTCTCTCTCTCTCTCTCTCTCTCTCTCTCTCTCTTTCTCTCTCTCTCTCTCTCTCTCTCTCTAAAATCGTCCTATTCTGTCTCTCCCCCTCTCTCCCTCTGTCCATTTGCCTCTGTCTTTTCATTTTTCTCTCTCTTCGTAGGTTTGCCTCTGTCTACCTCATCTCTCTCTCTCTGTCTGTCTGCCTCTGCAGTTCCCACCTCTCTCTCTGTCCGTTTACCTCTGTAATTTCCCCCTCTTTTTTTTTCTGTCTCTCTCTCTCTCTCTCTCTCTCTCTCTCTCTCTGACGGTTTGCTTCTCCCTCTCTTCCCCTCCCTGTTTGCTTCAGAGTTCCTCCTTTTTTTTCTGACCGCCTGATTTTGCAGTTCCTTCCTTCTCTATCTTTCTGCCCATATGCCTCTACAGTACCTCCTCTCTCTCTGTCCATCTGCCTTTTCAGTTCTTGCGGGCAAGAAACCTTTATGCAGGCAGAGAAGGAGAAATAAGGGTAAGGCAAGCAAAAAGGAGAAATACAGAATATTTAGACTCTATGAAAAATGCTGTGTACGCTGAGTTTTTCCATTTGCTATCGACTAACAAAACACATAAACACGGTCTCTGCCCGAAAGGTGACACAAGTGGGTGTAAATATCAAACATCAATAGTTTTGAAGATTAGGTATGACCACAACCAGCATTATTTTATTTAGGTGTGTATGACGCAGTAACTAGTTTCAATGGAGGCATAATAGTAAAGTGTCAGTTGTTGAAGAGTTTAGGTGTGGAGCCGGGAGTAAACTGCATGAACGCGACGAACTCTTTGAACACCATTAGAGTTCGAAAAGGCGAATTGGAAGCTTCAGAAGTTAAAATAAAAGTAATTTTAAAAATACTTAACTAAGTGAATACGTAATTGCTTACTTGCTGACGCATTTCAAAACAGTCGTTCCATTTACGAAGCTAACCCCTCTACTGGATGTAAGCAATTACATATTCACTTAGTTAAGTATTTTTAAAATTAGTTTAATCAGTGAATTCAAGGTGATTACATCAAGCAACTTTAAAATAAAAGGCTAGACAGAGTAAGAGACTTGGGGAAAGGAAGCTGGAGGACCTGTTGGAAGAGGATGATGAGGAAGCAGGGCCTTGATAAGCCTCAGGCATGTATTAAAAGTAAAGTATAATGTTTATAGCCGTTTTATGAAAACCTGTGTTTTGAACATAATGTACCTTTCCTTAAGAACCACTTCACATAGACCTATCAAACCATCACAACTAGTTAATGATATGCCTGTACATACTTTAACAACAGGACTTCTTATTTATCATGTTTTATGTTGAGATAAAAAATAAATATGTTAATATTTTGAAGTTTTTTTTGGTAAAAATAAAAAAAATCATATTTTCTCTAAAATTTGTTTTTTTAAAAGAAACCTCTCTGTTGAAATGTTTACGAACAGCCCCAAAGAAGCCATGAAACTTTCATTGCAGTAGTCTACTTAGTTTCTCTAAAAAGGTACATCAAAACTGTGTAATTTAACATTACCTGTATAGGAGGTACCGAACCCCCTTGAATCAAAAGATAATATGATTTCATGCAAAAGCTGATTTTGTGTTATAGGTTATGTTGTAGAACAGCTGTGATATGCACTTGATTGTACGTTATTAAATTTAATTATTGTACAATATTCAATATTTGATATATATATATATATATATATATATATATATATATATATATATATATTTAATAATTTATATTTCCATAAGTAACGAATCATATATTTTTATTCCAATTTTCTAAAATGAAAACTTACGGTGCGTGTGACGCTTTTCAATTAAATTCGTCAACTAAAACTGTATTCAGTAAACATATGCAGGTTTCAAATAACTATATTCTTTAATTACATTAATATGAGATTAAAGAGATTCTGTTAAAACCTCTACTAAGTAGCCTACATTCTTCAAATAAAGTATGTATTTACTTCTGTCGGCCTGTCCCATTAACTACCAAGTAGTAATTTTTTTTAAATAGTCGAAAAAAATAACAACTCTCCTATATTTTATGGAATATGTTAATTTCCATGTGTTTAAATGGAAACGTTTAACTGAGCCCTAGTTCCAGCGGATGGAAAACAACCTACGATGTATAAGAATAGAGAGCGCGGTTACATGTCAATAAGTTAGAAGCAAAGATCAGGGTTCATATAAGAGCCGAGGGAGACCTATATACATAGCCAAGGCGTAGCTGCTTGACCGACGCAGTGTGTAGCTTCAGGGTTTTAATTAGAGGTACATTTAACGAGTGGGTAGCAGATATGCCTTGCTTTAAACATTCTGATTATTCGCAGAAAGTATTTAATCAAAATAGTTAGAGAGTATCGTGTTCACAAATATTATTTCAGTAGCCTATAAATGTTTTAGAACTGATTAGTCTTTTACAAACTGTTTTATTTCGATATGAACTGTAAATATTGAGAGTTCTAATTATTCATATTCTATTATTCAATTTTTTGTTTTTGTAGTAAATTCGTTGGTCTTATAAATTTTAATTGGTCGTATTTTCCCTAAATTATTTTAAAATAGTTTAAGTAACCAAGGAAAGGACACTGTCAAGTCTGTCAGTTTGATTGTAGGCCACAAAAGTTAACAAGCGGTTATATTTCTGGCAACCGTAGAACACTTTTGTCCGATGCCTGCAAAGCTTTACACGTTTCCCCGTGTTTAACTAATGTTATCGGTGCCCCAGTCTTTGCTTGACATTTAGTAACAAAGAACCACAATGATTCTCCCCTCTTCAGTTTAGGTTGGGCCCGGTTAATTTCTGAGACTTTCCTAACATTTCCGTATAGTTCTGAGTTTATATCTGAAATCTCCGAAACATATCATTTCATCATAGAAATGAATTTCCACTTCGGTTGAGGTATTGAATGCTCACATATTGTAGTGCATTTGATTGTGGTATTAAGTGCTTATATTGTGGTATTAAATGCTCACTAGAGTGGTATTGTAGGATATTCATTGCCAAAATCTTGTAGCGCACTGAAATTCTATTTCTGTTAAGGTACTGAGCGCTTTCTTCTTGGTATAAATTAAATACTAAATTCTTGGGACCTATGGAATACCCACTTATAATACGTTATGAGTGTTCATTTCTGGTAAATTATCGAATACCATCTTTGTTGGGGTTCAATGACCTCTTAGTCACGGCGTCTTGTCCTCTGTGTTGTGGTGCGGTATCCTCTGAATCACTGCGCCATAACCTCTGCGTTGTGGGGCAGATACCTCCAAGACTCTGCGCCATACCCTTTGCGTTGCGATGCAGTGACCTCTAAGTCACTGGGTCATACCATCTGCTTTGTGTTGCAATACCCTCTGTGTTGCATTGAAGTGACCTCTGAGTCACAGCGCCATACGCTCTGCGTTGTGTAGCAGTAACCTCTAAGTCACTGGGTCGTACCCTCTGCTTTGTGGTGCAATACCATGTGTGTTCCGTTGCAGTGACCTCTGAGTCACGGCGTCATGCCCTCTGTGTTGTGGTGCGGTACCTTCTGAATCACTGCGCCATAACCTCTGGTTGTGGGGCAGAGACCTCCAAGTCACTGCGCCATACCCTTTGGGTTGCGATGCAGTGACCTCTAAGTCACTGGGTCATACCATCTGCTTTGTGGTGCAATACCCTCTGTGTTGCATTGAAGTGACCTCTGAGTCACTGCGCCATACGCTCTGCGTTGTGTAGCAGTAACCTCTAAGTCACTGGGTCGTACCCTCTGCTTTGTGGTGCAGTACCCTCTGTGTTGCATTGAAGTGACCTCTGAGTCACTGCGCCATACGCTCTGCGTTGTGTAGCAGTAACCTCTAAGTCACTGGGTCGTACCCTCTGCTTTGTGGTGCAATACCATGTGTGTTCCGTTGCAGTGACCTCTGAGTCACGGCGTCATGCCCTCTGTGATGCGGTGCAGTGACCTTTGGAATAACTGCGCTATAGCCTCTGCGTTGTGGTGCAGTACCATTTGTGTTGCAGTACAATGGCCTCTGAGTCACGGCGTCATCCTCTCTGTTTTATGGTGCAATAGCCTCTGAGTCACAGCGCTATATTCTGTGTGTTGTGGTGCAGCACCCTTTGAGTCACGGCGCAATACCATTTAATTAAGGGTATTGCCAAAACACCCTGTTAGTAGTCATGAAATTACGTGTACAAACAGGCACCTGAAGAGGCATGACTACTCGATACGACATATTGTAGGAATATGGATAAGGAGGGTTGGATTAAATAGGTATGACTAAAGAGGTATCGGCATAATTTGTCAGGTCCTGAGACTAGGGTAAAATTATATCACTTTGTTAGGGCCGCTTACCTGACGTAGTATCCGCTACCTGGCAATGTAGTACAGGATTACTTGTTTTAGAATATTGTAACCTATATTATATTATAGTTGTTTTATTTTTGTATTTTTAATTTCAAACACGTTTTATCGTAGCATTGGCTTAATATCCATCCTTCCTCTGCTGACATTGTATCCTAATTTCAAGATCTTAGTTTTCGTTTTTAATATTGTATTTTTTTAAACATTCCATTTTTTAAGTCTGTAAGCTGTCAGCATTAGAACGTTTTTAAAATAAATTTGAAAATAAAAAAAATATTAAACGAATTTGGTTTGGATTAAAATGTCACGTGTTCTTGATATTTTACGTTACTCCTGCATTGTTTGTACATTCCACTATCGATTTACAAGGCTTTTCGATTGTTGTTAAAGAGGGTATTTTTAAAAGAAAATAATGTCTCTGATGTTAATGATTATAATTTATAAAATTACGGAACAAATTCTGGAAAATATCTAGAGCCTGTGAGACTGCTTTTATGTTTTCGAACTTTTTGTTTAACATAATGTTGCAATCTCCGTTTTTTTTCCGGAGTGGACCAAATTACACGTTGAGTATGAATGTAATTAAAGCCGTTAGTATAAGGTCTTGCTCCAAACTAGCCCCAGTCCAAATGCAAGGGCTTACCATGGACAGGTTTTCGTAAAAGAAGGTCATTTCAACATGGCTTACAATGGAAGGCGGGAGTTGCCGACTGCCTTCAGGAGTCCGCGAGATTATCGGTGATCAGCACATTCACAGACGCCCACTTGGACCCGCTATCACCAATTTGTTAAACCAATTTCATGCCTTTTGCAGATTAAATTATTTAACCTTGGTAGCGCGAAAAACACGCAATACGTGTTAACCCTGGACCAAAATTGAACGGAACTGGAGCAGTTCACTCTGATCCGGGATCGTAGTTTTAGTAGTTCGGATGGTGTCCGCATGAGCACGCGCATGTACCTATTATGTTGGTGAATTTGGTTGAACAAACTCCAGAATATGTTGTCATAGTACTAACACGCCCAGTGTAGTTTCACATCGGTGCTAGAACGTTCATCTCCAGGGAAATTGAAATATAGTATTAAAAGGAGTAAGCTTCTTACCGTTCATTGGAAACCTTTTCTTAATAGGAGTTTTTTCTTAAAGTCCTAAATGTTCTTGATTCAGGCTTCCAAATTGACTACTTTCATAACGTTTCTTTTTCCTTTAAAGAATCGCATCTATCGTGACGTAATCTGTCCACCGGCCTGTGAATAGTCCGAAGGTAAGCCAAATTTTAAAGCCCCTTCTGCTTCTGTTCATAGCCGTCTTCAGTGCCGAAGATTAGCCGGTAAACAAGACATGTCACATTGCAGCTGTCGAGGACTAACGGGATGGGTTTGTGCGAGCCCAGGACCAATTTCCGAGCCTGAGGTTATACAACTTATACTCAACTGAAGGTCGGGCCTTTAGGCAAGGCCGACCGAGAGTGGGCAAAGATCCGATGCATTACTTGGACTAATTAGACAGGGTAGTGAAGGTTCGAAACCTGACCATTCGGAAGGTTCTACTGGTTCCGGATTATTGTGGAAAAGCGGTCAAACTCTTAGTGTCCGGTTGGAGTTCGTCTTATCCCAAGGGTCGGCTAGTCACCAATCCAGGCCTTGTAGCGAGGCAAAAGACTTTTGTATACTGGGCCATACTGAGTATTACGGGTCATGACATCAAGCCCTCTGGCACCTGAGCAGGAGTTACGAGTTTAAGGTCGGTTTTAAATGCTTTATTGTAGATATTCTCCGCAATATGCACCTATTTATGTGTTCCATGTGGCTTAGAGCAAAGCCGAGAGACTAAGTCATAAAACTTCTTCTTTTCACCATCTTTCATTCTTCTTGCAAACTTTCACAAGCACACAATACACATAGCAGAGGACCTATTTTAGTGGACAACTTTAGCTGAACACTCCTGAAAAGCCCATTCTTCCAGCAGGACATAGCTCTGGCTTTGTCTATTCTAATTCTTAGTCCTTACAATTGATCCACTCATCATTGGTTATAGTGTCCACGAATGTGTGTCGGTTCTTTAAATGGACTGGTGTCTACTTACAGTTGGTAATAAGATATTCAAATGATTATAAATTATCTTAGAAATAAAATTATTGAAATGTAATCCTGTTTTAAACCATCCTGTTTAAACGAGGAGTGTATATTTCTGCCTGTGAAGCATACCCACCTTCTCTCTAGCATTCGCCAACATCCAAAAGTAATCGCTTTAATAAAACGAAACTTATACTTTTTGTGGAGGCTAGTGAAATGACTTGTCAGGTGGAGTAGCACTGTGGGTTGCTGAACTCTGGAATTAATAGGAATTGA
Source organism: Prosapia bicincta (assembly GCA_036971475.1). Taxonomy (NCBI): domain Eukaryota; kingdom Metazoa; phylum Arthropoda; class Insecta; order Hemiptera; family Cercopidae; genus Prosapia; species Prosapia bicincta. Next base: position 23,082,793 of record JBAIZL010000006.1, on the reverse strand, counting down.
CTAAAAGTGACGTCGTATTAATGATAGTGTGGATAGTGAGGCTTTGTAGAAAGAACGAAACTATAAAAACGTCAAGACGGAGAGACGAAAAAACCGAAACTGATAAAAAATTGCTTGGGTATTGTTTAAGTAAGAACTAAACAGAAAAAAATTAAGGATATTTTACGAAAATGTTGCGTATAATTGACCAAAGGTGAAAATTATGAAAAAATTTATACTTTTGTTAGAAAAGACTGAAATGACATACGGTTGAGTTTTGCAGTATAAAAAAAAAACAACGTTGATTTGAACATATTACAAACATACCATCTACTTTCATCATTTAAAGGGATATTATACAGTGTATTTGTAAATATGTAATTGAACACAACTTTTTTTTATTAGATTTGTGTCTTTTATTATACCGTCACGTCTGAAAATAATCGAATGGAAAGCAAGTCCTGTACACAACTACTGTCGCAACTGTATCAGCTTAGCCCAATAGGTTCTTGACATTCTATTCAGAAGGTAAAGAATAGCATTCAATCTGCACAATTGTCGGTGAGCCTAGTTCACACTCGATATTACCCAAGTGTATTGAGCTTGGCGGCAATTAATAACAAAATTACAAGTTAACCTTTCTCGTAGCAGACAAGCCTGTATATTGTGTCTGGTATGCGCTCGGCCGCTCGTTATAAACGTTTATTTACGGCCCCATACATTCCCGCTTGCGTTACATCAATCCATATACCCCGCTTATTTATTCAATATCGTCGATACATTTTTCATCGTGCCAGCATCCGGTAGCCGGTATTATAATCGTGCTCCGTGGCACGCCACCCCCTTCGCTGGCTCCCATCGTATATTATCCACCTACCTCCAACACTTGCAACACGCTACTCTTTGTCTCTAGAGTCGGTGATTTATGTCACGTGGCTTCGTCTAGCGGTGAGTTTAATGCTCGATTAGAATTAAAGTACAGGCAGATTTAAAATATAAGATAATGCAGATAAGTCAATTTAAGTATAGGTTGAGTAATGTAACACAAAGCATTATAGTCGGAATTTTTATACGTTAGTGTTGGTCAAAATACAAAAACATTTGCAGTATTTAAAATAATGCAGATAAATTAGAAACTTTAACTCTTTAAGTACGAATGTTACAGATTGTATAAAAAATATATTTTATAAATAAAGCAGTTGAACAAATATAAGATGAAAATAAAATAAATGTAGGTTTTCTAAAGTAATGTAGAAAAATAAAAACTATTGCTGGTTGGTTGTAGAATATGAAGTAATATAGGTAACCATTATTGTTTACTTTTGTGAACATTGAAGTAACACATGCACACTTTGGTTAAAGTTAATTTGAATTTCGAACCAGTTTAAGGTTTTAAATAAAAATTGTAGGCCTAATTTAAAACCTGGCTAAATTTATTCAGGTAAAAATAAATGGATCTTAAAATATAACAAATTGAAGCGTCATCGCGTTTAAAGTTATAGCCAACATAAATATGGCTAAGAGTCAGTAATGCGTAACCAAACACAGAGATTGGCTGTATCTATTAATTATTTATATTAATTAAACTGACGGGAAATGTATTTCAAACTTTATTGTGCAAATAGAAAGAACAAATATCATCACTGAATCATCGCGTTTCTGACAACGGTTCCGCCACCTAACCTCACCTACAGTTTGCCTGTCATACAATAGTCAGTAGAAAATACAGATGTTGCTTTCGTCGACAACAAACGCTATCTTCCGATCGCCTTCGGTTTCTCGTTGCCATAACCGTTCCCTATCCATCAGGCCGTCTAAGGCCATCTTCGTCCATCAGATAGCTCTGTACGGCGCATGCGCTTCTACATCTTACAGCGTCTGTGCACACCAGGCCTACATTTTAAATGTTAGCTGGAAATCGGCGCAAAGACGCCTCACCTAAATGTGAGTGGATGCAACGCTGGATCTAGTCTATTTCCGATTTGGAACCGGAAGTTTTATCAGTGGCCTTGATTGCGTTTGGCGGGAGAGGAATGAGGGAGGAAATAGGTTATTAGTATAATAGAAAAGGCAAACTTCTTTACTTTTAATATTTTCTGCTCGCTCTTAGTCTACGCTTACATCCCTATAGTCATTCCCTCGAAACATTATATGAGCGGTCTTGAAATTAAATGTAGCTGGCGGTCTATTCAATACATACCGGTTCTCTACTGGCTTCTCACTGTTGAATAGACCGTAGGACCTATTTATTTCGAAAAATCCCTCTGGCGTCTACTAATCCAATCTCAAACTCTTGGCGCCCCAAACTAGGTGGGTTGCGTTATCAGGATTCAGGGGCTTGAGGTTAAGACCCACGGTACCAGTATGTAAGATCTCAAAATCCTTAGTGTAAGGCCTAGACTGGTCACCTGACTACCCCTGGCCACGAGCCTCGAACCTGATCCTAAGTTTTCACCTGCTCTTCTAGAAAAGTAGAACCGGCCGACAGGTTTTCCTTACCGTCAAAAACCCCTTCTGATTAGTTCGTTCCAGGTAAGGAAATCGGATCTCTATCCACTTTTAATTTGGCCTTAACCTATAAGGGCGTTGTCTTAAAATTTGGAGTTTTCCATAAGCGGGAAAGTCAGCAGACATCAATCTGCCGTTAATCCTTTTGTGACCGTATATTAAAATCTTTCGGTGAAACATTAACGGGTTTTGTAAGTTTATAACTTAATTTATTCACCATAATTTCGGCCAATAAAGTTTACTCACCTGTCGGTCATACAATTCTCTCAGCAACTATTTTATACAAAGCCCAAGCTGCAACTTTATGTATCTACTCCTTTCCACTAATCTAAAACCTTACTTTCCTAGCATTTACCTTTATCTCTTCCCTTTCCCGAAACATGGGATTAATTTTACCTATAAAGTCTAATTAATTTAATCAACTTCCCAGCCAGAAATAAGATAAATTTTTAACTGGAAATGTAGAAAACTATCCAATGACTTGTTGGCTTCTGCTGCCATATATCCAGGCTTCGTCTTCTCAGGGTCTTTTTATCGTCGTTATTCATTGCATGATCATTGTAATCCTGGTGTTATAGCTTTTTACTTTTTGTAAATATCTTTCTGTCAGCAATCCGTAGCATATTTGACATTCATAATAAATGATTAGACCTATACACTGTGGAGACTTCCCCAATGTACTTGTCTTTAAAAAAGATTCCTCCACTCTGACAAATACCCATGCCGCTTCTTACTTACTGCCGATCTAATATAGCACTTTAAAGTTTTTAGAAATTGTTCAGCTCCTAATTTTCTTAGCACTTATTCATAGCAATCATAACAAGTTGAACAATTTTATGTAAGACTAAAATAACATTACGGTTTTCTGTTTACTAGAACCTTTACAAAATATTTTCATCAATTTTGTTAATTGGGGTTGTTCATCTTTGTACCCTTTTATTACCTGACTGAACAAATAATCTATGTCAAATGGCTGTAGTTTATCAATATAAAATCACTTAAAAATTAGTTAGAATTTTTTACATTAAAGTAGGGTACGAAATGTTGGATAAGTTGAATGGTGGATGAAGAAATAGTGGCAGCTTACAACAGGTTGCAATGTCTTTTTTTAAAGACAATCTCAAGTACCTAATTCACTATATGCTAGTTCAACATTATAAAACTAATTTAAAATTATTTTGAATATCTTGATATTATAGTAGAGTAAGTTGGATGGTGGATGAAGAAAGAGTTCAAGCTTAGAACAGGTTGGAATTTTTTTAATTGCAAATATCTAAATTACCTTGATACACGGTAGACCATTTTTACTATAGGTGTAGGGTATTTTCTTTTTTCCAAGTCTTCCTATAGTTACGAAATCATTTCCACGTCTTTAACAATAAGGAGTTATTCGTGTTTTATTTTAAAACACTACACAAATAATTTTTCAATTTATAGAAAGGCACTGAGTGTTTTGAAATATCAAGTTTCGTATAAGATTTTAACGCTTGAATAGAAAACTATATCGAAATGTAGTTGACTTTAAAAATAGCTACTTCTAGTATCACTTGGCAAAAAAACCAAAACTTACTGATATTTTTCAGCAGACGAGTTTCACACTAGATCAGTGCTGTTCAATGCTGTGAGTCACGGACAAGACTGTTGAATGTCAGTAGCTAAGTAGTGGTTTTATTGTCAAGTGATACTAAAAGTAGTAATTTAAAAAAACCTCAAGACTTGTAACACAAAATCTGCAAGTACTATATGACAAATAGTTCAAACTAACGTAAATCTTTACTCTATTTTTCGTGCAAATGTCTGTGTTGGGAAGGACTTGGCTACAAGCTCTTTGTGTTTATAAACCTGTAAGTTTAGGATGTACGTAGGGAAATTGCTACATGTTCATGTTGTCCATTACACGTTTCATCCGTGTTTTACTTAATGCAAGGCGGAAGATTAACTGCATGACAATAAATATTTCACATTGACTTTCTCCAGTTTGGCCCACACCGATGTAAAAGTTGGGATTAGTAAACGCATTAGGAGACGGCTGGAGCGCCGTGACGTCTATCTTAACACTCGGAGGAACGTGTAATCGTAGCATCACGACGGCGCGCGCTACGTGCAAAACGTCTCCGAAATGGACGCGACGCGCCGGACCCTCTCAGAGCCATCGCTAATAAACTGATTATCCTCGTGACTAGACCCCACCTGGACTCGCTACCTTCACTTCTGTGCTCTGATTCTTCTCCTAGACCTGTCCTTCTTCGGAAGTCGCTCAACACGCAAGCTGCGGTGTCCAACAGAGTAAACGGCAGTGCGGCATGAATACATAAACCAACAAAACCCGACTACTGGCTCTGTAGCCTCTAATTATTCACCTGATTTCTTATTATAGTCACGTCTCACTGCCAATATTTTTAATGAATTGGACGGAATTTTTTGTTGTTTTTTAGCTATTCCCCGTTTGCAGTATTAATCTCACTACGTTTTAAACGTAAAATTTAATTTGTTGTAAAAAACCTTGATCGGGCATAGTCGCTCATAAAATTGAAGCATTTAAACATGAATGAAGTAAAAATGTTTAAAAAACACTATTAAAACAAGTACAGGGTAGTTACAATTTTGTAGATATTGAATAAAACAATGCATGAAACGAAATGTAATTGTATGGCTAGAAAAATAATCAATTTCTGTAAATTTTTAAATCAAAATTAGATTAAACCTTATCTCTACTTTTACTAAAACTATTCAAGAGATTCATCAGTATTTGTTAAGTAATAAGAACAAAATTTCATTTATTCTTTACTAATATAATCATTAACCGAACAATAAATAAATACATTTACAGGAGCTCTGAAATTAACATTACTTTATTTTTAGTCATAGTATGCAGACGTACTGTATTTAACCTTTACGTTCACCTTCAGTGTGGGATTGAACTGGAGATTTCATTTACAGCACTGCCATTTTTCAACGCAGGTACGATGAGTGATTTGTAAGATTGGTACGGAACGAATGTCGTTTAATATTGTTAAAAATGAACTTGATCAAATAAGACTTGTCATTCATTAGTAGGAGGAAGATGAATACACTAAGTAAAAATATTGCAAGTTAACAATGTAATTACTGAACAATTGGGTAACTTGGAATAATCTTCGTGTAACATAAAGTGAAGTCTTGAAATATTGGAATGATAAAAATTCTAATTGAAGATTTCAATTATAAAAAATTTGCGTTTATCTTTTGGAGAAACTTTAAAAAACGGTACAGAAGCCCTTTGTATGATCCCGAAACATATTTCGAGTTCGAAAATTGAAGGGAGCTAAGAGACTATTTGGCTAAAGATGAAATAGCTCTTCAGCTGCTGTATTGATCTAATAAATACCACCCTTACTGAACTCAAATATTTACCTTTTTAGTGTTGTTTCTGTTATTGACTATTATATGTGATTTTACTCAAACTAGACAAATTATAAAATTAGACTTAATTATAATTCATATTTTCCATATGTTCAGTTTTTAAATATTTGTCTGAAATTCATTAACATTCTTTATTTGTAACGAAATCTCCGAAAAAAGGAGAGACAAGGAACGAACAAAATAATAATATTGTAAATTAAATTTTGTATTTATTTCGCGTTTCCACGTAATCGATTGTAGCAAAAACATTTACACCGGGCGATGCAGAAAGTCATAAGGAATGCAAAAACAACTATAAAAACTTTCGCGTAGACCCTACGCTCTAAAAATTATAAATTTAGGAAAATAGCAATTCCTTTCCCCCTCCGCGGCATACCTACAACGTTATAATAAAACTTTATCAGTTCTAGAATTCTTCAATTTAATATTAATTCCGGAAATAAATTTCGGAAACACACTAAACTTTCTACATTTTTTAAGAAATTTAATGTCTTCTAACAAAAACTTGACTCTCAAATTCAACTTTTGGAATCTATTATATTCCTGAGACCGAGAAGCCATACTGTTACTATTTATTAGGAATATACTGTGGTTGAATTTAATAATAAATACACAAAAACCTCTTAACCACAAACTTTCTTTAATTTACCCTTAGGCGACCCTCACATACTCACTCGCTTTGATGTGGTTCGGTAAGGCCAAGTAGGTGACTCATAGAAAACATTGCAGGTGGCCAGATCAGCGCCTGTGCGTGCGTAGAGGAGCAAAGGCCGTCTAATCCTCTCTGGTCTAGATAGAATTTTTATACACCTGAATTAGTTATCATAAAGGTAGAGGAGAAAATAAAGACGAAGTTGTATACCGAGCATCGAGAGAGACCAGTGTCGGCCATAGTGGGAAGTGTAACGTTTAAGATTCTCTGATAGACTAGCCGCTCTTGCCGGGCACTTGATATGGAGAAAGTGGATAGTCATTCAACTCATGGTAATGGTTAACAATCGATACTTCTGTCCACGTCGCACATCAATACCAATTTCATTAATTGCTCCGTCCTCCTTAATGGCGAGCCGTTACATACACGGAAGGTTGCAACCGTAGAAAAACCAGCGTCCGCTTAATTGTCGGCCGTGTATGCATTAATTGAGTTATTTGACGGGGATTAATTATGCACTGGGAAAGCGGGGCGTCACAGCTCTGCCGTCTTGTGATGTAACGCTGGGCCCGAGATGGCTGTCATTCAAAAGTAAGCAATACTTTCGTCTGAAGTCACGGATTAATTATGCACTGGGAAAGCGGGGCGTCATAGCTTTACCGTCTTGTGATGTAACGCTGGACCCGAGATGGCTGTCATTCAAAAGAAAGCAATACTTTCGTCTGGAGTCACGGATTAATTATGCACTGGGAAAGCGGGGCGTCATAGCCCTGCCGTCTTGTGATGTAACGCTGGACCCGAGATGGCTGCCATTCAAAAGAAAGCAATACTTTCGTCTGGAGTCACGGATTAATTATGCACTGGGAAAGCGGGGCGTCATAGCCCTGCCGTCTTGTGATGTAACGCTGGGCCCGAGATGGCTGTCATTCAAAAGTAAGCAATACTTTCGTCTGAAGTCACGGATTAATTATGCACTGGGAAAGCGGGGCGTCATAGCTTTACCGTCTTGTGATGTAACGCTGGACCCGAGATGGCTGTCATTCAAAAGAAAGCAATACTTTCGTCTGGAGTCACGGATTAATTATGCACTGGGAAAGCGGGGCGTCATAGCTTTACCGTCTTGTGATGTAACGCTGGACCCGAGATGGCTGTCATTCAAAAGAAAGCAATACTTTCGTCTGGAGTCACGGATTAATTATGCACTGGGAAAGCGGGGCGTCACAGCTCTGCCGTCTTGTGATATAACGCTGGGCCCGAGATGGCTGTCATTCAAAAGTAAGCAATACTTTCGTCTGAAGTCACGGATTAATTATGCACTGGGAAAGCGGGGCGTCATAGCTTTACCGTCTTGTGATGTAACGCTGGACCCGAGATGGCTGTCATTCAAAAGAAAGCAATACTTTCGTCTGGAGTCACGGATTAATTATGCACTGGGAAAGCGGGGCGTCATAGCTTTACCGTCTTGTGATGTAACGCTGGACCCGAGATGGCTGTCATTCAAAAGAAAGCAATACTTTCGTCTGGAGTCACGGATTCATTATGCACTGGGAAAGCGGGGAGTCATAGCGCTTTCGTCTTGTGATGTAACGCTGGACCCGAGATGGCTGTCATTCAAAAGAAAGCAATACTTTCGTCTGGAGTCACGGATTAATTATGCACTGGGAAAGCGGGGCGTCATAGCTTTACCGTCTTGTGATGTAACGCTGGACCCGAGATGGCTGTCATTCAAAAGAAAGCAATACTTTCGTCTGGAGTCACGGATTAATTATGCACTGTGGAAAGCGGGGAGTCATAGCGCTTTCGTCTTGTGATGTAACGCTGGACCCGAGATGGCTGTCATTCAAAAGTAAGCAATACCTTCGTCTGGAGTCACGGATTAATTATGCACTGTGGAAAGCGGGGAGTCGTAGCGCTTTCGTCTTGTGTTGTAACGCTGGACCCGATATGGCTGCCATCCAAAAGTAAGCAATACCTTCGTCTGGAGTCACGGATTCATTATGCACTGGCAAAAGCGGGGCGTCATAGCTCTACCGTCTTATGATGTAACGCTGGACCCGAGATGGCTGTCATTCAAAAGTAAGCAATACCTTCGTCTGGAGTCACGGATTCATTATGCACTGGCAAAAGCGGGGCGTCATAGCTCTGCCGTCTTGTGATGTAACGCTGGACCCGAGAGGGCTGTCATTCAAAAGTAAGCAATACCTTCGTCTGGAGTCACAGATTCATTATGCACTGGGAAAGCGGGGCGTCATAGCGCTGCCATCTTGTGATGTAACGCTGAACTGGAGATGGCTGTCATTCTAAAGTAAGCAATACTTTCGTCTGGAGTCACGGATTCATTATGCACTGGGAAAGCGGGGAGTCATAGCGCTTTCGTCTTGTGTTGTAACGCTGGACCCGATATGGCTGCCATTCAAAAGTAAGCAATACCTTCGTCTGGAGTCACGGATTCATTATGCACTGGCAAAAGCGGGGCGTCATAGCTCTGCCGTCTTGTGATGTAACGCTGGACCCGAGAGGGCTGTCATTCAAAAGTAAGCAATACCTTCGTCTGGAGTCACGGATTCATTATGCACTGGCAAAAGCGGGGCGTCATAGCTCTGCCGTCTTGTGATGTAACGCTGGACCCGAGAGGGCTGTCATTCAAAAGTAAGCAATACCTTCGTCTGGAGTCACAGATTCATTATGCACTGGGAAAGCGGGGCGTCATAGCGCTGCCATCTTGTGATGTAACGCTGAACTGGAGATGGCTGTCATTCTAAAGTAAGCAATACTTTCGTCTGGAGTCACGGATTCATTATGCACTGGGAAAGCGGGGAGTCATAGCGCTGCCATCTTGTGATGTAACGCTGGAGCCGAGATGGCTGTCATTCTAAAGTAAGCAATACTTTCGTCTGGAGTCACGGATTCATTATGCACTGGGAAAGCGGGGCGTCATAGCGCTGCCATCTTGTGATGTAACGCTGGACACGAGATGGCTGCCATTCAAAAGTAAGCAATACTTTCGTCTGGAGTCACGGATTAATTATGCACTGGGAAAGCGAGGAGTCATAGCGCTTTCTTCTTGTGATGTAACGCTGGACCCGAGATGGCTGCCATTCAAAAGTAAGCAATACTTTCGTCTGGAGTCACGGATTAATTATGCACTGGGAAAGCGGGGAGTCATAGCGCTTTCGTCTTGTGATGTAACGCTGGACCCGAGATGGCTGTCATTCTAAAGTAAGCAATACTTTCGTATGGAGTCACGGATTCATTATGCACTTGGAAAGCGGGGCGTCATAGCTTTACCGTCTTGTGATGTAACGCTGGACCCGAGATGGCTGTCATTCAAAAGTAAGCAATACCTTCGTCTGGAGTCACGGATTCATTATGCACTGGGAAAGCGGGGCGTCATAGCGCTGCCATCTTGTGATGTAACGCTGGAGCCGAGATGGCTGCCATTAAAAAGTAAGCAATACTTTCGTCTTCTTACCGACCTTTTACCCTGCCTTACCTTTGGCCCTTTCTCTTCGTCAATTGCTAAGTCAGTAAGAAAGTAATGCACAATATCAAGAGCACAGTGGTACAATATATTACAATAAAAATATTGAAAAGAACCCCAATACCACAAAAATAATCAAAAATAACAAATAAGACAAGTTACTTAAGATTAAACCCTTATGTACATTTCGATGACCATGTCATCATCATCAGAGGGTCTAGTTACAAAACACAATCTAGCACACAAGAAGTTACAAACTAGAATGATACCAATCGTTCTCCGCGGTCTCTATATATAGGCGTGAGGTAAGCTCCGCCCCCTCTCCGCCCTCGACCGACAAATAACGATCGGCCATCAGGAACCAAATAGGTTATGTCAAAAATTACATTATAATAATACATATGTAATAAAAACTACAGCAATAACAATTAATAAACTAAAAGTAATTAGATTAAAACATCGTAATTTGAAGAAAGCTATTTAAGTAAAGTATATAATGGTGAGTAAGGAATAGGTCCTTTATCTGCATTCATTAATTTACAATTTGATTTGACTATAAAAACACTTTCATAACTATTAAGTAACTTTTTTGAGTTTATACATTTAGCTAAAATAACATTTTTATCTAAATCATGCTGATTACTAAGGACATGTTCTGCTGCACTTGATTTTTCAGGTCTTTCATATTTAATATGGGCAAGATGTTCTTTAAATCTGGTTACAATTTTTCTTTTAGTTTGACCTATATACATCTCGTTACAAGTACTACAAATTATCTTATAAATACCTGATTTTTCCAACATTGGAATTTTATCTTTCGGGTTACACAATAAATGCTTGAGTTTATTTTGAGTTTTATAGGCTATCTTAACATTTACCTTTTTAAAAATAGAGTCTAACCCTTTTGTTAAAATATTATCGAAAGGTAAACTAATAAAAGTACATTTTTTAACTTCTTTTTGAAGAGTGGTAGTTGTGTTCAAAACATATTTTAATCTTTGTTTTCTAACAATATTATCTATAATTTTAGCATCAAAATCGTTATATCTAGCCACTCCTTTGATATAATTAATTTCCTTATAAAAACGTCTAGGACTAAGTGGTACATTGATAGCTCTGTTAACCAAACTGTTAAATGCTGCTATTTTATGTGTATAACAATGGTTGGAACTATTTAAAATATATCTGTTATTGTTAGTAGGTTTCCTGTAAATATCAAATTCAATTTTTTCATGATTTTTAATACACAGAATATCTAAAAATGGTAAACGATTATTAGTTTCTAATTCATAAGTAAACTTAATGGAACTATGTATACTATTAAGTTGGTTTACAAAAACATCAACATTACATTTACTGCTATCAAAGATCGCAAAAACATCGTCAACATATCTTAACCAAATCCTAGGAAAATAAGTAATACTATTCTTTAAGTTTTCTTCAAATCTGCTCATAAAAAGCTCAGCAATGAAAGGAGACAAACTGTTACCCATAGCAGTTCCATCACATTGTTTATAGAATTCATTATTAAATATAAAGAAATTTTGGTACATACATATTTCAGTTAATTTGACATATTCGTTTATTTTAATAGGTTCGATGTTGTTTTCTTTTAAAAAATCTTCAACAAACAATATAGTTTCTTTAACAGGAATGCTAGGAAACAACGAACTTACATCAAAAGATACCATAATATCAGTACTACTAAGTTTTATATTCTTAACCTTGTTGACAAATTCTATGTTATTTTTAATAGGAAACATACCACGTTTTTCTTTTAAAGAAGTAAATTTATAGGCTAACCATTTTGATAAAAGGTAGGTTGGGGAATCAATCCCAGAAACTATAGGTCTCATTGCTTTCCCTTCCTTGTGGATTTTTGGAAGGCAATATAACCTAGGTATAACAGGATTAGAAATTTTAAATTTATAAATATCTTTCTTAGGAATGACTGAACTACAATTCTTAATAGTATCGTTTGTAACTTGAACAAACTTATTTAGTGGGTTTTTAACAATTTTCTGATAAGGGCCTTCTTCTAACATTTTAGTTACTCTATTGACATAATCGTTCTTATCTAAAACTACAATTGTATTACCCTTATCAGCTTTTAAATAATAACAATCTTTGTTACAAAGACCTTTAACTAACTCAAAATTATTTTTAAACCGGCTAATGTTAAAAATAATTTTGAGTTAGTTAAAGGTCTTTGTAACAAAGATTGTTATTATTTAAAAGCTGATAAGGGTAATACAATTGTAGTTTTAGATAAGAACGATTATGTCAATAGAGTAACTAAAATGTTAGAAGAAGGCCCTTATCAGAAAATTGTTAAAAACCCACTAAATAAGTTTGTTCAAGTTACAAACGATACTATTAAGAATTGTAGTTCAGTCATTCCTAAGAAAGATATTTATAAATTTAAAATTTCTAATCCTGTTATACCTAGGTTATATTGCCTTCCAAAAATCCACAAGGAAGGGAAAGCAATGAGACCTATAGTTTCTGGGATTGATTCCCCAACCTACCTTTTATCAAAATGGTTAGCCTATAAATTTACTTCTTTAAAAGAAAAACGTGGTATGTTTCCTATTAAAAATAACATAGAATTTGTCAACAAGGTTAAGAATATAAAACTTAGTAGTACTGATATTATGGTATCTTTTGATGTAAGTTCGTTGTTTCCTAGCATTCCTGTTAAAGAAACTATATTGTTTGTTGAAGATTTTTTAAAAGAAAACAACATCGAACCTATTAAAATAAACGAATATGTCAAATTAACTGAAATATGTATGTACCAAAATTTCTTTATATTTAATAATGAATTCTATAAACAATGTGATGGAACTGCTATGGGTAACAGTTTGTCTCCTTTCATTGCTGAGCTTTTTATGAGCAGATTTGAAGAAAACTTAAAGAATAGTATTACTTATTTTCCTAGGATTTGGTTAAGATATGTTGACGATGTTTTTGCGATCTTTGATAGCAGTAAATGTAATGTTGATGTTTTTGTAAACCAACTTAATAGTATACATAGTTCCATTAAGTTTACTTATGAATTAGAAACTAATAATCGTTTACCATTTTTAGATATTCTGTGTATTAAAAATCATGAAAAAATTGAATTTGATATTTACAGGAAACCTACTAACAATAACAGATATATTTTAAATAGTTCCAACCATTGTTATACACATAAAATAGCAGCATTTAACAGTTTGGTTAACAGAGCTATCAATGTACCACTTAGTCCTAGACGTTTTTATAAGGAAATTAATTATATCAAAGGAGTGGCTAGATATAACGATTTTGATGCTAAAATTATAGATAATATTGTTAGAAAACAAAGATTAAAATATGTTTTGAACACAACTACCACTCTTCAAAAAGAAGTTAAAAAATGTACTTTTATTAGTTTACCTTTCGATAATATTTTAACAAAAGGGTTAGACTCTATTTTTAAAAAGGTAAATGTTAAGATAGCCTATAAAACTCAAAATAAACTCAAGCATTTATTGTGTAACCCGAAAGATAAAATTCCAATGTTGGAAAAATCAGGTATTTATAAGATAATTTGTAGTACTTGTAACGAGATGTATATAGGTCAAACTAAAAGAAAAATTGTAACCAGATTTAAAGAACATCTTGCCCATATTAAATATGAAAGACCTGAAAAATCAAGTGCAGCAGAACATGTCCTTAGTAATCAGCATGATTTAGATAAAAATGTTATTTTAGCTAAATGTATAAACTCAAAAAAGTTACTTAATACTTATGAAAGTGTTTTTATAGTCAAATCAAATTGTAAATTAATGAATGCAGATAAAGGACCTATTCCTTACTCACCATTATATACTTTACTTAAATAGCTTTCTTCAAATTACGATGTTTTAATCTAATTACTTTTAGTTTATTAATTGTTATTGCTGTAGTTTTTATTACATATGTATTATTATAATGTAATTTTTGACATAACCTATTTGGTTCCTGATGGCCGATCGTTATTTGTCGGTCGAGGGCGGAGAGGGGGCGGAGCTTACCTCACGCCTATATATAGAGACCGCGGAGAACGATTGGTATCATTCTAGTTTGTAACTTCTTGTGTGCTAGATTGTGTTTTGTAACTAGACCCTCTGATGATGATGACATGGTCATCGAAATGTACATAAGGGTTTAATCTTAAGTAACTTGTCTTATTTGTTATTTTTGATTATTTTTGTGGTATTGGGGTTCTTTTCAATATTTTTATTGTAAGAAAGTAATGGTTTATCCATTGACTACGAACCTAGTTTCATAGACCTGTGCCTCAAGGAATAAACCTCTCAGAGGAACCAACCCCTGAATTTTTGATAAAACCAATTAGCCTCCGATAAGCCCTGTTCAAGCTCCTTTTCGGGTAGTGGAATCTTTGAGAGACACTTGTGATTTAAAGACTATACCTGGATACCTAGTGAACTTATCTTATTTAGAATGAAAACACAGCTAATTGGAAAATATACCTTTTTATTTATTTGTTCCAAGGTTCAAATTAATTATTATTGTTTTTATTTAATTTAACAGGATTTTCTTGACTAATTACTTTTTCAAAATTTCATACAACTTGCCATTGAATTAAACATTATTATCTCATTCTATGTTTTTAAATTTTCTTATTATCATTAATTTTATATATAATTTAAATTATCAAAGTTACCATAATTAATTTTGTATATAGTTTTGATTGTTACAGTTAAATTTAACATATTTTAAAATCTGATTCTTTTTTAAACACTTAATATTACTATTTAATGCCTTTAGGCTAGGCCTTGAACAATTAACTTCTTTAGAAATTATTCATTAGAAATTCACTTAGAAAAAGCCATATAAGATATACATCTTTATACTTAATCCATACATTCCCACAGCGATGGGAATGGAAAGTCAATTTTGAATCTTTGTTACTTAAATTTGGGTAACCTAAGAGAGTTGACTAATCAGTCCCTTAGGTTATTCCCATCTTATTTAATTTTGAATTTAAGTTAATATAATTTGAAGTAAAATGTTATTTAAAAAGAATAATTAAATTGATTATATAACCTTGTACTGTAGAAATCTTTTTATCTTCATTAATGTTGTCATCTGTCGGTCCCGTTACAGCTTCAAGGGTCTTGGTAGGTAGGCGTCTCTCCATAATTTCGGTTAATCTTCTTATTTTCTTTAATTTTGCATTTTGGTGGTCGAAATTTTGTTCTGGGTATATATGAGCCCTTGCTCATATATATCTTCCTTCCTCTGATCACATCGTAGCACTTTTTACTCTGTTTCTAGCACATTTTTTCTTGTCCTGGTCGCATGGTACAAAAACACGTCTGCTCGCCTTGAGAGCCTAATGCATTCTAATTCTGGATAGCGTCCCTTTTGTGAGGCCCCACTTCTACAATTTCAAACTTCCCACGTCATAGTATAAATTTTTCAACTTTTGACCAATCAGAAAGCCGTTGCCATGGCAATTGACTTTGTTCGGAAATTCTGAACTAAGATTAGTTTCACTTTTTGTAAAAGGCGTTTCTGTATTCTGATGTGTCCTTTCCATTTTTACCTTTTATTTAATAACATATTTGACTTTATTTCTTTTTATTTAATTTAATTTACTTTTTAAAATTCCTAATCCAAAGTTCGACTGTAGCGCTTTCGTTTCGTAGTGACAAGATTTATAATCAATACCCTAAGCGGATTTTTCCGGAATCAAATATGACTGCTTCTAGTATAACCTAATTTCTAGGCTATTACATTTTAACATTTAATCTTTACTTTTACATAAATACTATTTTCCCTAGCTAGGCCTAATTTACTTTCCTCACATCTTATAAATTTACATTCTTTATTCCTGATTATATTTAATTACAATTATTTTAATAGCCGGCATCTAGGCCGAGTTTGTTATACTACACAATTACCGTCTTTTTTGTATACATAATTTAGGCTATCCACTTTGAAGTGATAATTTTTCTTATTGATTATAATTTATGTTTTTTAAGTCTAAAGTTATTTCTAATTTTCTTCATTTTACTATTATTTACCCTAGTTTTAATATTATTATTATTATTATTATAATGCTTTAAAATTTTTACATATAAATTTAGCCAATTATTTAACCAGGTTAGGTTTGATTCTGGTATTCTGTACAATTACCCTGATTCTTTGCATCGGACATTCTGGCCGCTGCAGTCTGGAGTCACGGATTAATTATGCACTGGGAAAGCGGGGAGTCATAGCGCTGCCATCTTGTGATGTAACGCTGGACCCGAGATGGCTGTCATTCAAAAGTAAGCAATACCTTCGTCTGGAGTCACGGATTAATTATGCACTGGGAAAGCGGGGAGTCATAGCGCTGCCATCTTGTGATGTAACGCTGGACCCGAGATGGCTGCCATTCAAAAGTAAGCTATACCTTCGTCTGGAGTCACGGATTAATTATGCAATGTGGAAAGCGGGGCGTCATAGCGCTGCCATCTTGTGATGTAACGCTTGACCCGAGATGGCTGTCATTCAAAAGTAAGCAATACTTTCGTCTGGAGTCACGGATTAATTATGCACTGGGAAAGCGGGGAGTCATAGCGCTTTCGTCTTGTGATGTAACGCTGGACCCGAGATGGCTGCCATTCAAAAGTAAGCAATACCTTCTTCTGGAGTCACGGATTCATTATGCACTGGGAAAGCGGGGCGTCATAGCGCTGCCATCTTGTGATGTAACGCTGGACCCGAGATGGCTGTCATTCAAAAGTAAGCAATACTTTCGTCTGGAGTCACGGATTCATTATGCACTGGGAAAGCGGGGCGTCATAGCGCTGCAATCTTGTGATGTAACGCTGGACCCGAGATGGCTGCCATTCAAAAGTAAGCAATACCTTCGTCTGGAGTCACGGATTAATTATGCACTGGGAAAGCGGGGTGTCATAGCGCTGCCATCTTGTGATGTAACGCTGGACCCGAGATGGCTGCCACTCAAAAGTAAGCAATACCCTTTGTCTGGAGTCACGGATTAATTATGCACTGGGAAAGCGGGGTGTCATAGCGCTGCCATCTTGTGATGTAACGCTGGACCCGAGATGGCTGCCACTCAAAAGTAAGCAATACCCTTTGTCTGGAGTCACGGATTTATTCATCGAAAATTGTTTGAACGGTTTTTGTGTTTCTTTTGAATTCAAGATATTTTGGTTTTTAAAAATAAATTGAACACTTCCTTCAGGCAATAATCAACTAAATAATGTCAAAGGATTAATAAAAATAAAAATAAAATCAATAAAAATAGTAATAATTAAGAAATATATACATTACGTGAAATGTTGTAGACTACACGTCACATGAAATAGATGCTTCTCAAAACAACGCCTATTGTCGTTCTGTTACATTTAGCAGTAAAAACTAATTGTTAAATGTCATTCTAGTTCGAATATAGGCTATACACAGATTAAATATGTGTGTGAAATACTGTGTACGCACGCACTCCCGCGTTCACACACACACACACACACACACACACACACACACACACACACACACACACACACACACACACACACACACAGACACACACACACACACTCGCGCGCGCGCGCGCTCTTCTCATATAGTCTCTAATACAAGAAGCATTGTGTAGCCGTCCGATCTTTAAAGCTTTCATTTTAAAACAGAAGTATTTTAGCCTAAATTAAGTGGTGACATGATTTCATACAACAGCTGATGTTGTAGAACAGCTGGTTGAATAGATAGGTTGTTACTTTTATTATTGTACATTATTAAGTTTAAATGGCATTGTTCGATATTTTTCACCAGTTAATAAATTTGTTTATTTACATTTCAATAATCCGAGTTACAAATAATGCAATATGTTAATAATAAGGTATGAATTTGTATACCAATTTAAAACATGAAATCTCCCGTAAACGCGTCTAACTCTATTTCATTTGAGATTTTTTATTCAGTAATCGTTACACATTAAATAAAGGCGCTGTATTCTACTAACAACAATCTACTCGCTGCTGCCACGTTATAATATTTTTGCATGTTCATTACGCACCTGTGAATCTATAGTGGTATGAATATGTCATTTTTCGGAGGTAAATAATTACTATAGTAAATTAAGATTTTGAGGGGACTTATTTGCAAGGAAAACATCTTCTGTTGTATAAAACGTCATTTGTAATAAAGTCGAATTAACTTTAAAAATTATTATTTTCATCTAATCTATGTTTGCACAGTAAACCTACGTATTGTAAAAGGCTTTTTTCAAGGGGCTACCGAAAAGGCTCACTCTATATGTATGAGGGAGAAGAAAGTTCTTGCTACTCCCGCAAGGGGAAATGGCAGTACCCAGAAGGCATAAAGCTTTCCAACCTAACCAAACCTAACCTCTGAACACAATATGCAGTTACATGACATAATGCATTATAATTAAAAAACAGGGCATATACTGTAACGTAACGCGATTAAAAATAAATATAACATAATTAAGGCGAATATGGAACGTTTTTGTAGTTTTTTTATGATTACCCAATACGAGTACAACTTACTTTACCAATGCCTGGTCTTGGCATTCTCCGCCTAGTAGAGCCTCCCAGTAGAGACAATGCTGGCTTCGCTCGTCTTGCAGGCCTTGCAAAGCTGTGCAGTTCTGAAGATGTGGGGCATCCATCTTCTGGCAGTTGCACAGAGGGCAAATATCTGAGGCTGCTAATCTTATTGTATACAGGTGGGCTTGCAGATAGTCGTGGCCCGTAAGCATTCTGAATCTGGCAACAGCTTCCACTTTATGTAGGCTATGTGGTATTAGCACTGTGTGCGCCAGGGTTCCTTATCTTTCCGGGACTTGTTTCCTTTTGTGTTTCCTTTGTTTTTTCATTGATTGTAGATTTAATCAGGCTTCTTGCTGTTAACAGAGATATAGGATTGTCAGGTTGTGGCAAGGTGTTACCTTTCTCCGCTAGCTGGTCTCCTTCAACGCCGACATGGCTAGGGGGGCCACGGCTGCCAGCGCCCTTCGTCCGTTTGTTTGCACACAGTCGATGGGGGCATTACTAGTTAGTGGAATTATAGCGGCCTGTAAATCCACGAAGAACACAACTCGGGGTACAAAGTTGTCGCGTACGCAGCAACAACAGCTGTGCGTGTCCCCTTGGTAGTGCTAAGTGACCGGCAAGCTGTGCGTGTCCCCTGGGTAGTGCTAAATAACGGGCAAGCTGTGCGTGTCCCCTGGGTAGTGCTAAATGACCGGCAAGCTGTGCGTGTCCCCTGGGTAGTGCTAAATGACCGGCAAGCTGTGCGTGTCCCCTTTGTAGTGCTAAATGACCGGCAAGCTGTGCGTGTCACCTGGGTAGTGCTAAATGACCGGCAAGCTGTGCGTGTCCCCTTTGTAGTGCTAAATGACCAGCAAGCTGTGCGTGTCCCCTTTGTAGTGCTAAATGACCGGCAAGCTGTGCGTGTCCCCTGGGTAGTGCTACATGACCAGCAAGCTGTGCGTGTCCCCTTGGTAGTGCTATGTGACCAGAAAGCTCTGCGTGTCCCCTGGGTAGTGCTAAATGACCAGCAAGCTGTGCGTGTCCCCTGGGTAGTGCTAAATGACCGGCAAGCTGTGCGTGTCCCGTGGGTAGTGCTAAATGTCCGGCAAGCTGTGCGTGTCCCCTGGGTAGTGCTAAATGGACCAGCAAGCTGTGCGTGTCCCCTGGGTAGGGCTAAATGACCGACAAGCTGTACGTGTCCCCTTTGTAGTGCTAAATGACCAACAAGCTGTGCGTGTCCCCTGGGTAGTGCTAAACGTCCGGCAAGCTGTGCGTGTCCCCTGGGTAGTGCTAAATGGACCAGCAAGCTGTGCGTTAACCTGGGTAGTGCTAAATGACCAGCAAGCTGTGCGTGTAACCTGGGTAGTGCTAAATGGACCAGCAAGCTGTGCGTGTCCCCTGAGTAGTGCTAAATGACCAGCAAGCTGTGCGTGTCCCCTGAGTAGTGCTAAATGACCAGCAAGCTGTGCGTGTCCCCTTTGTAGTGCTAAATGACCAGCAAGCTGTGCGTGTCCCCTTTGTAGTGCTAAATGACCGGCAAGCTGTGCGTGTCCCCTGGGTAGTGCTACATGACCAGCAAGCTGTGCGTGTCCCCTTGGTAGTGCTATGTGACCAGCAAGCTGTGCGTGTCCCCTGGGTAGTGCTAAATGACCAGCAAGCTGTGCGTGTCCCCTGGGTAGTGCTAAATGACCGGCAAGCTGTGCGTGTCCCGTGGGTAGTGCTAAATGTCCGGCAAGCTGTGCGTGTCCCCTGGGTAGTGCTAAATGGACCAGCAAGCTGTGCGTGTCCCCTGGGTAGTGCTAAATGACCGACAAGCTGTACGTGTCCCCTTTGTAGTGCTAAATGACCAACAAGCTGTGCGTGTCCCCTGGGTAGTGCTAAACGTCCGGCAAGCTGTGCGTGTCCCCTGGGTAGTGCTAAATGGACCAGGAAGCTGTGCGTTAACCTGGGTAGTGCTAAATGACCAGCAAGCTGTGCGTGTAACCTGGGTAGTGCTAAATGGACCAGCAAGCTGTGCGTGTCCCCTGAGTAGTGCTAAATGACCAGCAAGCTGTGCGTGTCCCCTTGGTAGTGCTGTGTGACCGGCAAGCTGTGCGTGTCCCCTGGGTAGTGCTAAATGACCAGCAAGCTGTGCGTGTCCCCTGGGTAGTGCTAAATGACCGGCAAGCTGTGCGTGTCCCCTGGGTAGTGCTAAATGACCAGTAAGCTGTGCGTGTCCCCTTGGTAGTGCTGTGTGACCGGCAAGCTGTGCGTGTCCCCTGGGTAGTGTTAAATGACCAGCAAGCTGTGCGTGTGCCCTGAATAGTGCTAAATGATCAGCAAGCTGTGCGTGTCCCCTGGGTAGTGCTAATTGACCAGCAGGCTGTGCGTGTCCCCTGGGTAGGGCTAAATGACCAGCAAGCTGTGAGTGTGCCCTGGATAGTGCTAAATGACCAGCAAGTTGTGCGTGTCCCCTGGGTAGTGCGAATTGACCAGCAGATTTGGTTGGGAACCCAAGCCAAACAATGCATGAAAAATGCATACACTCAATATGACTTATTCTATAGTTAAATGAAGAGGAGGATATTAAATGTGGCTAGACTTGGGTAGAACATCAAACGCCAAGCAGGGGTGCCTACCCGAAGTAGAGCTACTCTGCATCAGGATCATAAACAAGTGTTTACCCGTTATAGGATGTATTAGGAGAGGTAGGTGAAATTATGTAGGACTAAGGGAAGGAGAAGAGAAGATCGGGATGAGGCATCGTGATACTGAGATGAAGGTGAAATTGAGGCGTCTGTGGGGCAAGACGCGTTGAAGAGTCCTGTCTATCCACTGGCCGGGATTATAGCAATTTAAAGACAGTTAACCGAATATAATATAATTTAAATTGTAAAACAACCTAACCTAATCCCCAAGGGATTAAAATAAATTCATTAAAACCTACAGCAGGTCTTGGACTATTATATTATCAAGGAGAGGTATGTAAAAATTAAGCAATCGGGACGTTTACGGTCTGTACCAAGTTCGCGCGTGTGTTTTGCCGTGACGTAATTTCGAGTACCTGGTGACGTCATCGGTTGTGATACATCGTTCCATCTCTTATTGAAGGCGAGAAACCGCAAAGCCATCCGTACGCTGCGGTCGCCAGTGTCGAAACTGTATCGTTGCTTGCGGCCATGCCGGAGACGTGAAAGCTGGAGAGCACAGCACGCCACACACAGGCCGCTGCCTGACGTGTAACGCTTCGCTTGACGTATATGTTGTGTCATGACGTGAAATCTATCCATTTGCCAAACCACGACCCAAGGTTTGTGCTTTCATGAAGGAATGCGACTCGGTCCGATCGATTGTGATAAGTTGCTTTGCGGAAAATCGATTCTTTTAGATACAACACGTTCGAGGAACGCTGACATAAAGTGCAGAATGTGACTTTCGCAACCCAGTTCTGTTCGTTTTATTTGACGTTTCTAATCCAAATGTCCAGATTTTATTTCACTGGTATAGGCAACAATCTTCGATTTGAAAAAATACATGGTGCTCCATTACTTTGTACGCATTGAGAACAAAATTTCAATTACCCTCAGAAATTTACGATTCAAAATAGGATAACGAAATTTTACAGATCACATTATTTACCGCCATGGTCTTGTGACCTCTTGAGGCTCGTACGGTACTGGGCTGCTAAGGAAGCGTAACACACACTGAATCAGGGTATAGGGCAACATCCCGACCGACGTGAGTTCTAGGAAGGATCATGTGCCTTTTTTTATCCAAACCACATCTTTATCATGGCAAATGAAAATAGCCTGGTAGCCTAATAGCTTTTCAACGTACAGAGAACTGTAGCATACAGTTTCGGTCCCCGAAACAGGTAGAAAACTAAACCAACACTATACAGGAGCATGTAGAAAACACAACAATAACGTTACAGGAGCATGTAAACAACTGAGCCATACTGTCATAAGAACATGTAGAAAACAATCATACGGACATAAGAACATATAAAAAAATGAACAATTCGGTCAGGAAACAATACATGTAGGAAAGTGAACCTTAAGGATACAGAAACATGTAGAAAACTGACCCATAACGCTACAGAAACATGTAGAAAATCTTTGCAAAGGCCTACTATTACAGGAACATGTAGACATCTGAGCTATACGTTTACAGAAACATCTAGCAAACGAAATCACTACGACAAGAGCATGTAGAAAACTACTGTACGGTCACAAAAACATGTAGAAAACTTAAGCACACTAACAGAAATATGTAAAAAACACAGCTTTTGTGTCCCAGGAACATGTAGAAAATCAAATCATAATTCGACAAGAACATGTAGAAAACCGGACCAAATCGTCACATTAACATAAAGAACATTAAACTCTACTGTTACAGGAATATATAGAAAAAATACTATACTGTTAGAGGGGTATATAGAAAATTGTATCAAACTACTACAAAGACATGTAGAAAATTGTACCATACGGTTATACGAATATCTAGGAAATTGAATCACATAGGTACAGAAATATGTAGATAACTGTAGCATACAATTAAAAGTCCTATTGTAAATTCGTACTAAACTATTACGTGAATGGGTAGAAAACTGAAAAATACACTTATAGGTACATAAAGTACAGTAAGTTTAGAAAAAGAAATCATGTGGTGACAAGAACTTGTAAAAAAATAGACTATACCATACGCTGACATGTTGAGTCTCTTCTATACTGCTGAAAACGTACTATCGGCCTACAGGAACATGTTTTAAGCTTTGCCATACGTCTGGATGTCCAGGGGGAAAGTTATACTTTTTGTCATAAGATCAGATGCAGAGCTGTAACATATGCTGTCATGTACCCTACTGTGGTCCTAACACTAGTAAAACTACCATTGCAGAAGAAACACATCAAAAAGTAATATTTCAAAATTACATAAATACGTTTTCTTACGTTTATTTTACAAATATTAAAATCTATAAATATAATAAACTTTTGAAATAACTTGAGTTGTCTTAAATTGTGTTAAAAAAATCATTAAAAATAATATCGTTTAGAGGTATCGGCAAGCATTTATACTTAATAAACTCCTTCGGTTAGCTCACACTCCCCTGATATATATCTTGCATAGATTTTCAATCGTTAATGAAATACTTTTTTATTCATCCAATCTATTTCAAAAACATTTTTTTAAAAATCTATAGGGGATGTCAATTTATCTTAGTAAAGTTTAAAAACATATTTATTCAATAATTAAATTATAAATATTTGGGGAGCCTATCGGGATTTGAACTGCGCATCTTCGTGTTCCGAGCTAGCGCGCTTTGGCACTGAGCCAACTGTCCTATGCCTATTCATCTATTTCTCAATGATGTATATGAATTGTACTACCTTAAACTGTAGCAATGGTTTTCACACAATATCATAAATAGTAGGCCTACTCTAAGGTTAAAAATGAATGTAAAGAATAAAATGAAGAAACAAACAGGAAATAAGCAAACAATTATAAAATTGTTTTGTTGACCTCAGTAAGAATTTGCTTAAATTTTTTTTCTATATTAATTGTTTATGTACGTTATTGTAAATTACTGTATAACAATTATTGAGATCTTCTAGCAACTAGTTTTACTAATTATCTTACACTGATTCTAAAGTTTAAACAGTTCTAAAGGAATATGGCGGTGAAATTCTGCGATGGTTTTAATGAACGTAATGTACGTAGCGTAGAATAAATGTGAAAGTTATTTCGGTAGAAACATTAATACGAAAACACCATTTAAACTGTAGTTATTCGATTTGATTAAAGCCGAATGCACTTTATAGTGACTTGAATGCGTGGTCCATGCTGCGACACGCAGGGCAATAAAGCAAGATGGACGTGCTTCCCAAGCCAAGTGACGTCCATATCTGCGAACAGATCGAGTATGTGTTTTAATGTCATCTGTGACATTGTACGAGATGTTTCTAGCTTTATTTCTGTTACTTTTATCGATTGACTCGTGTTATTTATCGTTGCGTTTCGCGGAAGAACGGCTCTACCGTTGATGGTCTTGATTATTTTTTCCGCAATAAATTCCAGACTTTTTCCAGTGAGTAAAAGTTGTAAAAAATGTTGACATTTTCAATAGCAAAAATGGATTCTAAGACATTTGGTTGTTCGATGTACTATTGTTTTTAAAACACAAAGTACGGTAGCGTTTCGATTATATGAGGCAATGTGGTATAAAGAAATAGCGAATCGTTGAAACTGTAGAGATTAGTAATGGTGTATTATTGTAGAGATTATGCTGGGAAATAAAACAAGTGTATTATTATAGGGAGAGATTATGTTGAGAGATAACTACAGTTTATTCTTTTGAAATGACAGCTTTTGTTCTACATCATATTGTCTCCTTAATGGGGCTCGTATTTGTTATAGAAACACTGACCTACGCTTCTACGCATAATAATATACGAGAACCAGATTAGTAATGTACTTCGCATAATATAACGTATGAGGACCATTCAATAGTTGAACGGCCAAATTGATTAAGTGAAACAGTGTTCAGGAGGCGTGTGGTAATTTTAGGGCTTTATGTTGCATCACTGAGATCAGCTGATGACAATTTTCATATTAAACTGGTCTTGCTTATGACATCAAAACTATATTTAACAAGTTTGTGTCCACTTGAAGCTTCCACAAGGACGTGTCCACTTGGAGCTTCTACAATGACGTGTCCACTTAGGGCTTCCACAAGGACGTGCCCACTTGGAGCTTCTACAACGACGTGTCCACTTAGGGCTTCCACAAGGACGTGTCAACTTGGAGCTTCCACAAGGACGTGTCCATTTGGAGCTTCCACAAGAACGTGCCCACTTGAAGCTTCTACTAGGACGTGATCATTTGGGGCTTCCACAAGTACGTGTCCACTTGCAGCTTCCACAAGAACGTGTCCACTTGGAGCTTCCACATGGACGTTCCCACTTGGAGCTTCTAAAATGACGTGTCCACTTAGGGCTTCCACAAGGACGTGCCCACTTGGAGCTTCTACAATGACGTGTCCACTTAGGGCTTCCACAAGGACGTGCCCACTTGGAGCTTCTACAATGACGTGTCCACTTAGGGCTTCCACAAGGACGTGTCAACTTGGAGCTTCCACAAGGACGTGTCCATTTGGAGCTTCCACAAGAACGTGCCCACTTGAAGCTTCTACTAGGACGTGCTCATTTGGGGCTTCCACAAGTACGTGTCCACTTGCAGCTTCCACAAGAACGTGTCCACTTGGAGCTTCCACATGGACGTTCCCACTTGGAGCTTCTAAAATGACGTGTCCACTTAGGGCTTCCACAAGGACGTGTCCACTTGGAGCTTCCACGAGGACGTGCCCACTTGGAGCTTCTACAAGGACGTGTCCACTTATGGCTTCCACAAGGACGTGTTCTTTTGGATCTTTCACAATAACTGAATACGTTCAGTGATTTATATTTTGCTTCCTGTAGGCAATAACTTGGATCCACCATTTTAAATCAAAACCAAAAGTCATAGCATGAACTTAAACCAATTTACTAGTGAAAAAGCAGTTAAGAACAAACATAATCAGGAAAAATCATGATGGCTTTTGTTTATTTTCGTCACATGATGATTATTCTTAAGATCAGCGAATATTGCGTACATTAAACAGTGTCCACCAACCAGGCATCCAGGATGTACAATGTAAAGCCAGCAATAAGGGCGAATATCATGAAAAGGCGTGGCTTTTCTACAGTTGTCGCCCTTAAACCGCTCAGATCTCTCAAGAAACGAGTGAAAATGAGTCGGAAGATAATGTCTCGTTCTCCGTACAAATCAGAATTTGCTCCCTTTTGATATACGTATTTTCGGTCCATTTAAAAAAGTCAATACATGGAAAAAGGTTTGGCGACCACACAGAGGGCAAAGAATGTGTGGAGAAGTCATTCAAACAATACAGACATTTTTGAGTCTGGTATAAAAAAACTAGTTCATCTTTGAGATAAGTACTTTATGTTGATGGAGATAATTTTCTAAAAATACACGACGATGTTCTACCCAGATCTGTATCTATAATTTTCCTCTTATTTACTCAATTGTAGAAACACCGATCTTTGCTTTTCAATCCGTGCTGAATTTACTTTCAGTAATGAAAGGACAGATTACTCGTGTGTTAACGAAATTTAACATCAATAACTGTTCATTGCACATTCGTTAATGTACACACATTGGGATATACCCCCGCGTTAACAAGATCCAACATCACTGACTATGGTTTCTCGACTTGTGTAGAATGCACTTTCATTATCGTACAAACAATGTCACACTCAAGCGTTAACAAGATCTTACACCACTGACCATTGATTCTTACCCCGTGTTAAATGCACTTTCATTAATGTAAACGCATTGTGATAACTTGCGCGTTAACCAAATCAACACCACTGACCTTCGCTTCTCTCTCCGTGTTGAATGCTCGCGCTTTAACCAGATCCAACACACATAATGTTTGCATTAAATTAGAAAGCATCGCGTAGAGTTCATTTCCAACTAGCGGACACGTTCTCTTCGGATGCTTCAACTTTTATTATGAACATTAAAACGTCTTGCATAAATAAATACAAGACATGATAATAGTGGAAGCGGATGGAACCGTTCGCGCAACATTAGCCAAGAATCTAGTCAAACAATTGACGTGCGTGTAGCGTCGGTCATTTTGCGCCTGGATGACTTTGATCAGTCGATTTGTGGTGTTTATTGATGGATTTCTAGATAAATTCCAGACAAGACGGAATTTTTACATGAACATAGATACCATCATACTATTTGCTCTATTAGATACAGCTATGCCGTTTACGTTTCCAGTAGGCTACTGTTATTTTTATAACACTTTTTTTTAACTATAATCATTCGGTTACAAGATAGCTCATGTCTTTCGCGTTGATCGATCTGATAACTCTTTTTGTCGTATCGACCAGAAGTGTACCTGGATGTTTTAACATTTTCTTTCTTCGTTTCTTCAACCTTTTGCATACTGTTGTCTGTAATAGTAATATATAGTGCGCCCTCAATATCTACGTAAAGGAAGAGGTTTACGACTGTTGTACTAACTAGTTGTGTGTGCTTTACTTTGTTTGAACCGCTCACATTGTTCAACCAATGCCTCTCGTAGGTAGCTATTAGAATTTAAATGTTATTTATAACATATTCATAATGCTTATCATACATAGTTAATATTAACGGGTGTTAGATTTAAGTAACAATTTATTCATATAAACTAAACTGAATTAGTTAATGACTTCAGTATGAAAGCTTGTGGTAGACAATGTAATTTAGACATATATAGCTCTCTCTCTCTCTCTCTCGCTGTCTCTCTCTTTTACATATTCAAATTTCAAACAACAAAGTTTTCAAATTCGTCAGACATGTTTCAGTGTTTACTTTGCCATCATCAGGGGGAAGAACATACACATGATATTCTGCAGAGTAATGATCTCACAAGCTAAGCTCCAAACCTATAGGATGATATAACTTGGATAACGTGAGGTTTCATTTAAAAAAAAAAAATAGTTTTTATAAAAATCAAGGTCGCCCTAGTAACTGGAGTTACACAGATGGGGACAGTACCCGAGCTTTGCATAGTTTTACCAAAGGCTCGAAGAGAGTTGGCGTTGGAGAATAGGTATACTTGCAGATGAACCTCCCCTTAATCCTAGACCAGGGCTTCATACATGTGCCCAATACTACCTGTTATTAATCACCCTTTCCAAGACTGTTAGTACTTATCTCCTTTAGCAAAACACACTAAATTTAAAAAGTCCCCTCCTAAGGATCAGGGTAATATGTTCATATCTCCTTGTATCCCCTAGGAAGATGGAGTTGGAGTCTCTATACTTCTCTTGACCAGAATATTTTATTTCCCCGTAAGCCTCTCTCTATTCAAAGTAATCCAAATCTTGCACAGATGATACCAGTCGTGAGGTATACTTATACGGTCTGTTCGAGTGAAATGTTGTGTTGGAAGCATAAAACAATCGATACATTGAGTAAGGAAAGTGCTAAACCTAATAGCCTACAAGTACAGTCCCTTGGATAGAGTACGACATGCGTTCAGCGTGGAACAGGACATGTTACACATTGCTTGTAGCTCGCAGTGTAACCTTTAGGAGTACATGGCGTCTTCTTGCGCACACTTTCCCTTAGCATTTAGCTCAGTGTGAATCATTTTACCCAGGTCGGTCGTTTACAGACATTTTGTGCGAGAGTTTAAGTGTTAGAACAATATTTGCTGAGAAAATGTCAATTTCAGAGTGCTTAAATGTTCTGAGTGACTTTTGGGTCAGCATGAATGCGTCATGCTTTTAAATTAATGAAAACGTTTCCTTAGAAATAAGGTCATTCGGAGAGAAGCTATAATTCTGTAACGTAAGAACCTAAGGACACTTTAGGCTTCTTAAATATAGACATAATTTGTTTCACACTGAAAACTTACTTTTTAATACAATTACTCTCCTAATATTTGTAAAGACTCTCTTTAACAATTCGATTTTGAATTTAAAACTGTTTGATTTTATTATTATTGCATCATATTTTTTTTCTTATGGTTTTTAAGTCACTTCAGAGGATCTACTATAGAGGCTCAGATGGTATATTAAGCATGTTTAAAGTATTTAAAAAAAATATCTCAACAACCAGAGTAACCTGTTTTAAAATTAACTACCCTCTAAGAATATTTAGAATAATATATTGTTCTTATATTTGCAGGGGGATAGGATACACCTGTGCTGTTGGTGGCATCCTCGAGCTGTTGCTGTACCAACTGTCCTGAGCGTAAGTCATGGTAGCTTGGTTTTGTCTTTACATTTAATCAGATGCCTTTCTTCTGGACCGCTCGGCTACCCGGAACTATCCCGGATGTGAGTCCATCGGTCCAGAAGACTGCATACATCGTACATAATTTACTATATTGCTTTAATGCAAGTTTGTACACATTCTTGCAGGCGTCATCACCATGGTGAAGAGGGTATAAGAGTCGAGTGTAGGCCTACTTTAGACACAATTTGTAATTAAACCTAACCAAAAAAGTTTTTAAATAATTACAGTTTTTTTTAGATAGTATAGTCACATCTACAATGAAATTATATTTTTTCTATTCAAATACAATTAATTCTCTAAAATAATATCTTCTGTAATTTTTGAAAGATTATGTCCACGGCATGATAAAGTTTCCCTTTGCCAGTAACAAGGTATTATAAACATCCACTCCCTTGAACCTACTACTAATTTCATCTATCCTCCCTTATACCGTAGGCGCCATAATAAACAGTTCTGAAACTGGATCAGCTGTAGTTGCTTTCTCGATCAGCTGTGCGGGAGTTTAATCTTGCTTGATGTATTTTATTTGAGGTTAGGTTTTACTAACATAGTGCTTACTACTGCAGAGAAAACGTATATCTTAGAGCAATATTTTCGCAAGTTTGGAATTGCACGGGCGGGTGGGCCAAGTTTGTCAGACACTGTGTCACGTTTCCAGGAACAATTTCATAAAAAACCCCTGATAAAGCTTTGATTATTAGTGTTGTTGAAACCTTTTCAAGATCTGGTAGTGATTTGACACAGGGGAAGGGCTTTATAGGTCGCCCAACTAGTGTCAGTACTGCAAAACCTTCACGTGTTGCCTTAAATTGTTACAGAGGTCATTTAGGTCTAGAACATGTTTATACCCGAGTCTAACCAATTTATGTGATTGGTATACTTTGTAAATATAATAAAATGAAATGATATATATATATATATATATATGTATATATATATATATATATATATATATATATATATATATATATATCACTTTCACTATATGTACTTAAACAAGAATCTTACTTGGTATTTATGCGAGTTAACTTTCAAAGATTGCTAGTATCTCCATCATCAAGCATCACAGTCTACTACAACCCTCGGTCAGTGATGCTTGATGATGGAGATACTACTAATCTTTGAAAGTTAACTCGCATAAATACCAAGTAAGTTGCTTGTTTAAGTACATATAGTGAAAGTGATAAGTGAATACAAGAAAACAGCGTTGCAAAGATAATATGTATATATATATATATATTTATACTAAAACGGTATTTCTTCTTATAAAGGGATGCAACAAGTAAACACGTTTAATGACCTCCTTAGAGTAGGTCTAGATCAAGTACACGGCTTTGTACTCTAATGACGTAATTTCTCCCCTATATCCTGTACCAGACAGCTCGTAACTCCACATATATTCACAATTCTCTGATGTCCTTTGTAGGCGAAAATAATCATACCGGGTGATCGCTTGAAAACAAAATTAACAGTGTAATCTTGTTTTAGTACATTTGAAATTAGTTTCCAATACGGTTAATGTGTAAATGTTGATAATAATATATATTTGCATAATAAACAACAATTTTGTTAAACCTTTGCTTAAAATAATATATAATTTATTTTGGAGATAGGAAAATAATTCGGATAATTGCATCGGAACTGAATCTAAACGGGAAATGCGCAGCTGGAAAGTTCCTAAATGCAACCATTCCGGATGTTTATCGGTCTACAAATTCCTATGTAATCTCGTTGATCTTCGAAGAAACACCTGTTTTTTGTCTCAATGTTACAGTGGGGCGTAGCGACGACACTTCCTCGAGGCAGTGACCGCCTTGCTTCTTGTTTTCCCATTCACATCTCCAGAACAGGATACTCCACTTTGCTTGTCCCAGCGTTAAAGTCCACAAGTACAAATAGCTTTCATCACGGACTGTTTTCACATGCTTATGTATCCTCTGCGCGTTCCACGATCGTATCTGGGTTTCCCTCGCGGCTTATGAACATTAAAATATAGATTCGCGCTCAAGATGAGCAGATCCAGGCCAACCTCTAGGCTGCTATCTCTCGTATGGTAATACGGCAGATGGAAATATAAGTTATGGCGCCGTATTCTAATATAAAAGTAAGTTTATAGCAGAGCGCTCTATTGTACGTGTGTGCAACTATGATACTATCTGGCGGTAACACTTGGTCGAGTTTATAGTGCAACACCGCCGCAACTTACGCAAACGTGTGTAAGTAGCGGTTAAACATCGTACTACCTGTTCATATCTGGCGGTTTGCAACTGCCTGTGCTTTTTAAACAACTGAAAGATTTCGAACCACGCATTTTCATATTGCTAAAATAAAACGATAAAATATCATAATTTAGCATTTGATTTGATCAAATTAAAATTTTAGGAAATGATTTGCTATAAACAATGGATCGGCTAAGAAGATAAATTGTACGCCCCAGTAGGTTGCTTTTACATAATCTATTCAGTAGTATTTTAATGTTGGTGTGTAGATTATGTTTACAAGTTTTAATGCAATCATTCAGTAAGATACTTATTGGAAGAATAGGAAAGGATTGTCGATGGTGGTAGGATAAGGTAGGGATTCGTGGGATCACGTGTGAAGGAGGTCCGATACGTTAAGTAGGCTTAATCCTTAATAGGATTGAAAGAGGTTTCTACACATTACAGCCACTTGTAGGACGAAGGGCAAGGGAACGTAGGCACAACTACAGTCCTCTGTTACTCTCCATGAGGTGGTTTAAAGACACCCTGGCACTGGGGTTAGGAGAAGCTGTTATTATGGCGTCTTGATGTTGTCTCATACATGCTTGTTCATCAATGTATTACGCTGCCAAACAGCCCTGTTAAAAAAGGGAGTGATTCTCTAAGCCTTGTCCACGAGGGGTTGTTTCTGTTACTCAGCTTTGTCTACAAAAAAGTGATTGTCCCACACATACCTGCCTATCAGGAACTAATTCTCTTACAACAGCCCAATCAGTCGGGAGATGATTCTCTGACTCTGCATTTTTTCTAAGACGTGATTTTCTCACACATCTCTGTCCATGGGGAGACAATTCTCACTCAGCACTCTTTCTAAGGGTGTGATTCTCTCACACATCCCTGCCCATGGGGAGGCAATTCTGACACAGATCTCTTCCTAAGGGTGTGATTCTCTCACACATCTCTGACCATGGTGAGGTAATTCTCACTCAGCTCTCTTCCTAAGGGTGTGATTCTCTCACACATCTCTGCCCATGGGGAGGCATTTCTGACTCTGCTCTCTTCCTAAGGGTGTGACTCTCTCACACATCTCTGCCCATGGGGAGGCATTTCTGACTCTGCTCTCTTCCTAAGGGTGTGATTCTCTCACACATCTCTGCCCATGGGGAGGCATTTCTGACTCTGCTCTCTTCCTAAGGGTGTGACTCTCTCACATATCTCTGCCCTGGGGAGGCTATTCTGACTCAGCACTCTTCTCAAGGGTGTGATTCTCTAACACATCTCTGCCCATGCGGAAGCAGTTCTTTCACAACAGCCTTTTCCATCAATGATTGGATTTGTGAAGCAATCCCGTTCATCAGTTGGTAATTTTACCACACATTAATGTTCATCAGGGAAAGATTGTTTTTTTCCAAAAGGACAAAATTATTTGTTGCTATCAGATACTGAGTTTTACTATTTGTTTGTTACATTTGTAATTTTCTTGATGAAGAAATGTTGATCTTGCTTAGCAGCAAGTGCTTAGTTGAAAAATTACCCTAACTAAAGTTGTGGAAACAAAAACGAGTTCAATGAAATGTTTTTAAAATATCCGAGTGATTTTTAAAAAAGAATTATTTTAAATGGTGTTTTATTTTCATCAAATTAAAATTATTCCATAACTGGAAGTTTCCGTTCAGCAGTAGTCCTACAGTATTATACCATTATGTAATTTGGAGAATAATCTATTGCAGGCCTAATTCTCCAGAAATTTTAATGGTTGATAAGAATGAATCTTCTCTTTTTGAAATGGTAGCGTACAATGAAATATTATATTCAAATCTATTCAAACAAATGTACCTAAACAAATTCAATTACAAATACTCTTATATTAAACTTTCTCATTAATTGTTGATTGTTTTTGAAAAATATTTAAAAACATGTATTTTCTTAAAGAGAATATATAAAAACGAAACGTTAGGCCTAATGTTTGGTCTGCGTTTATTTTAGATTGTTGCATCAGAATAAATGTTCGTTGGTAAAAAAAAAAAACATTGTCATAAAGTATAAATAGAGTTTTATTGCCAAGTATAGGATAACAGGAATGACTTACACGGTTTGTAACTAGAATAGAAAAAGTAAAGCTTTTGTCAATGAACGTTGAATTGAACGTCAGTTACGTTTTGAAAGTGAATTATTTAATTTGGATACAATTAAATAATTGTAGATCTGCATTGTAGATGAACATGGTTTGGTAAAGTAGAACAATAACAGCTTATTTTTCTAGTGATTATAAAAACATTATTTTTAAGGTTGGTTTTGTTTTTACGAATTTGTGTGAAGTTTTGCTTATTATTTTTTTCCGTATAAAACAATCTAATGAGTCGATCTTTTCCGATACACAGGCGGCGAATCACTAGAACATACTTGCACTACATTAACCCACAATACATAGATAGACCTATCAGCTGATTTGCTAGTACAACGTCGCAGATAGGAAATTCCTGTAACGTTTCAACTGAAAACCATAATCTCCGCGAAGTAATAAATACATTATGGACGGCCATAAATATGAGTTATTTGCCATAATTTTACGCTCGCCTACGTTGTGTCGCTAATGCCAGCAGTCCTGGCCTTATTCAAATATGCAAAGCCGACATGATAGAGAAGCAATTAATATGAAATAATGAGAGCTGCGATGATGTTTTCAAACTGGATTTACTCTGTGCGGTTGACCTAATCTATCATTAACAACTGGTTCTTTATTGGATAGATTGTGCATTAATTGCTGGACGTTAATCAAGAGGGTGTAACTGGCGAGAAAGAAAAACAAGATCTTGACAAACATTTCTTGCAGCTGCTGAAGTAAATGTCAGCGCATATTAATTGATTTGAACGCGGGGTCAGACATGATTGTCGAGACCACTCGGTTAGTAAAGGGATGAAATTAAATAGGAAAAAGTAACAGACGAAATAGGTCTATGGTCATTGAAAATGGAATTTGTGGATGATGTTTTTCAACAAATACTGTTTGAAAAACTATTGTGAATTGTAGGTTTTACTTAGATAGGCCTAAGTAGAGATATTTTAAAGTGTAAACAAAAACAACCTAATTATTTCAAAACTAAAAATAATTTTCCATTATGAGGTGTAGGCTGCAACGTCCCCCCACCTCACTTCTTTTTAACCTACAACCGCTGTTCCATGCGGTCGTTTGTTGTTTAATGTTTAAATCCTTTCTTGCAGAATACTAAAATTTAATTGTTTACAAGAAAAACATATTTATAAACAACCAAAAATCTGCCTATCACCCTGCTGGTAAAACCGTGCTAAACTCCCAGAGTTAAGTGTATGTTTCCTGCTCGTAGGGCCAAACCCACAACAAGCCTATTCCCGCTGACTACTATTTAAAAACCGTATAAACACTCCTAAATAAGTTTATCAATGGTGTATGGTCTAAGTATAGTCACACATGTCAAATTAATAGTCAGCTGGAAAGAAACACATTTAGAATAATACACATAATAAACACAGAGTCTTACCACCTGATGATCTGCAGAGACAACAAGGGAACGTGCAAAATATGATTGTGTTTAAAAATACCTATTTTAAAAGGCTCCTGTGTCCTCTTAAACACAATCTGCCAGTAGATAAATCTCTGGACTTTTACACAAAAAACCAACTAATCTTTAGACTAGCTCATGAAATTAGAAGAGAGAAACTCTTTAAAACATTAGGCTTTATCTATTGCCATTTAATGAAATTTAATTAAATTTGTTTATTGATTTAATAATCATTTTTATATTAGTTGGAAAAAGCTAAACAGTTTTTATTGGTTATTTGACACAGGATGGAATGCAAATAATGTTGATTTTTATGACATATTTAACTCTATTTATTGAAATAAAAAAGAAAATTTATCCTTCAAAGTATTACACAATTATATTAGCAAAACAATTCACTGAGTTACTTCTTGTTTCTTATGCTTTAAAAAATTATACTTTGCATATAAATTGATTACATTTATATTAACATAAAATTATTTTCAAAATTACACATAATAATATTTTATCTCCTATATGGAATTGGTAAATTCATATTTTATGACCTTTAATTTTTAAGTTTATAATATTCGAGAATTTCTCATTTCCTTTAAATAAACGGCTTATAGCCAAAAACCTTTTGTAATTTTAATATTCATTATTTTAAATATTCTGAACACATAAATTCATTTACTTAGCATACAATTTATTAAAATTTTATTAAGAGTGAAGTCATTGTTTTAAGCTTGCAGATTTGTTTGAATTTAATAAAATTAACTAACTAAATTTGACGTGACTGATATCGAATAAAGAAAATGACTTGCCAAAGATGTTCCTGCCGGTCCTCGGGGTCCCTCGTCTGGATTCCCTGGTCCTTGGACACCGGAAGTCGCCATCCCTGGTTCGTCGGTGGTGGTTTCCCTCTATTCGAGCGTCCTGGAGGCTGAGTCTGGAGCCTTCATCCTTGGTGGTCCTGGATGTCGAAAGTGCTGAGGTTATGGTCCATCTGGCCTGCTGACGGTTTCTACTCGCGGTCCAGCATAGCGTCCCGCGGCACCTCGTGTTAAAAAATTATTACAGACTGTCTCTAAAGGCTTAGAGACCAAGTATATATAGCGGTGAATTTAACCTACCGCACCCCGCCTGCAAAGTTTGCTATCGCTCGATTTATTCCTTGTACAGGCAAGTCGGGCAACGAATCTGTTTTAGCTTGCATAGTTTGATAATTAATTTTAGAACACTGAAAAATGTCTATTTTATTTAAACGGCTGTAACTTTTTTGTTTCTTAAGTTTTTTGAATTCTGTTTTCTCTAATGTTCATTCTAGGTTATTGTGGTTCTTTTAAAATGTCGATGAAAGTTCTACGTGGTTTGGTTCGAAAAATAGCTTTTTTAGGCACTTAGAATTTTTTCGCTTCACTCTCGATGTTCAAATTTAGTTAGTTATTACAAATTTATTTTACAACATTCTTTAATTTAGCTTAACTATTCTATTTAAGGTTTTCTTTAATTTTTCCCTCTTTATTAATTGTATAATTCCCTACTTGATTATTTTAAAAACAGCTTTATTTCTAAAAAACAGGAAATTACTTATTTCCCACTTGCGACGGTCCCCAGCCCGTTGCAAGGCCTTACACTCACAAAATATTTTGTTGAACAAAAACTCTATTGATACATGAGTCGAGAAACATTGATTTATTAAAAATTCGATTATGTTTCGGTAGTGCCGAATTTTTAATAAATCAGTGTTTCTTGACTGGCGTATCAAACCGAGTTTTTGTTCAACAAAATAATTTTCATATTATTTAGGTTGATATGTACAATTGTTTTTGGATTCTGAGAGCCTGTTCAAATTATTACTACTATGGTTGTCATATAAAAAACTACGTTTTTATGTAAAAAATATTAATTTATTTATAATTTTATGGTCACAAACAAGTCCATGACAGGAAACCATAGTTTACTTACTGCCATAATATGTTTTCTGTACTCTGTCTTTCACTTTTTATCCGTAGCATACAGGCAATACGAATTATTTAGTATTAAGCAAACGTTTCCTGGTCTCTCTTAGCTAACAGTTTTAAAATTTTGTTAACATGTGTGTTTCCTTTAACCTCTATAAGCCTTTAGACCTTCTACGTCCCTATGTTTATTTTAAAATTAATTTCTCATTCTATCTTTGTATTTACAATTCATTGTTCCACCAAAAGAGTCGTTTCAATCATTCTTTATTTAGATAACATAGGTTTTGAACATCCACTTAAAATTCAGGGTTTTTAGTTTTATTTTCTATGTTGCTTAGGTCCTGAACAAGTATGGTTTTTAACGCTTTTTTTTAAATAGTAGGGTACTCATAAATTCGACATCTTAAGCAAATTCTTGGAGCTAAGTGTCAGCAGAAATTCAATGTAACCAGGCTACCACACCAAAATATTTTTTGTATGGTGAAGAAAAGGGTGATTAGGGCGTATGCTGCTTACAAAATATCTAACCAATCTCCAAGACACCCTTGCGGGAACAGTAACTAAAAGGAGTTCTTAGCAGGAAAGACATTGTTGGCTTCTGGCCGTGTGTAGCGTATTATGGATATTTGGGTATCCTGCTACTCTTTAGCTTTAATAGACCTTCCCACTAAAGACATCTCTATCAGTAATAACCGCTTATTCAAAACAAAAAGATTTTAACGCTTTCGGTAAAACGAAAGACAGATATAAAGAATTTTAAGACCACAATTTCTTAAGAGACGTTTATAAGCTTGAGAGAGCTTATCTTCCTACACAGGTTGATTTTTTTATCGTAGACTATTAAAACCCTACAACTATCGAGAATCATTCATTGTTGAACGATTTGGAAGAAAGGTCTGTCTAAATCGATACAAAATGGAGTTTTTCTGAAAGATTTGACATGTTAATAACTGGTAGTCAGATGAACTGGTCGAAAGAAATGAAAACCTAATTTGAAGATGTAGTTTAAAAAGTTTTAATAGGATATATTTACTGTAGCTAATAATAAAATAATTTACATTAAACAAACTATCAAAAACCTATACAAAAACAGCGATCGAAAACGTTCTATTTGAGTACGTTTTAACAAATTTACAACATTTAAAGTCCGGATAGTCATAAACTATTGTTTAAGTGATTAATAAGATTCACCAAACGTGATGGACTACAAAATTCAAGAATAATAAAAGGTTGTAATCAATGGACATTCTTCATTAGGCGTTGAGAAATTTACTGAAACATATTTTATTTAACGTACAAGTATTTAATTGAAGTCGGTTCTTAAAAAGTGTCAATTGCGCCTAAAACGTTTTCGTTTAACAAATTGGATTATTTGTATAGACGTCATCATAATTATATTGAATTAGTTGTAGTTTTATTGAAACACAATTTAATATAGATTATATATTTACTATTAAGAAATATATAATAATATAATGTTCACTTAATAATGTTAACCTAATAAAGTACCATAATCTTCTTGTTAAACAGCTGTTCTACAACATAACCTATAACATAAAATCACCTGTAATGAAATCATATGTTATCAGTTAATTTAAGCTAAAACAGTTGTATATATAGCTAATGTATGCTATATATTAGCGCTTATATACAGCTGTATAGATGTGTAGAGTGGGACAACTCGTAGATATTCCCCCGTACAATGTCTGTTCAGGCGCGCCAAAAAAAGTACTAACTTCAATAACTTGGTGAAGGCAATTAAAAGTAAAATTGAACAAGTGTAAAACCCGTAAGTAAGCCTCAGTTTAACTTTATTGCGGTCCAAAGTTAATAACAATAAAACTCGTATTGAAAGTCAAGAAACCCCCGAAGCAAGGTTATGTTGGCGTTAAACATACAAACTCTTAAATAAGACATTGTTAAAATAATTACCAAGGGCGTTAAATGATATTAATAAATAATGGTTGTACTAGTAATTATATTGTGTCTAGGAACCGATGTAATTTACTATGATAACTATAGGCATGGTATAAATCGTTTTCTAGAAATAAAAGGCGGTTGCAGAGCCGGATCTTTTATTCGTTATCTTATTTAATACTACTTGTTATTGTTTTTTTAATAGCTGGAATGACAAATTTATATTACATCGTTCCAAAATACGTTTCCTGCTTGCTTACGTAGGCTTGCTTTGAAATGTCATATTTCTTGTCTTATTTGCCTTGTATCGGTAGATTTACCTTGAAGAGTCGATAAGGATTGCAATGAAATAAGTACCGTTCATAACATATTTCAGTCTACACTTAGGTTCCGGAGTTAAATTCTCTGTAATGGCGTTGACTTTCTGTACTATACTTCTGACGTCAGAACTAATCAAGACACATTTGAATTTCTCTTCAATCGTGAAACATTTCTGATGCTAGTTTTAGTATTAAAGGACGAATGGTAGTGTTTAAGGCAGTTCTAAAGTAACGATACATTGCAGTAGTTCTATACTGTTTGATAACAATAGTTTCGGAGGACCAATAATTATTATAATTATATAAATTAATAGTTTGTACTTACGTGCACCATGGAATACACACACTTATCGCACTCGCGTATTAAATAAGCGATTTCTGGCCAGAAAACTTGTTCGTATTCCACGCACTGGTCACATTCGGTTTAAACATTAATAAAATAGTAGCATTCACGTATACTAGTACCTAAGGTACGGAGATTGAAAAGTATAATATTATACTAGAACGTAGGGGTATCGGTCTACACTCCGGAAAGGTCTAATTTGCTCTGCCGTTCAAACTGCAGAACAAACCTTATCACGGGTGAGCTTTGTCTGACTTTGGCGGCGGGTTTAAAAATAAAAGAAATGAGTCTATATTAATTTTAAATACGTAACATACCGGGGGCCTTGAATCCTTTTAGGATTCAAAGAGAACTAACACAAATATAATATCTTGAGAGTTTATAAAAAATAAAAAGTTCATAAAGGAAAATAAAAATATCTCTTTTACAAAAATTGAGCGCACTATGGCGCAAGTTCATTATGAGCGTAGAGGTAGAGGGAAAACCTTGTGAGCAGGTCTTGTCAAGGTTCCCTGCTTTGTCTTCAAATGAACCACTCTTACTACACCATCCTTTCCTGGAGAAACACTACTTATCCTAGCCAGAGGCCATGCGAGAGGTGGTGCAGGTTGATGCACTAACACTAGGTCGCCGACGCGCAAGTTGACAGTTGGCACGTTCCACTCCCCCCGTTGCTGAAGAGTATGGATATATTCTAGATGCCATCTCTTCCAAATGCGCTAGTGAAAGGCCTTGATTAGCTGCCAGTGCTTGAGTCGGTTGGCAGGAACGTTGAAAAGATCCTCTTCTGGAACTAAAACCAATGAAGATCCTATTAAGAAGTGACCCGGGGCGAGTGCATTGAGAACTGAGGCGTCGTTTGACAGAAGTGTGAGAGGTCTCGAATTCAAAATAGCCTCTACTTGAGTTGTGAGAGTGGAAAATTCACATAGAGTTAAAATATGTGCACCGATGACACGTCGGAGGTGATGTTTTGCACTCTTGATTGCTGTTTCCCAAAGACCACCTTGATGAGGAGCTGCAGGCGGGTTGAAATGAAAGTTGATATTGTGTTGTAATGAGAATTCAGCAAGAGGGGTTCGGCCTGAAGAGATGATGAGA
The DNA here is from genome assembly GCA_036971475.1 of Prosapia bicincta. Taxonomy (NCBI): domain Eukaryota; kingdom Metazoa; phylum Arthropoda; class Insecta; order Hemiptera; family Cercopidae; genus Prosapia; species Prosapia bicincta. The sequence goes on along the minus strand of JBAIZL010000006.1, from coordinate 23,042,031 downwards.
TTTTGTAAAGCATTATTCGCTCCAACGAAATTCGTTCCACAGTCAGAATAAATATTTGTGCAAAGACCGCGTCTAGACACAAATCTGGTGAGAGCGGCAATGGGTTTATACCCATCTGCCGACAGGTCCGATACTACTTCAATGTGTACAGCCTTTGTCACAAGGCAAACAAAGATACAAATATAGCTTTGGTCAAGCGAATCGAGCGCAAATTGTGCATTTTGATGTTAAAAGGACCTCCGTAGTCAATTCCGGTGTTGAGAAACGGACGAGAAGGGGTTAATCTTGCTTTTGGTAAATCATCCATGAGCGGAGATTTATTGTGAGGCTTGTGTCGAAAACATACAACACATTGAAAAATGCGAGAGCGTATTACACTTCGGGCCGAGAGTATCCACACATCCTGTGCAAGAAGTGATTGAGTCAATTGAGCGCCCGAGTGTAAGTATTTTCGATGATAAAAATCAATAAGAAGGTTCACGACATAGTGTCGTTTGGGCAAAATCACAGGATGTTGCACATCCGTAGGAAGTTTTAAAGCGTTGAGACGTCCTCCCACTCGTAGGATATCATCCTTGTCGAGAAAAGGAGAGAGTCGGCGGAGTTGTGACGAGGCAGGTGTAGTTGGATCCTTCTTCATGGCAACGATGTAGTCTCTGAACGCTGATTCTTGAACCATCTTGAAAATTGCCAGTCTTGACGCTCTAATTTCCAGAGTGTTGAGAGGACCATCGATTAAATCGCAAAATATAAGTCATCACACGCTGGAGTCGGCTAAAGTGAGAAAACTGAGTGAGGAGCTCCCATTCATGAGGAGCAGTTGATATGAGAGATATAGGTGAAATGGGTTTCTCTTCTCCTGTGTCAGTAAGTTTTGCAGGCATAAAATGAGATACAGGCCAGTTATCATTAGATTTTTGTAGCCAAAAGGGGCCGTACCACCATAATGAGTGCTGTGGTAAATCTTTAGGAAGTAACCCACGCGACGCGCAATCAGCAGGATTATCTTCACTCGCTACGTGTCTCCAGTAATGAGAAGGCACTAATTCTTGTATCTGGGCTACCCGGTTGACGACAAACGTCTTCAATCGATGAAGAGGTGTTTGTAACCATGTCAGTGTTACTGTCGAATCACACCATAGAAATACAGAAGAAAATTCCACCCTTTTTTCAAAAAGAGAGATAACATATCCCACTAGTTGGGCGAGTATATGAGCTGCACTTAGCTCTAATCGAGGTACCGTGAGCCTTTTCAGAGGGGCTACCCGAGTCTTCGATATTACTTGCCGAATTAACACAGAGTCGTCGCTATGTTGGCATCTCAAGTAAACGACGGCGGCATAACCGTTCTCAGAAGCATCTGAGAAACCGTGTAACTCAAAGTTTCTCGAGTGTGTTATTCGTAATGCACGAGGAATTACAATTTCTCGTAGAGTATTAGCCGAGTCTGTAAAGGTTTGCCATAATTTCAATTGTTCAGATGGAAGTGGTTCATCCCAGTTCAATCCTTTGATCCAGAGTAGTTGCATAAAACGTTTGGCCCACATAACAATGGGTGAGAGGAAGCCACAAGGGTCGTAAATCTGGGCAATGATACCGAGAATTTGACGTTTAGTCCTGGAATTGTGAGGAAAATTGAAATTATAGGTAAACGTATCGGTAGAGGGTGACCAGTGAAGACCTAATATAGTGAAATGTGGTTGTTTACTGCCTTGAAGGAATACAGGGGTCTCTAAATGAGCATCAGGAAGATCTTGCAGCAGTTGACTGGAGTTAGATGTCCATTTGCGTAGTTCAAAGCCTCCGCGAGCCAGGAGCGAGATGAGTTGCTTACGGAGGCTCAAAGCCTTTTCTTCAGAGTCAGCTCCAGAGATGATGTCATCTACGAACGTCTGCGTGCGTAAAATATTTGCAGCTTCAGGATAGGAGTCACCTTCGTCTGCAGCGAGCTGATGTAAGGTTCTAATGGCAAGATACGGTGAACAATTCACTCCGTAAGTCACTGTCGTGAGCTTGTAGATTAAAGAGGGCTGATCTGGACTTTCAGGCCAAGATCATATAAGATCATCTGATAGCACTGGTCATCAGGATGCATTTTTACCTGTCTATACATTTGACGAATGTTACAAGAAAAAACAACGTTATGAATCCGAAAATATAGTAATAAATCACACATATTAGTTTGCATCTTTTTGCCTGTTAATAAAATATTATTAAGAGAAATACCATTAGAGGTTTCAGAACTAGCATCAAATACAGTACGTAAACGAGTTGTGCTGCTAGACTCCTTTAAAACACCATGGTGAGGAAGGAAGTAATGAGGTACAGTTAGATCAGTATTATGAGCGTATATCATGTGACCAGATGCTAAGTAGTCAGCCATAAAATCAGTATATAGGGATTTAAATTGAGGTTGAGCACTAAATTTCTTCTCTAGAGAGTGCAGTCTTTTTTCTGCATTTAAACGAGATTGACCCAGAGGAGGATGTTCAGTCTTGAATGTTAGTCGGGCGCAATATCGGCCAGATTGGTCCCGGGTATGAGTGGCGAGAAAGTGATCTTCACATAATGTATCTTCTTGAGAAAGCTTAGACACAGCAGGGGGTTCTTCCTGTTGCCAAAACCTTTGTAGTGAGTCGTGAAGGTCAATGTCGTTGACAACTAGAAGTGTAGTTGCTAATTGAGAGCTGGAGTTACTATGAAGTTCACTGCCAGATAGACATGGTGCGTTACCCATTACTAAAAAGCCAAAGTGTGTGCCTATTAGCCTGGGTAAACCAGGTCCGAGGTTATAAGCTTCTTGAGTAAGTATGAGTGGAAATAAAGGACCACCAAGAAGAACGTCTATGCCTCCTGGCAAGTGAAACGTAGGGTCTGCCAAAACATAAGGACGAACCTTGGAAAGAACTTCAGAGTCTACTTGTGTGCTTGGTAGGTTAACACATATTTTTTCCAATATTAAAAATCTTTCATTAATTGAAATAACCTTGCCCCCAAGAGTTTCAACAGCAACTGAGGTGAGACCTTTTGAGCGTAAGGGTACCTGAGACAATCCTACCACACTATGAGTGGTCTTAGTACGAGGAGCACACAATAATTGAGCAGCACGCTCGGTGAGAAAACAAGATTGACTGCCAGAGTCAACAAGAGCACGAAATACATGAGTAATACCGTTAGACGAGGTAAGCTTAACAAGTAGATTGCCTAAGAGAACAGTATTAGAGATTTGAGACGTATTCTGCTTTTCTTGACAGGTCATAGTGATTGGAGAAGGGGTTATTTCCTGTTGAAGTGTCGGAGAGTCTTGACGCGAAGTTTGAGGTGTGGTCCGTTGCAGCGTAGAGTAATTTTCAAAATGTAATAATGTATGATGATTTTTGTGGCATTTGTAGCAACTAAACTTTGACCTACGGTCGTTAAGATGGTGAGTACCTAAGCATGAGGTACAACGCCCCTTTTCCTTTACAATTTTGAGACGGGATTTGGCGTCCTGACTCTTGAATTCCGGACACGAATATACCTTATGGTCAATTTTATTGTATATAAAGCATGGATGAGGTTTAACTTTAATGGAGGAGCCTTCTCCATAATTGTAGGACATCAGTGATAGTTTTTGTTTAAAGTATTTATTTTGGGAACCAGAGGGGGTGCGTGATTCAGACGAGGAGGGTTTCGAGGTGAAAGGAGAATGAAGATTGGCATCTTCAACTTCATTACATTCTTTACTTAAAAACTTAATAATTTCCGCTGCATCAGGTATTGTAGTGGAGTCAACTCTCTCTTGAGTAACACTTGATGAACGGAAGTTTTCAAAACGGTTCCTAAGTTCACTATCCATTTTTCGTAAAAGCATAGCAGATAACAAAGGATTTTTACTAGTGATATCGATGTCAAGATCTTTAAGGGCTTGTATATTTTCTGAGTATAAATTTACAAAATTTCTCATTTGTTTAGGCGTGTTGTTTACAGAGGGCATATCTAAAATTTGATTAAGGTGTAAAGTAACTAACCGCCTCGGCGAGTGATATCTTTCTTTTAATAAGTCATAGGCCACTTTATAGTTAGCGTCAGAAATAGGGAGAGATTTAATTAAATTTAGCGGTTCTCCTGAGATAACGCTCAATAAATATTGAAGTTTAGAAACTGCTGGTAACGATGCATTTTCATGAATGCTAGCGTTAAATATATTAATGAATGACATCCATTCGAGAAATTCACCATCGAAATGCTTGAGTTCAAGCTTAGGCAGTCGTATATGTAACTGAGGAGTAACTATTTCACATTTAGGCCTTGTTGATGACATCTTACTTTCTATCGAATATACGGTAGAATTAACATAATCGACTAACTCGTTGATGCTGTTAAGAGGAGCGTAGTTGGGTTGAAAATTCGGGTTAGCCTGTATTTCTAGTTCATGATAAATGTCTAAAATATCAGAAAATTCTTCACGAAGCCTATTTATAGATTTAGCGCGCACCAACAATTTTTGCAGGATTGACTTATCAGATGTTTTTTTTGTTAGATCAAAAATCTCCTTAATTTGACTAAATATATTGTCTTTCTTTGATTTAATAACTGCCACAGATTTTTCCATGATTAATTGATAGTTTTATAGTAGAAGATGAGATAACTGCTTTAATTTTTAAATTACAAAATGTTTTAAAGAGATTAGGCCTGTGAGCGTACATATTTAAAATAAGCCTAAGTAAACAACTAATCGACGTAGGCTGAATGAGATAACCTTCTATAAACAACTGAAATCACTTTTCATAAACTTTTACACTTAATTTAAACCAACATATTAATGCACGCCAAAGCCAAACAAAGATGAGAGAGGTATCAGCTGTTTCATATACTGCGACATGAAACTAGTTTTCCAGTGTTTGCATGCACAGACAAAGTTTGAAAAAACTTGTAGAAATTGTAGAATGAACACATATAATGAATTGTATTTTTTTTTGTATATAGGTCTTAAGGCTTAAGATCCGGACCGAGGGACCAAATTTGTTTGATAACAATAGTTTCGGAGGACCAATAATTATTATAATTATATAAATTAATAGTTTGTACTTACGTGCACCATGGAATACACACTTATCACACTCGCGTATTAAATAAGCGATTTCTGGCCAGAAAACTTGTTCGTATTCCACGCACTGGTCACATTCGGTTTAAACAATAAAATAGTAGCATTCACGTATTCTAGTACCTAAGGTACGGAGATATAAAAGTATAATAGTATACTAGAACATAAGGGGTATCTGTCTACACTCCCGAAAGGTCTAACTTGCTCTGCCGTTCAAACTGCAGAACAAACCTTATCACAGGTGAGCTTTGTCTGACTTTGGCGGCGGGTTTAAAAATAAAAGAAATGAGTCTATATTAATTTTAAATACGTAACATATACCAATTGCATTTATTTGTATAAGTTGTTTTTCTCTTAAAATAGAAATAAATAGATGACGCTATTGTTTGTTTTTACTATTTTTAGAGATTTATATTAGCTTTATTGCATCTTAGAGAAAATTTTGTTGAAATTTTTGATGATTTAAAACAGAATAATAAAATAATAAATTGAACACAATAGGTTTATTATATTTCTATTATAACTTAATAGCCGAAATGCTTACATGAGGATGAGAGAAAAATTATATCTTTTAAAAGTCTATAATGAGGGATATAAAATGTTTTCCCTAGGATACATCTAAGCAAGGGTAAAAAATGATATAGCTTTAAGAGACGAGAAACAGGGATGAAACTTTGAAGCCGTAAGACATAAGAACGGGTTGTAAACAATATTTCTCCTTATGGTATAAGCATTAGGATACAAAATATTTAGCCCAAGGGGTAAAACTACATGATAAGTGGATTGGTTTTAATATACACGATGACTAAGGTTGGTATCAGAGAAGAGAAACAATAAAGTTGCCATCCTCAGTGATTATAGAAACAAGCTACAAATTATTCACAACCAAGAGGTTATAGGCGGCATAGAATGTCCGCTCCATAAAAAGAAAATTGACCTCGAGTTTCAGAAGGAATTTTGAGGAATATTTGAGTAGATTACGGGGCAGGAATGAAATGGTTTTACTGTAAGAGACAAGATTTGGGATAAACGTGGGTCTTCAGAAAAAAATAAATGGAAGATATCAAGTACAAGGCGTGAATAGTGGATAGAACATTCGTGTGTGAGAAATGCTCATCTCAAAACCATAAATACTGAGGATGTAAAATATTTAAACCTAAGAGGCGTGAATGAGAAATAAAAAAAATTAGCTTCGTTGAAATATGAGAAATAGTACTACTAAAATATTTTAAATTTTTTAATAAATAATTAAATAAAATTATAAATTCAAAGGCGAACCTTTGGTTGATTGTATAGATTATGCAGCATGCAATCAACATCACCCCCAAAAAATTATAAATTATTATTTAAATAATTTTAATAATTTAAATAATTTTTATAAATATATTATTTAAGAATATTTTCATTGTGAGAAATATTAATATTAAAATATTAGGAATATTTAGAAATGCTTACATGAGGATGAGAGAAAATTATATCTTTTAAAAGTCGATAATGAGGGATATAAAATGTTTTCCCTAGGATACATCTAAGCAAGGGTAAAAAATGATATAGCTTTAAGAGACGAGAAACAGGGATGAAACTTTGAAGTCGTAAGACATAAGAACGGGTTGTAAACAATATTTCTCCCTATGGTATAAGCATTAGGATACAAAATATTTAGCCTAAGGGGTAAAACTACATGATAAGTGGATTGGTTGTAATATACACGATGACTAAGGTTGGTATCAGAGAAGAGAAACTTGAGAATAAAGAATGGGGGCTAAAAAACCAAAATTTCCATCGACGTTGTATTAAAAATAGCTATAAATGTTAAAGAATTCTGTAAAATCTGTGAGATTATTTGTGATAACGGCAGGTTAAGCCTCAAACATCTATGGATAGTGTGTATATTTATATATACATACACATACAAATAGTAGCCCACGTTTGTCAAATAAAACCTCTGAATTTTGTTTATTCTGAAAACCTTAAATGTATCGAAAATCGCACAAAAATAACAAAATGTCAAGCCCAGAGATTTATGAAGGCCTATGACTCCGTGCAAAATAGTCACCATATCGCATTTATATGTGACTCCGTACCAACAAATACACCTCAATGCAATGATTAGTGACTCCGTGCAAACAGATACATAACAACGCATTTATATGTGACTCCGTACCAACAAGTACACCTCAATGCAATGATTAGTGACTCCGTGCAAACAGATACACGACAACACATTGATGTGTGACTCCGAGCTAAGTCACTACAAGGGAAATAATGAAGATATTCGCAGCGCTGAGTATTTATCGTGAAGTGATATATTATAGACAATAAATTTGGCGATCCCTGCTTCGTTATGCGAACGACATTCACCAGGGTTTCCCGTTGCGTAATGAGACCTATTTACAGCCATGAGCTAATTGTTAATGCCTTCATAATGCGATAGTTCTTAGAGCTTCATAAAATACCGGAACTCGGCACATTTGTCCGATTTATTTGTTCCTTTTCTCTATAACCTATAAAGTTTGGAAGATACTCTGACCGACCGACCTTTTTACTTATACCAACCGTTCTCTCGCCGCTTGGCCTGGAAAATAGTGACTTATTCTGTACTTCAAAATGAAATCGTATTTTATTTATTCGAAAAATATCAATATTATTGTAGTTCCATTGAAAGGTGAATTTAAAAAGTAAAGAACTATGATGCAAAATAGGAAACAATTTTACTAAGCATCAACCGTATAGTGTTCAATATAATGTTAGACTATTTACACAAATAAAACTAAATTACAATGATAATATATTTATGGATATCATAAGTTGAATAATGTTTTGTAAACAGCACTTGCTATTCGAAATGTATCGTAAATATTACAAGGTTTTCATATCATGCATTACAAATAAAACAAAATATTACTTTCATTTTAAAAATACAAAAACAAATTTATGGAATTAAAGTCTCCGTTCTTTAGTAATCATATGTTTAGTCTCTTGCCAGAATGTACGTAGAACCATTCCTCCTGTAGCAGAGAACATTCTGACGTCACTAATCCTCTGCTACATAAAAGAATAGGCTCTGCACACTCCCGACATATTAAACGGCAGCACATTAAAAGTTGGGACGAGTAATTTATCCCGGCAACCGGGAATGTTGTACAAACTTTACCCCACCTCTTGCACAATGCTTGCAGTTTTGTCGACAAGTATTTTAAAACGATTTCACGTTTGTAGATAAGGCACTTTTGAGAGACCGGCAGAGACACTTCATTCCTGCAGAGAGTTTCATAAAGATGTCCCCCGTACCGTTTCCTCGCTAACCTCTTGATCTTCTGAAACTGCCGACAGGCGCAGCACGGAAGGTACCACGGTTTTCAGTTCACAATGGCTTGACGTTTCTTTTATAATGACAAATTGAAAGGCACCGCGACGTCATTTATTTCCTTCAGTAATTGATTTGTTTTGTAACCCTGAAGGCGAATTCTAAAAACAAACGCGGCTTTTCAATTAAATTGTTTGGTTTTATCCGGTCAGTTTAAATTGTACATGGTTATTTTGCATTTTTAAATAAAGTGAGCTTGTAAGCGTTGTAACAGGTTAAAGATAAAGAGTGACAGAACAATTTTCATAAAGTTTATTGCAATAATTTTAACGAAAGGATGTAAACGATTGCTTATAGTGTTGTCAAAGAGAAAAGAATCTAAAAAGCAGCGTTGAAATAAATAATTGAAGCAATATTTATTTAAAAAGATTTAAATGAAAGTAAGAACTAAAATTTTTTCTGTGCAGTGGAAAAGGGAAAATAAAAATAAAACAATAAACGAAGTTAAAGGTAAACAAGAAATCCCTCCATGAAATAATAACAATCACTCTTAACATTTAAAACAATATTAAATAATAACGAAAACCATATCACAATAAATAATGTATTGTTTACTACGTGTCTCTAACAGAAAATCATCATTAGTGAGTAGCGCTGTAAATACTAAACTACAAAGCGTTATTGTTTAGAGTGTGTGTAGTTATATAGCAACTCACTGGTTATTATGAATTTGTCATTGAAATGCGTGTGAGAAAATATTTAATGTAAATTTGTAATATTTGTTTTTGAATTATTACCTTTTCTGACATTCTAAGCTCAAACGTTTGTACTAAAAAAGCAACAAAAATGTTTCTAAGTATTCATTTGTATAGTTAATTAGAGTTTAACTGTTGATACTTTCTTGCAAAGATAAATACTAAAAAAATGAACTAAAATTGTCGTTAATGGTCTGGTCGCTAATATGCAGCAAGTCTCGGCGATGGTGTCAGCGATAAGCGTGGACCGATGTAAACTCAAAAGTGCAAGTAGGTCGCTCTTGATGACGGCATCGTTTCCGAAACTAGCCTTTAGTAAACGCGAATTTAATGAGACTGAGTTTACGTTCTTTGTATTTATCAATGTAGAATGGATTTATTATACAATTTTATGGGATGTACGAATTAAATAGACACATGAAGACAAGCGGAAAAATTAACACTTAAAGAAATTAAAAACTCTAAATATAACCTTAAAATCGAACTTTTAACCATCGCATAAAATTTATATGAAATACTTGCGCGCTTGTAAAAATGTTCCTACAGTCGAGACATTCAGAAAGAAATATTTCTTATCCGCAATTTAAACTGAACAGAAAGGGAAATGATTTGACGCAATGCGGAGACGTGTGCGTAAAGAACGCCGTTGGAGCGAGTCCGTCGCCCGTGATAACGGTGAGGAAATCCTTCACACTCGATTTGCGTACGTCTGAAACATGTTCGACTCACGCCATCAAGCCTACGGTTTCGTAACGGGCCAGTGATAACGGACGACGGTTCCGATTGGAAACGGTGAACGCGGTGAAGCAAGATGCGGCGTAATGGTGGAGACAGCACGCAAGCCTAGCGTGCTACAGTTTTAATCGTCTAGAAAAATATAATCACATGTATCACCAATCAGCTTTCAATTAGATAAATACATATCTCGAATATATAATGAATGTTTGTGTTGCCTGTGTTTCGCACTTCCTTACTCCAAGAATATCCGAAAGTTATTGTGTTATAAACGTACATAGTCCTATTCTATATAAGTCCCCTATGTAAGAGTGTGTACCAAGCTAAGCCATATGATTTCTTCTAAAGTTTGGCCGTTTTTGAGAAATCTTTCTAATTTCTGAAATTTTTGTTTTATTCCATTTTTAAAGACTGGAACTGAATTTAAAACTGAATTCTAAAAGACGTAGTTTCTTGATATAGTGTCGCTCTCCAGCTACTTCGATCCATTGCCATGTTTAAGGCGCCGCAGTGCATGACAGTTGTTTTTCTAACGTTTCTGTTTTTAGTATATTTTCTTTCTCGTGAACAGTGTCTTGCTTCGCAGACTTTTTCTCAACACTCCATAATTCGTTTGATCCACCAATTCTTTATTCCTTACGTAGGCCTATTGGCCGCGAGGTTCTACAGAGATTTTAATGAAGGAAAGAAAGCGTTTTAGAATCTTTATATTTAACTTACTGGCCACATGTTTCTAGATATTTTAATGTAGAGAAAGAGAGTGTTACAAATTCTTTTTTACCTTCTCACCACGCGGTTATTCAGAGATTTGAATGTAGAAAATAAAGTGGTTTATATTCTTTATACCTTACTTATTGGTCATGGAGGGAAATGTTATATGATCCATAATAAGTTTCATTTATAAAAATTATGACTAAAAAATGAATTTTATTTGTCGATATTTGAAAATATTTTCCTATATTTTGAATGAAGTCCATATAGTAGCTGAAGCAAGCGCGATTTTCGACAGACGGTGCGTTGTAGGTCTCTTCCCTTTAAATGTTTCGCGTGTATGCTCTTAGTCACAGAACGGTTATGTCTAATGTACGATGCGGGTTTGCTCTGGTACACTACATCTCAGCTACGCGGTGTCACATTCACAGAATTTACGAACAGCTGTTCCATATTCTGAACACAATTAACGATTATGGAAATGTGAAGGTGCCTGCAAAGGTGTGAATCGAGGTATCAATTTAAATTCGACCACAGCTGCTGTCGGCGACTCGGCAGTGCACGTAACGCCGCAATAATGTACGTGATCACGGCACCATTGCGTCACATCATTGTTTTCACTTTATAGATATTTTCAATTTGTTTTTACACTGGCGATGACTGGCTGTTCTGGATGAGTGGTCAGGCCGCAAATTATGCAACGCGGTCGAGTGCGGTCGCCGGTGACCTTCGATCGTCTCTGCACATTGCAACTGTGTTTTGGAAATGTTTCGCCATTATTTAGGTCACGTGTCCCATTAAACTATTATTCTTCCAGGGGAGAAATTTGAGAGATTTTATTTAGGTATAGATCAATAATTTGAACGCTCGGATAGTCTGGAATTTCAATTTCACTCCCATCTGTACTTATAGTACAAACCTAAAGTTATTATATTCTTTTACGTAGGCCCTACATGAGGGTCTATACAAAGTTTAGATTGCATCTTAGTGACCTTCGTTGTAGGTAGTCTACATGTTCTATTTGGTTATTTACTTGCCAGTTATGGTTGTCAACTTGGAAACGTTTCGCCATTATTTAGGTCACGTGTTTATTCAAACTATTATTCTTCCAGGGGAGAAATTTGAGAGATTTTATTTAGCACCATAGGTATAGATCAGTAATTTGAACGCTCGGATAGTCTGGAATTTCAATTTCACTTCCATCTGTACTTATAGTACTAAACCTAAAGTTATATTCTTCTACTTGTTCTATTTGGTTATTTACTTGCCAATTATGGTTGTCAACTAAGTTAACATCAAAAAGTCAGCTGATGTATTTTGACAAGATTTTTTAACTGTTTAAGACCAACTGATGCAAAACGCACATATTTATTGGACGACACATTAGTGCTCCTGGTGGGCAAATATTTAACTGAATTAGAAGAATGGAAAGTCAGCTGATCTGGAAGTATTCCAGACCAGCTGATTGTAATTTAACAAATGCATTGGAAAGAAACATTGGTAATCTTTATGGACAAACACAAATCTAAAATAAAACAATGGAAAGTAGCTAATCTATTTGACTATATTTTTAAGTGACAAGCGGATTTCCGATGAACCAATGTATGTGAACGAAACATTAGTGCTCCTGGTGGCCAAATAGAAAACTAAATTAAAGCAACGGAAAGTCAGCTGATCGCTTCCCTCTAAATTTGACATTGGGAATCGACAACCTTCGTTGCTCTCAGTTGTTACAGACAATAACTTTCGATCGAGAGTGATGAAATCAATATTTGATAAAGAAGATGGTATCTAATCCAAGGCTAAATGAACTATTTAACTACAGTGTGCAAATACATTGAGTTATACATTTTCACGATATGTAAGCTATGCGCTAAAAAAGAAAGCCAATCCCTCTATTTAACATTAATTTTACGAGGTTAAACTTGTTCTGTCTTGTCTTAACAAAATTTCCTGTGGTTTTTGTGCGAAGGGCCAGGGTAAAGTTTTGCCCATAAACAAATAAATGTCAATAGGCTAATAAATAATGTACACAACCTCTACCACTAATAATTTTACTATATTCTTGTGTACATTTCGGTTGACAATAGGCCTACATGTCTCTAAAGATGGTTAATTTGTAACTGAAATATACATAAGACTAAATTAAAAATATTTGTGGTTGAGGTTCTGTGTTATTTATTATTATTGAATCACAGTAAATTATTCGAAGTAATTGTTGATACTGTATTTGCGTTTAGTTAGAGCACAATGGGGACGCAACTCCTCTTAGAATAATTGATAGTCTGTACTTAGAATATATTTTTAAGTGTTATCGCTCAAATAAATGTATTTTTTATATTTAATTTTCTGCTGAAAAAATTTCTCAATACTCTTCTAAATAGGAAATAAAATAATTAGTTTAGTTTAACATACGAATCAAATGGTTTTCGTTGCGGTGAAGTCGTTAAACGTGATTTTATATTTTACAAGTGCTTTTAACGTTGGTATAAGTTTAAAGTTTAAGAAGTTTAAGTAAAAATCTAATCAAGGGACCTAACCACAGTTTCCGAACAAATTGCACGTATCTAGTTCCTATAATGAACCGTAATGAATTGTAAATTATAAAAACGATGTTACCCTAATGAATAGATTATTTTTTACCCGCGATCGGTAATTTCCACTCTGATTGCAGATCTAATCACGCGTAAGACTGGGTGCCTTAGTAGGTAAATCACGACCGGGTTGCTTTAGCAATAGACGAATGGGTTTATTACTATTTACTGCAAGGAACTACTTCCTTCACGCATTCGCAACCGGTAATTGCTATTTGACCGCCTGCGTCGTGCTTTTTTACCGCTAAAATTGCATTTGAATATAACCTGTTATCAAACCACTGATGCTTGTGATTTGTTTCGAAACTGAACTTTATTAGGAGTGAATCGTTATGTGGCTCAGTAACGGTCTGAACCCGTTCTTTAGGGGCAAACAAAGAATATTCGTAGGAAGAGAGGCTGCTCTGAAAGTCTTCATATATAAATATATAGAGATGTAAAGTTAGGGGTTACAATTTTGGTTTCTGAGTTTTTGGGGATTTTGAGATTTATAAAAAATAAGTTGAAACGCCATAATGCAAACTGATTAATGTTACCTATAAATGGAAATCTTTCTAAAAATTAGATTTTTATATTAAAATATTGTTTTTAAAAAAATGGATAAAATTTAAACAAAACTTTTGCAAAATTTAATAATTATAAAGTAATACAAATAAGGCCAATAAAACAAAATGCCAAACATGACTTGGTATTAAAACTAAATCGAATTATATTTTGTTTGTACATGTATAACCATACATTAAAAGCTCATTTAACAGTTAAAAAGTATTTTCAACCCAACAAGTACTTTTCTTAAAATACCACTAAATTTAGAAATGTTTTTCAAGTAACCTATTGCGCAAATAATTTTTGAAAACTACGTTTTATAATTAGTAGAATGTTACTTAGTAATTTATACTAGAATGTATCACAACCGAGAACTGGAAATAAGCGAATTGTTCCGAAGATTTCCGAAAGACAAGCTTCATTTGGAGGTGTTTTGAGGTTATGTTTAAATCATTTTTAAATGTGTATTTGATTAATTAAGTGGTAACATATTATTTCATACAACAGCTGTTTTATATTACTCATAGGTTGTGCTACTTCTTAAAATGTATACAAGCGGTAAATTGAACATCTGTCTTAATAAAATTACTATACTTCTTAACATTTCAAGGGTAAATATAGTTATCTACTATAAAATACTAACTTGTTAATGACTTAAGCTATATTTGTTCAATTAGTTAGTTTACTCTGGTGTTCTGATTTTGAGAGTAAAGACCAATGGTTACTCGCGTGGGCAGCGTCGTTTTTCCAGGATTTGTACTAGAGAAGTTCGACGTAGAAGATAGAGTGAAAAACAGTTAAATGACTGATAACATTCAATGACCAATGAAATCAAATACAAAATCAGTTTAATGAACTTGTACAATATAAATGTGTGGTATTATTTTAGTAACCCGCATTAAAATTACTTGCTTGTTACCAAAGATAATTTATATGTAGTGACATTAATGCACATGATATTAATAGAAGCGTTGCGCTGAAATTACTAAAATGTGGACAAATTATTAGTAAACGTTTGTTATTGATAAGCTCCTTATGAAAAAGTAAACGAGGAATAAGAATTTACAAAAAATATAAAGCCGAAGAAAAACGAGGAAAAATATAAAAAACCCTAACCACTGTTGTTTAAAGTTTTATTCACAAAAATAATTAACCTCTATACGAACCCCTGGACTAGATCAGCCTATCTGGAGATTAAATTTCGATCTCGTATCGAAACCATAAATCAAATCGCGGACGGTAAATGGTAATTGTAATTTTGAATGTTGGCAACATTGTTTGGCCCATGTTGATACGGGATTCCGATACAAAGCTCGGTTAATTATAGGCGGAACAATAAGACAAGTCACGTATGCAGCTATTTGAAATATCGGCTGCACCAGATCATGCCTCAGCATCTGTAATTTACAATGACAACTGATATTAGTTTTAGGTAGCGGGGTTTTAATAAATCTTGCGCCGGACGGGTTATTATTTAGTCATTTCGTGCGATCACGAAGTGAGAACACATTCGCCGTAACGGACAAATTAGAATAATTCGCATTATACGTGTTCCTTGTTATTGTTTTTTAACGTTTGTACCCAACGATTAGATTTATGGACTAGTTTGAGCACTTGCTGTGACGTCAGGCAGTAATTATATTCAGTTCTTTCAACATAAGCACTGATTGTATTGTACAATACCACATTACATACACTCGATGGCAGCCCATGTATAGGCTATGTGGCTACTTGATATAGCCTAAATATATATATATATATATGTATATATATATATATATATATATATATATATATATATATATATATATATATATATGTATGATGAATAGTTATTATCTCACTCTTCTACTGATGTTGGGTTCACCTCGACAATGCTGGATGAGAGTCTAGCGAAACCTAGGACTGCGAATTTATGCACTGCAGAATGAACGAATGTACTCCAGATAATAACTATCCATCATATTTTTCATCCCTGAAGGAATACGTATCAGCATATATATATATATATATATATATATATATATATATATATATATATATATACATATATGTGTGTGTGCGTGTGTGTGTGCGGTTTTTTTTTTTTTTTTTTTTTTTAAGGAGGTGGGGGAAAGATCTTCAAAAGACACCCGGTGTTATGGGTAGTGTCGGATTCATCTCAGTATGGAGCCGAGACGCCTACCGACTAAAAAACCCCCCTTCTCCTCTTTCCAAAAGCCTTAATTCCCCGCGGGACCGCCGCTAGGCACTACTTCACGGGGCGGCATTAGCGCTTACGCTCTCCCATCTTTTTCCTTACCTACGTCCCCCACTAACTATTAGCTGGGTGTACTTTCCTTTTCTTTTCTTCCTTCCGCAGTTCTGTAATCACTTCTCTGGTGAAGTCCGTTGTGGCGTTCCATATAGTTTCTGATGCGAGCATTTGCTCTACTAAATTTTCTGGCGTAATCGCCACGTTGGTTAGCCTTTCGAATTCTCTTCGCTGTGGGTCAAATCTTGGACATGTGAAGAACACATGCCTCGCGTCCTCTTCTGCTCCATGACATACTGGGCAATTCGGTGAGTCCTCCTGCTTATACTTATATTGTGTGTGTGTGCGTGTGTGTGTGTGCGCGCGCGCGTGTGCGTGCGTGTTACTTATATAACTACTTATAACTATATACGTAACTATATGTTACTGTAAAATCCCGTATATTATTAACTGCAGAAAATTTAAGATTACCAACCCTTCAAAGTAAGTGTTTGAAGTTTTCCGTGATCATTGTTCATTTCTGACTTTTATCGTCATAAACTTGGTAAGTAAATATTGAACACGGTAAATGTTTAACCTAACTAAACCTCGCCTAATTTAACCCAACCCAACCTAGTCGTAATGGACGCGTTCGTTGGAAGTAAGAAAAACTAAATAATTAACCCCTAAACCAACATTCACCAAGTGTCATTGGCAAAGCTTAGCCCGTCCCAAAATCTAATGGTAAAAGCCTGAAAACCATCTCATATTTGTAAAGTCCTTTCACATACACTCAAATTTGTGAAACCTAAAATTGTTAAAATCCTGAACCTTACCATCATCATTCTAACTTTGAACTTTTACCATCAGTTTTACTGAACTATTACACTCGATAACGCTTAGGTTTTACCTCAGAGACATACTAAATGTTACTTAACCTAACCTAACCTTACATGAATAGACGCGTTCGTTGCTAATGAGAAAAAGTTTTAAGAAATAAACTTTGTTTAATTCCAAAACCAACTTCTACCAACCGTCATTGATGAAACCTTTTATCTACCAAACTCTAAAGGTAAAAAATCATCTTTTATTTATCAAATCCTTAAATTTACCAATTATGTAAGAAACGTTTCAAATCTTTTGTGATCAACGTTCATTTCAAACTTTTACAAATATACACTCGGTAAACATTAAGCTTTATCTCAGAGACAAGGTACATGTGGACAAATAGAAGTGGTAAAACCCAACCTAACGCAGTTTATTACGTACCAAATAATAGGATAAATATTGATTCAATTTTTGAGAAGTAAATGAAATATGTAAGATTTTGGTTGGTATGTAATTGAAATAAATTTTTAAGAATTACTACTTGTTTTATACCCAATAGCAGTTGTTTTTAGTATAACCTAGTTCTCTTGAACTCTATTCTACCGCATGCAAAAATATAGGGGTAGTTGTGAATATAGGTAGACATAAATCTCCTTGGGGGAGGAAGTAGGGGAGATCACGTGGGGTAGAACGCGTTCCTAAAGAAGATTTTCTTTCTGTCGGGTTCATAATTATCTACGTATTACACCCCTTGTAAGATGGACGATAGGTTGAGATATATTAATACAAAGTGATATTTCAAATTCATAATAATACATTACAAGTAGCAATAGTATTTTCCCCATCAGGGATAAACTTTCAGGGCATTATAATAAAAAACATAACCTAACCCAACACAATCCAACCTAGTGCAATAGTTTTATCTGTGGGGAATGGACGCGTTTGGCTGAAATCGTTACAGTTTCGTAACGATTCAACAGATGTTAGCTTATAAAAAAACAGCTGTTCAAAAATCGCAAGTAGCTCTGAAGCTGTGGACATTAGAAATGCCAACAAACCGGTGTACTATAATAAAAGCGGACCTCTATATGGGTAGCGCGTATTAAATTGGATGATTTAACGTCTGGAATCGGTTATAGGTTATTCTCACAAGTGTAGCCCAGACGGAGCAATTCATTAAGCTAAAACACCGAGCAGACATGCATCGTTCAGGAATGCCATTTACAACTGTCGATCGTTATGGGGAATAGTTGTTTTCGTATAAGGTTTTAATGAATTATCCGCTAACGATCGGAATAGAAAGTGATCTGGAAGAGGCGGAATCCGGCTGGAAACGTGTTCTATCCATTCATGTAGGTCTTCGTTAGCGTAATTGCTGTACCAGAGAGCCAGTGTCCATTGACGAATAGGTGACGTCGGCCGAGAGAGTGTTATGAATGGTAAGGCAGAGAGGGGCGAGCGTTCCAAGACGCGAGAAGGAAGACATATTTCATGTGGGCAAGATTTCGTGCCGCCGCCGGCCAGGCAATCAGCGATACATTCATGGAAATAATTTTAGAGAAACTCGAGTTGTTTGCGGAGCCAGTGGCCTTGACGAGGATGCGTCGCCTCTGTCGGTAATATATCGTCCGAGGATTAAATTGCGCTTTGTTGTACTTCGCAACGCCATTCAGCCAGCCGGTGGTGCGTCTTTAAATGTGATCTGGACAATTGCTACACCGTGATAAACGATGAGCAATCATACACTGTGCTCACATGTGCAGAAGTTATGCAACGTTAATACATTGTGTGCAGATTGGACGGTAACCTGTTTGACGTCATCGGCTGTGCGTGAATGTTAAGATAGCAACGAAGGTGGCCAAAATAAAACAATGTTTTTTATATAGAAAACCGAGACTGTCAACACATTTTCTAAAACCTTTTAATTTTATTAATTTTTCAAATTTAATTAGTGCAGGTTTTTATCAAACACCTGGGCATAAAGCAGCGGCAATAAGGCGAACAGAACTGCGGTGTGTGAGTAATTCAATCAAGGAAGGATAAACGTACATGTAGATAAATATAGAGCAGAATTTACAAAACAGTTGTAGACCTTACTAATATGGTGTTGAAACAAAACCTGACACAACGAAGACAAAGATATTGCTGAAAACAACATAAATGAAAATCCTTGGAAGAATTGATAGAAAACATTCAGTTGCTGAGCAAGAAGCCTAGATATAAGACGGAGTAGCGAGGTGGAGAAGGTTAATGAGTTGATGAACAAAACAATACAGTAGTGGAACGACTATATACATAAGCAGAATGACTAAAGACTAAGTAGTAAGCACAAAAATGCTCACCAATTTGAAGTCGAGCAGTGGAGTAGAAACGATGGATCGAAAACTTGCTCGAAGCACATTACAAGGAGACTAATGCCTATACAAAATAGAGGAGAAATATTTTACTACGCGTTTAAGGCAAATCGATTTCGTCGTCGAAGAAAACAAACTACTGACGTAAAGGATAATGTAAGAACTAAGGTAGAGGAACTCGGTATCTTAAGACACAAGGGAGAGACGTAGTAGATGTATCTCCGTACTCTCTATCGGAGAAGTATAGTCTGCATAGAGGGAAAGAGAATAAGGTGGAATTAGAAAGGCCCGAGAGAAGCGCATGTGTTCGTAATGGGGGAAGATATCTTTACAATATATAAACAGTTACTTACTAGCTGACTCGGCGAACTTCGTATCGCCTAAAAGTCTATGAGTGGCATATTAACATTAGCTAAATTGATTTGGTATTTTATTATCATAATAATAGCTGAACTTATAGTAGTCGATAGAGAAAAAAGTGACAATAAAAGTTTTTGATTGAATGTTATTTATTTAAGTGCATTCGGAAATGCAACATTTTATATATATTGTTTTTAATATATGGGAAAATAATTTTAGATTTTTGAGTGTTGCCTAGCAACCAAAAATAAGAATGAATTCTATGAAATGTCTTAATATAAGATAGAAAATAATATTTTATGCTATTTTGGTACTTGAAAATCACGTTGGAAAACATTATGTCGCAAGAAACCTTCCCAGGAATGTACTAACAATTTCCCAAAGTTTCATGGTGATCAGTTCAGTGGTTTAGTAATGCATAAGGCTCATACATACATAGGCCTACATATATAAATACATGCATACAAACAATCATTCTTATATATGTAGACTATTAAGGAAAGATATAGCCTTTATATATAGAAATTTATATATGTAGTCATATATATATATATATATATATATATATATATATATATATATATATCGTATATGGTTGAGTAATAAAACTTACAATTTAGTTACAAACGATGCTACGACTGTCGCAAAATGACAACAAAATTACGCTGCCCTTTAGACTCGTATGAGATATTGACCTAATTTTATTTTGAAGGTTAAATTTAGTATAGTTTTATATTTTGTTGGTTCTGTATCTTGCTATAGTCAAATGTTGAAATATAAAGGAAACATCTACTTTTAAATGAAAACATTGTACCTTTATAATATTTAATTATTGAGAAAAGTGTAAAATAAAGGGTTGTTTCCAAGGAAACGCTAAATAATGCATCAACAATGCACTAACGGATGTTTAGCCTATTACTTGAAATTAAATGTTTTATAGACGCATATAAGAGAGCAATTTATTTATTTCTGTTTAAAAGATCGTTATTTCTCTGGATTTGATATATCCGTACGTCACTTATAATCGAGTGGTTAACGCGACAGGTGTTAGGCCTACCTCTTCTTGACTTAGAGAATATTTGGAGATTATGTTTAAATAATTTTCAAAAGCCATTTCCTATATTAACAAACATTATTTGATTAAGTGGTAGGTAGACCCTATGGTTGCACACAGCAATTTTTTTATTGTGCGTTGGTTCCATTTCCGTTTTTTCTATGTTGGGCGTTATCAAGCTAGAAAGAATATTACTCAGTTTTATTTATCGATTATTAGAAATATTAATTTGTATTTTCATTATTCGTACTAATTGTGTAATGAATATCATATTTCTGTTTATAGGAAACCAAGGTCAATTGGATTTTAATCAATTTTCTTAAGGGTGTAATTCTCTCACTCTCTCTTTCTCTGTCAGTTTCTCTTTCTTTTTCCTTGTCTGTCTGTCTGTCGGTCTGTCTGTCTCTCTCTCTCTCTCTCTCTCTCTCTCTCTCTCTCTCTCTCTCTATATATATATATATATATATATATATATAAATTCGCAATATGTATTCTTGTGTATTAATAAAGAACATAAGTCAAAATACAAATACAAGAATTATAATTGAATTTACAATTCAAAACTTTTCGTTGGCTAACAGTACCAACATCATCAGGAATGTTAAATATATTTATATATGTTCTAATATGTTCTTTATTTATATATATATATATATATATATATATATATATATATATATATATATATATATATATATATATAAATTCGCAATATGTATTCTTGTGTATTAATAAAGAACATAAGTCAAAATACAAATACAAGAAGTATAATTGAATTTACAATTCAAAACTTTTCGTTGGCTAACAGTACCAACATCATCAGGAATGTTAAATATATTTATATATGTTCTAATATGTTCTTTATATATATATATATGATAAAATATGTTTTCTTGTGTAAAAATTAAAAAATACGAGAAAATAATAAATAGTACCAACATCATTAGGAATAAAAAATCATACTAACGTATGTTAGAATGACTCAACAACAGTGTTGCTATTTCTATTACAATATTGTTAAATTTGTAAATTGCTGCCTTAACATTATCTGTACTGAATATATTATCAAATTTCATATATATTTGTTTCTGCTCATTTATACATATTCATTCTTAAACATTTATGAATTTCTTTTATAAATATCATACTGTCGATATTGGAGAATATGTGCCTTTTTATTATAGCTGTTCATTTGCAAACTGGTTCGCGATCGATAGATAGAAAACTTGTACTAGCCCTATTTAAAAACATTGGTTTTGTAGTGCGTGATGCATCAAAGAACATTGCTTAAAAAGTTCAGGCGTTGCGGTAATTTAGAGAACTGATATAAGGAAAGTTTTTCAAACCTTTATGTAAATTATATGGCTAATATGACAGATCAAATAATATATATAGCGGCGATTCGGCCTTGTCAAGTCTACATTATTTTAATATAAATACTATACCTCATATTATAATGTCTGTGGAACGGTCTTTTGCTTCCTCTAGCTTTCCCCCGCTTATGCTCACCTTTCAAAGTCGTGAGCCAGCTTACTTATGTACAGCTATATCGCAAAATTCGATTTGTAAATTTCAATTTTTTTGTAAGCAAGCTTTGAATTGTATATTGCAATAAAATATTCTTGCATTTGTATTTCTTGTATTTTTTAAAAATATACTCTAAATATGTGTGTAGGCCCATATTTATATATATATATATATATATATATATATATATATATATATATATAGGTCTATATATATATATATATATATATATATATATATATATATATAACTTTACAACACTGTTTTCTTGTATTCACTTATCACTTACACTATAATGTACTTAAACTAGAGTTTTACTTGTTATCAATGCGAGTTAACTTTCGAAAACCTATTACGTGTATTCATTATAGAGCATCTA
Organism: Prosapia bicincta; assembly: GCA_036971475.1. Taxonomy (NCBI): domain Eukaryota; kingdom Metazoa; phylum Arthropoda; class Insecta; order Hemiptera; family Cercopidae; genus Prosapia; species Prosapia bicincta. The sequence goes on along the minus strand of JBAIZL010000006.1, from coordinate 23,019,562 downwards.
TTCGATTTATATATTCATATACACTATTATAAATAATAACAATATAAATAAATAAATATGATATACAATAATAAAAAGAGATATCAATAAATTATTACTGTAACATTTTATTCAATTTTCAATCCTATCGGTAAGTCCCACCTTTGCCACATTTACGTTGGCAAAATAGTTACAACTTGTATCTGTTACTTCTTCCAGTGGTTGGCAACACGCTGGGGGTTAGGCCTATATAGTTTTGTGCACTCGCAGAAATTCTCACCGTTTTCCCACGGTAATGGCGCATGTCTCGATAAACAAGTTTCCCACATTTAAAATCGAGTGACAAAATAAAAGACCACCTAACATACTTCTCAAGTGTCCGCAGGTCGTGACAGGGTGAGAGATTCGTATTGGCAACAAGTAGCCAGGTTTCGGTGTCACCCACTGGACAGTCTCCGTAAAGGCTGAAGGTTTATCCATTGACTGATGTTAACGCACGACGCGATTTGCACAAACTCTGCTGTTGTAAGTGAGATTCACAAGGAACAGAAATTAGAGCGCTGGGAAGAAAGGTAGCACGACGAGTAATGGAATGAAAGGCAAACCCAGACACCAAAATTCCGGCTCGGCTCTGGACTCGTGAATCTAGAAACCTGATCGGTGCCGATAGGTGTTATGCGGCAAGAATGATGAAGCGAGGAACAAAGGATTTGGTTGCTTTATAGTACCTTTAAAGCTGGAGTACGGAAGCCTTGCCGTTTGGAAGGTTCTACTGATGCCGAGTAGTTCTAGAGAAACCTCAATCCTCAGTGTCTGGTTGCAATTCGTTTCGTCCCAAGAGTCATCAGTCCAGGCCTTAGAGTAAGGTCGCGACGCTCTTGCATATTAGTACCACGGATTGTGGTACTAAGCCCTCCTCTCGTGGCGGGAGCACGAGTGTAAGGTTGGATTCGTGGAAGTAGTCATAAGTAATAGATGCTCCACATTAAGGATCTCCTCATTGACGAGGATATAACAGTCTAAAGACAGGTACTCCTTGTCACCATTCTTATTTTTTTACCATCTTTTTTTCTTACATCTTCCCGCATAACACACTTCCGAAGATAACTTCAAAGGGGGCCTGTAATATCAACTATTAGTATAGGGAAGGATTGCGTGTATAGGTAGAACCATGTATGCAGAGTAGTGTACCAGATCTACGGGAACACAAAGAGGTCCTACCAGCGCATCTTATCTATTTCCCGGAAGGTTTTAGGTGATCATTATGGCACTTTCTTCATTTCACCCTACCATCTCTATCCTCTCCCTTTCACCTTCTGTCTTTGCAATCGGACAATGAGTGGTTCGGTTCAGGAATGTCCTGCACCCGGGACTCCTTCGTGTCCTGTACCTGAGGGCTTATTATTCACAAAATACATTTTTGTCCTTCATAGTCTATAATAATAATACTGACTGTTCGTCCTGTACAACCTGCTTTATGGTGGGTTTTTATGTATTACACAAGTATCTATGACGCTATTCTATGTGCTTGTCAAGTAATTGGATGCACATGAGGAAAGCAAGGATAGTTTTATATGTTAATCCAGTAATTTGACTTAACGTTGTCGATATTCATTGTGAAATAAATAAGATTAGAGTTGGACTCCAAAACTATAGAAAGAACTAAGTAAGAAAATTAGTAACAGATCTAAATATCTTCTTATTTGTATCGCCAATAGTATTGCAAAATGTTACCTACATAAAGCGAGTTGTAGATCGTTAACTTCTATCTTCGGACGTGGCTTTATTATATGATAATGCAAAAGCTGTACGTTCCTACTTATTGTAAGAAATTTGCTGTTTTAGCCATAGTTATGTCAAAATATGTAAAGAAAAGTTCAATTTTTTAATCTTTCATTTTGTGAAACGTATTATCTATTTTTAATATTCATAAACTTAAGGAACTGTTCCTAAACATTCAACGACATCAAAATCATTTCTACATATTTTTTTTAAATGACATTTTTCAAAATTTAAAAAATTGCTGTGCATCTCTAATTATATTGTACTTTAAAAAAATTCAAACTGCTTTATTTTAATAAAAGAAACCTACATCTATATACATTCCACGGATAGAAGTCTCTGAGAGACTTGAGCAGGGGAACGGAGGCATCGCGGCTCTAGCAGGAATAAAAATTATGTCATTAATAATCAACAGAACTGAAGAATTCCTGAAAATATAAAATTTTAAAATCCAGCCAACTTGATAGGTGATGGATTCTTTAACGACGCGTCCCCAATAAATTAAAACTTTTTTCGTTAACCGGTTCGTAATCCATGCTAGTTGTCTAAGTCGTTGTTTGTCCATATTTCCTCCAAATGTCTTTGGCTTCCATTTTGGTCACACATACCCTTACAGTTCGTCTCTAGGAAACAGATCATATATTCTATTGTGATGTCCTCTAAGGATGGTCGCGTTGGAACCGGAATGTATATTCAAGCGGTTCTTACCTTTTTGTTTCAACTGTTGCAGGGAAGAAAAAGCATACTAAATATAAATTGTATTATTATGAAACGCAACAAAAACTTAATAAATGCAGAAAAACCAAAGTAGTTGGTTTCCAATAAAAATATATAACGGTGATTTGAATGAATGCATAGAATGTATATTTTGATAGCAGTAGTAAAAAATGATTTTATAAATGTCGATTTTTTAAAAAATATCCGTTTTTAATTTGGACATAAGGTTTAAATTTTTGTACCATTTAGTACATTAAGTTTGAACTCTGCAGTCTTAGGTAAACTTTTAGTCGGCATTCACAAGAACGTCTCCTACACACTGTGTTTTCAACGTAAAGTATTGTGCCAAATGCAGTGCAGTTATATATTAGGATCGACCACTATATAAATGTCACCAGTTCATAACAGATAAAACTCCGAGTGAGTATATAAAGAAGTGCATTCGCCATTAAAATGTAAATATTTTACAGACCGAGTTTCGGCTGTCATCTGTGACCGATCGGGGCTGCAACAATAAAACGCCGAGATCGACTTTCCAAATAAGTACCACCAGCAGTGGTCCTGCGAAATAGCTTAAAATTAAGCTGTACTAAGAAATGTTTTATAGTACTCAGGATGGGCTCTCGTCCCCTTTATTGCCCAAGAATATAAAGAGTCAGTTCATAAATTAAAACTGGCTCAGATGGGCCGAAACTTTGGTGATTCTTCTTTGTATGTGGATGGAATACAGTCTGGCACAAAGTGAACGCTTTCTTAATCCAACAATTTAGGTTTATTGATATTATAAAGTAATATTTTTGAAGTGAATACATCTTTCCGCTGTGTGTGACTATGTTTTGCACGCGAGACAAATCATTTTATCCGTCACGCCTCATTCCGAGCCGCTCTTCATCACTTCTCTTTAATTTAGCCCAAATCACATGATAACATATGATTTCAAACAGCTGATTTTATCTTATACGTTTTGTTGTAGAACAGATGTTTTAGCATTCACGTTCTGTAACTTTATTTATTGTACATTATTAAGTTTAAATTTGACTATAAAATGTTTCTTATCAGTTAATAGATATATTAATTAAAACAACCTCTCACCACAAATTCAACAAATTTTATTTTGTTGGTATAATACCAGAGAGAGAAACTGTTAAAAATAAATATATTAGTTTACCCTTTGATAAAAATTTAACAAAAGGCCTAGAAAAAGTTTTTAAAGAAGTAAATTTTAAAGTAGCATATAAGAGCCAAAATAGCCTTAAAAATCTCTTAGGTAACCCAAAAGATAAAATAGAAACATTGGATAAGTCAGGGATTTATAAAGTAACTTGTAATTCATGTGAAAAGATTTATATTGGTCAAACTAAACGAAAAATTTCCACTAGATTCAATGAACACATTAGTCATATAAAATTTCAAAGGCCAGAGAAATCAAGTGTAGCAGAACATTTCTTAGAAACTAATCATAACTTAGATATAAATAACCTTAAATTAATTAAAAATGTTAAATCAAAAAATATGTTAAATAGTTTCGAAAGTATGTTTATTAATAAATATGAAACTAATAAATTATTAAATTCTGACAAAGGGCCTATCCCGAATTCCCAATTGTATCTATTAGTTAAGAGATAGTTATAGTTTTAATTGTTAAATGTGTAAATTTAATAATTACTGTAAAATTCAAAAATAATGTAACGGTAACTCCTTCTGTTAGACCAGACCTAGTTGTTACTCGTAACATGATTGGTCGGATAGTGTAGGGGGCGTGGCCAAGGAGTTCCCGTTGCTTATAAATACGCATAGGTTTAGCTGTAAGTTACTTATTTGTAAAAATACCTCTGAAGATGATTACTTTGTAGTCGAAATGTACATAAGGTTAAAATAAAATTTGTTGAATTTGTGGTGAGAGGTTGTTTTAATTAATATAAACATTTACGCCACAGTTGCTTTAAGTTGTTGTAGTTAATAGATATATTCATTTATTTCAATAAATCTTATAATTAATACAATAAAATGGCGAGTGTATTAATTTTATTCTAATTTTTTAAAATGATAAACTTCTTCATTTGCGTCTGATTTTTTAAAAACACATTTCCATTAAATTTGTAAAATAAAATATTTATTCAGTACATTTTCCATATCTAATACATTTTTTTTATGAACTACATTCTTCTATTACAAACTACTCTATTAAAACCTCTGCACTCGTGCATTCTGTTCTATTACTAATTCTAGCAAGTTACTCCCTCTAGTACCTCTATGAATGAAGTATATACCTCTTTCGGCCCAGCCTTACTGACTGCCACGTTGTAACTACTTTTAAAAAACTAACAAAAGAAAAAAAACAATTTCCGTTTTATAGATACATCGAACGTTAAATATGGTTCTAAAAATACTTGTAACTCAATATTACTCTAGTAGAATCTTGGGATAAGTTTAAATAAACAATCTCTTTGCAAATTGGTTCCATGCAAATTTATAAAATTCAAATGTTTTATCCTGAAGAATTTGATATTGACAAGGACCGACCTGGACTAGATGAAGAGATACACATTGCCGCTGTAATAATTAAAGACCTGGTCAATTTGTGTAAAATTGTTTGCTATCTCCTAATAGGACTACTCGATGGAGAAAATCCATTACTGACAAGTTGCGTTCCCTTAAGGTTTAAGTCCAAGAAAGTTTTCCCGAAATCGTCAGATGTTTGCGCTAACAAGCTCTAGTGTAGGTGACGGTTGCATAACCTATACATAATCGTTAGAAAACCAGTTCAAATACCTACATTTAATGAACTGCTTAAATGGAAATCGAACGATAAAATATAAATCCTTTTTTAGTTTATAATTTACAATCCGTGTGACCAATAAATATTAGCTTTATATAAATCTATTTTGCTATGTGCATAACAGTTTGCATAACCATTAGGCTCTCCTTGAAAAGCTACTTGCTACCTAGCGTTAACAGAAACGTATCTAATAAATGCAATTAATAAGTTTTGATTGTTTTTTACCGCCGGAAGTTCGACAGTTAAAAATGTGTTTAGTCGCGTGTGCCACTTTTTGGGGATGTGTAAAGCAACATAAATTTAGAGTCATAAGAACATTTCTTGTCGAAAAGATTTCCGAAAGCAAACGCAGCGTTTATAATAAAATCCGTCCAAGAGTTGTCTTCGTATCCATGTAATGGCTATTTGGAGGTTATGTTTAATAATTTTTAAATGAAAATAATTATATTTTCCTGAGTGTTGTAGGCTATATGTTCAATTATTCAAGTAATAACGCATGATTTCATACAACAGCTGTTTACTTATCCATATAGAGGTTATTTGGAAGTTATGTTTAATAATTGTAAAATGAAATTTACCATATATTCGGAAATATTGAAGTTATAGTTTTATTATATCAAGTAATAACACCTGATTTCATATAACAGCTGTTTCTACTTGTCACATTAAAGATTATTAGGTTATATTTTGTTATTCAGTTATATTTATCATTTTATAATTAAATAAATCTCATGCACTGATAATGAACAGTGGATTTTTGAAGAGAAGCCTGTCTATTCAAGGTATTATTTTTAAGAATTAAGTTCAAAGGATTTCGTGAAACCGACATTTTTAATCAGTCAGCTGTTATAACATCTGTGTAAATCTATTGACTACATTTTCATTGAAGTTTTTTTACTTTTGCTGGGTAGTACCACATAAATATATTTTATTGTTAAAATATATTAGTAATAAATTTTACACTTACACACACAAACACACGCACGCACTCACTAACTTTAAATATGACTGAATATCTTTTCTGTTCAGGAGTAAGTGTCTCCAAGTCTTATGCTTTTTTTAATACTTTTGGAACCATTTTTTTCAAAAGAAATTATAACGTATAAAGGTAAAAACAATAATCAGCCTTATTATAGTTTAAACAAAACTGCTGTATCATTAACGATAGCGTCATTTTCTTTGCTCCAACTACAAATGACATTGAAAGATCAATTTCACAATAAATAATTACATAATAAATGGAAACGCTTTATTTCGCCCAAATAATCAAAGAAATTGGAAAGAAACTTCAATGCCGTGAACGATAATCAATAAAATATATGAATGTCATAATTCACTTTTACTCTAACGGCTAAATTTGACGGACATTTTCCAAAAGTCTTGTTCGTCTGTCTTCATCAGCTGGGCATGTTTATACTTGTCACATAAACCCTCATAATTTTAGTAAATAAACGTAATTGGCGACTATAAACTGAATTTGTAGAAATTACAATGCTCTTGGATAGGATAATGAGCGTCGGTATCATTTCAACATCACCAATCAAACAAAACCGTCATTTCCCTTGTGCATACAGTTTGACCTCTAATTAAAAACAAGAAAATTGTACAAAATAAGATGACGACTTCCTGTTTTTTATCGTCGGTACAAGATGGCGTGCGACCGTGCCGTAATTAGAACGATTGCTACAATTACACAAGGATAGCTAGCCCTGACAAGTGGCAGACATGCTCTGCACCGCGCTGGCCATCTTTAGTTTTTATTTGCATTCTTGTAACCACGCATATGTACAGAAGGCCGTCATCTTCCTCTTGTAACACTGGGCTGTCGTTTCATTAAAGTTGTTTCCTTGTTTTTACGTTCAATTATGATTTATTTACATCTATTTTATTGTTTCGTAATCTCTGTAATCAATGGAATTAAAATATCTCGTAAGAGGTGGAGGAATGCGAGATATGGCGGCAGTTCATACCCTTTTTGTATTGTCTTTTAGTATTTCCGACTATGTTTAAGACCAATTTTTGTTCTTTGTTGATCAATTGAAAATTACTTCTACATTTTTTTAGTAGTTTATTTACCAAGTGAAAAATTATTTCAGTTGTAACGCCTTTATCTAGTCAACTTTAGGACGCTGGAAAAATTAATTGTAAATTAAAGAAAGTAAATGGTATTTGTAAGTATTTAGTAAAGGTTGAGTCTTTGCAAAGTGTTGTAAGAAAGGTCTGGGTAAACGTGGCGCAGACAAAGAAGCAAATTAATGATCAGAAGAGGGTTCTAAAAAAGGGAGAGAGCAGGGTGAATAGATATAGTTTTAGGGGATGGGTTCTCAAACTGGGGAGGCGCGAGAATAGTAGTAAATAGAAAATAGCAAGATAAATTCTCATTTAGTTGAAATTTAGGAACCAAATTTAACAAAATTTAAAACTAAACCTACACCTCAGGTGTTTTTTCCTTAGGTAATCTTATTGACCATGATGTTCAGAAAATTAAAATGAAATGTTTGCATTTATAAAAGTGATATGAGTAAAGGTTGTGCAAATTTTGTCAACTTGAAATTGAATCAACATGTCAGCTTTAAAAGAATAACACTGTAGTACAAAAAAAACGCGAAAGGAATGTTAGGCGTTCAGTGTGGCAACAGCGTCACAATTTGCAAATCTTCATTTTGGATAAAACACTTGAAACTGTATTAAACTTGTCTTTTTCAAGCTCCTACTTGTGTGAAAAAACATTTTTAGGACTTTTCGCAATAAAAACAAGATGTTGGAACTGTTTTCATGTACGTATTTATTATATAGGTATATTATTCGTTACTTTTTCATACGGCTACACTATTTATTTATAGTGTAAAGTGGAGGGGATTTGGGAGGCCTTCATTTTAAGAACAGGGGGCGTGGTACCAACAGTTTTTCATTGCAGTACTTTAAAATAAAATTATATTCCTTATAGGTCTTAGGTTTAGCCCTGGAGTTGAGATCAGCGGTTAGGCTTATCCCTAAAAAGAATTCCCCGTCCCGGATTATCCTGCTATAACCAGTGTCGCCTGGTTGTCTTAGTATGAGGATATGATTTTTTGTATAAAACATAATGTTTCTATATAAATCACTTATTTGAAACCTACTAAAAACGTTATTGAAAATGCTACCAAACTCGGCTATCTTGTGTTTTAAAATAGACTTGCAGTATATGCTCATTAGGAGGTGCGTACTTTGCTTTCCTACATAATTAATTTTAAAGCCTGAACTCATAATTCTTACTGTATTTCAATCAACTAAGGATAAAAATATGTTCCACAAATTAAAATTATTGTCAGCCATCAATACAAGTTATCAGTTAGAGTATTTATTATATGTAGCTAAAATGATAATAAATGCGTTGGCAGCATAGACGAGTTTGCTGTCATTTTCATAACGTTTTTGGTTAGTTCAAATAACTATTGAAAATAATCTTATTATGTTTCGATAAAAGGTAGGTCCTCTTTGTAAGTCAACCCATATGTGTCTCATTGACAAAACAGCTGCGAGCGGGGAGGGTATATTGTGGTTGGCAGGTACTTCCGGCTCCAGGGCTCAACCCAGACCTTTACGGAATAAAAGTTCAAAGAAAATTATATCATTTTCCAATACGCTACCGGTAAATGTAATTATATAATACACTGACCTATTAATGTATTTAGCTATATTTATGAATAAAGTTCATTTAACGAAACTACAAACATTTAAAAATGTAACATATTTTAAATTTAAATTAACATATTTGTTATACAAATTTAAAATCATTGTTTTGAAATTATGAAAAATAATTTCCCCTTAGGCCTATTTGAAGTATAAACTAAAGCGGGTTGTGCTACAAATGTAATGATGGTGTTTGGAATTCGTGATGGGAACACTAACCTTTCTCTTTATTAAAAATTTCTTTCTTAAATGAAATACGTGGAGAAAAATGTCTTCAAGTCCTTAGAAAGAGCCATGGTGAAACTAAGAATGAACATCGATAGTCGATGTTATATCAGTTCCATCCAGATGCTTTTGCCATTGATAGTAAACGTTGTAACCTCAGCGTATTTATATAATTTGTAATTACTTTTGGGGATATTAACTGATATGACATTTTGCCGTTAGTTGTAGCTAACATTTCCACTTACTTTTTACACTTATACTATCGTATTATTCAAGTACCCACATACTTTAAAGTTCTGTAATTCGGGTTTGTTCTACGTTTGTGAACTCTTAGAATGTAGATTATTCGCTAACATAAATTATAACTTGCTAACGATTCTAAAGAAAATTACCAAATTATTAAATTTATGATTTATAAAGTAGGCCTATTAAACCTTACTGAAGAAACATCCGAAAAATCATCGATGTTTTAGAATGATAGACTTCGAAATTAGAGACATCGATGGTCTTGTTTAAGGTACCCTCTTTGTATATGGTACGCCAGGGAAATGTCATCTGGCTAAACTTTAGCATAAACTCCTTTCCTTCGAGCTAGCTCAGCGATGTTTACCATCATTAACTTAGTCGTATAAATATTATCTGGATATACGTTTTTGTTTATAGACCTACGAATACCATGTTTTTTTTTATTCAGGCAATGCTGGTAAAATTATGACTTTTTGCCTTACAACTTAAAGAGAAATATTCAAGCTTTAATTTGTGAAACCCCTGACTTTGATCGTCTGTACAGACAGCGCCCGAAACTTCCTTTCCTTTCGTAGCATAAAAATACTTTCCGCCGGTGATTTCAATTCTCCAATTTCACCACCAAATGGTACGTTAAAGTCTCCACGCAATTGCGAAACAGCGTGTCCGCGTGTAAAATGCCTCCACACTGAAGGCTAGTATGTGGCCGCAAAGGAAATACGTTAAAACGGTAATGATTTATTATACAAAAGTCGGACGTGGCTTCTGTCCCCGTAACGAGAACAGGTTTCACCATAGTTGTAATTGGTTTCGAAGATGTGCAACCTTCCATTTTCAGTTTATCTCGGCTGAATGCAAAACTGTGCGCGAACACTTCGGAATTCGCGACCAATTAACAAAAGAAACAATTTTAATGCGATCCCTAATTCAGTCGGATCGCAATCTGCTGTACAAGATAAACGCTGCTGCGACATTCGTCTTGACCAGTGCGATAAGCATCGCTTGTTTATACCTACTTTGTAGCGTTTAATATTAATGGAAACTAATTGAGCCTACGAAGGTAATAAATATCGCTGCTGGTATTACTGTGAATTTACTTTCAGCAGTAATGTTTCTGTACAGTTCCGGCGCCGTCAGCATCCGTTCGCCTTACAGACCACCTGGCGACGTTTACCCACGTTGTACAACTTCAAATTGTTAATGACGCTAACTTACCATTATACCTATATATACAGGTTTACAATGATCAAGATCATTGCATTTTCCGCTAATGCTTAGTGAGTAGATGTAGAGTGAGTCAATCTGCAGTAAGTCAATATGGAGTAAGTCGATGCGGAGTGAGTCGATATGAAGGTAGTCAATGTGGAGTGTGTCGATCTGGAGTGAGTCAATGTTAAGTGAGTCAATGCGAAGTGAGTTGACGTGAAGTGAGTCAAGACGGATGAGTTAATGTGGAGTGAGTGAACACGGAATGAGTTAATGTGGAATGAGTCTATATGGAGAGAGTTAACGTAGAGTGGGTCAATGTTGAGTGTATTGATCTGGGGTGAGTCAATGCGGAGTGAGTCGATATTGAGGGAGTCAATATGGCGTAGGAAATAAAGAGGGAGCCAATATGGAGTGAGTCAATAGGAAGAGAGTCAACGTGGAGTAAGTCGATGTGAAGTGAGTCAACGCGGAATGAGTCGATGCGGAGTGAGTCAGTATGAAGGGAGTCAATTTGGCGTTGGCAATAAGGAGGGAATCAATGTGAAGTGAGTCAAGGCCGAATGAGTCGATGCGGAGTGAGTCAATGTGAAAAAAAACTTCACGCGGCGTTGAGGCGTTTGTCCTTCTAGTATGACGAGCCTTTAACAAAAATATAGCCTACTTGGTTCCTAGCAAAATAAAATCAAGTTGATGAACTCTCTCCCAAGTCGTAGACAGTGTAGACTAGACAGATCAACAACGTGAAACTAAGTGAAATTACTATTCTTTATATATTTAAATTTTATAGAATGTCTTTCAGGTGAAACAACCTTACAGGGAAACAAACGATTTACACTTTATTTCGCACTTTTTGAAACTCAGAGCCTCTCTATAAAATAATAAAATACCACGTTAAAATACATTACAGTGGACCTGTACTACAATTTAGCCTAAATCTATCTGTTGAAAGAAAAGGAAGTGTCTCAACTTCAGCCAGATGTGTGAGAGTTTCCTAGTTTTCCTAGAGAATTCTTTTTTATAATTGTTTGGTTTTTGTTGTTTCAGAGTAATAGTGTTTGCTACATCTCCTGGAAGACACTGTGTGATTGCAAAAAGTAAAGGGGTAAACTGAGTCAATGCAGTTTTTGTTTGGTGAGTCAGCTGTTTTTTTTTAATTCTTACATTTTAGGTCTCGGCATCGTTTTAGGGTTCTTTCTATATCGTCAGGTAATTTAATATGTTATTGGAATCAAAATGAATATCAGTACAGTGGCGATAATGGCGATACAAATGTCAAAATAATTCAAATATATTCAAAGGGTTTATGAGAGATATAATTTGGAATATTAAGAATGTGGGGAAATATTAAGAATGAGGTAAAATATCGGGAAATTATTAAGGGTGAGGTAAAATATTAAGAATGTGGGAAAATTATAAAAGTGACGGACAATATTAAGGTTGGAGTGAAATATTAAGGACGAGGAAAAATATTAAGGATAATAGAAAATATTAAAATTGAGGGAAAATATTAAAAGTGTGTATAATTATTAAGGATGTGGGAGAATATTAAAAGTGACGGAAAATATTAAGGTTTGAGTAAAATATTAAGGACGAGGAAAAATATTAAGTATGTTGGAAAATAATAAGGCTGTGGGAAAATAAAGTCCGAATGAAAACATCAAATGGAGGGAACATGTTTAGGATGTGGGAAAATATTAAGGATGATCGTACTTATATTTGTAATTGAAATGTTTTTTCAAGTAGCTTCAACTTACCACATTCTACTTGCATCGCTATATACTTACAAGGCTACCTTTAATGCTTTCCCTCATCCTTAAAGGAGTTTAAGGATTACATTCGTTGGAACGACAATATTTCGATTACCCTCCCACGGAGGCATAGATGTCAAGATCGAATATCCTCATACTTTATTAAAAAGTTGAAAACACAAGCCCAGACGCTGACAAATAAGGGCGCTTGGATGAGGAAACACCAGGAAAGGAAAGGAATCTACATAAAACACAAGCAAATAGGAGAGCAACGGAACTATCGTGAAATACTATTTAGAGCACTAAAGAGGGCAATAATAATGGCGACCTTGAACGTGTTATATACAACAAATAAGAAACCTACTAATATATAGATGCACAAAGTATGGGCGGGACAAAATGTACACATCGGAGACGAGACACAGTTAGGCCTGTATCGATGAATATGACTGCGTTGCTTGTCAACACGTTTGTTAATGAATAATTACTATTTTTGTGTTCGAAACGCGTCTAGCAAAGTGTTTTATATAATTGAGCATTTTGATTAGGCGCATTAGCATTAGTATGTATCTCTCCACTATTCCAGTTCGGCTTAATTGACTCACGACAGGAAATAGCGTTCATGCGCGCTCGCAGCTTCTTTAATAAGATATTAAAATTCTGTTATATTTCGCATGAATTTATTTTGTTATAAAAAGAGGCGAAGTTTATCGCTTGTAGAAGGGGAATATATAATCCGGTGCTAATAAATATGTTGTGTATAGTAATGGCCAGAGCGCCATGAAAATATTTAGACTTAACTAACTTTATTAGCCTGACTTTGCCAAAGGCAGTCGTAAAGTAGAAAGCCAGCCTGGTTGAACATTGTTATGGTCTTAAGGACGCGATATTCTTAAACATATAAAGCTTAAAATCATAGCTGTAAACCTATTTAATATTTATGTATTGGATTCCATCTGCAATCGTACATCTGCACTATTTGGCTTGAGGAATGAAAAAATATTCTTTGCCTAGAATCACATTTATTCCATCGGCAATGAATAATGACGTGAGAGGAAATGTGCGTATAAAAACTGTATAAGTTATGGCACTTTCCAACGGAATGGAAAAAACGTAGTCAATGTTTTCATTAAAATCTCTAAAATTTATTGATTTAAAATATTTAACGAATTGAAAGTATTTTGATTTTTAAAAATTGTCTGACTCGAACAGAAACTTTCACTAAAAAAATCTAATAAAAGTATTTATTAAATATTATAATTCGTAATTGTAATTTATTGAAATATAAGTTAGCCAGCGCCCCCCTCCCCCCGGCATCTCAACGGCGTTTCTCTCTCGCCTTCATGTACAAAATACGTTTGCAAAAACGTTGCTCTCTCTTCACAATCTGTTAAACTATCTTGTAACTCTGGTTGAAAGTATCTCCAATAATCCGACATCTATTCAAGGATGTTTTTCAATTACTCTAATAAATTCATAAATAAGAAAGTTATATTTGCTTCTGTAGCGTCATGGATTTCTATTGCTCCCCACTTAACTTATTATAAATTTATATCGCGTATATTTTTGTGTTGTTATTGTAATTGAACATTATTTATTCATTTTATTTGGTCATTATTTTTGGGTTTTTATAAATTAAATTCGGTTGTTTTTTGTTTATTTTAATTTATTTAAGGCTCGTTTATATTAATGATAGTAATTTAAATATTATTATTATTATTATAAGCCAAAGAAAAAAAGTTTCTTATAAAAATATACAATTTAATACTACATTATATTTATTTAAACGTTTTTAATGATTCAAGTTAGAAAAATCATCACAAAAGCTCCAGTTTTGTCCCAGTTTTGTACGATGTATTACACGATGGTACAACTTACATGATTGCTTTCCTGTGCCTTATATTATGTAAGGCAGATATAGAAGGCGCCGTCACCCACAATCGGAGTTATGACATGGTTTATTTATTATTAACATTTAACCTAACAGTTTTTATTTTTACTATAAAGATAGATATTTACATAGCCTAATTAACTTACCGAAAATTAAACAGCTGATCGCCTTCGTTAGCCAATAGCAACAGCCGTTCTATGACAACGTTGTAAAAAACGCCATAAAATAATTTTTTCGCATAATCCCTTCTTACCACGCCTCTATATTACCAAACGAATGTCCCCTCCCGTGCTTGTTATATTTTAGGCTGTACCTTTATTATAGATCAGTCATTAAGGACATCGTTTATAGATATAGATATTATTGTATTGATTTAAAAAAATATTTTTAAAGTCCTTCTATTAGCTCCTGATATATATCTTATACAAATTTTCAATCGTTAATGAAATATGTTTCTATTCAACCAATCTAGTTCAAATACATATTTTTAAACCTCTAGTGGACGGCAAGTGATGTAAATACAGTTTTTTCAAATATTTATTCAATAAATTAATTATAGAAATTTGGGGTCTAAGTCGGATTCGAACTTAGTATCTTCATATTCAAAGTCAGGCACGTTTGGAATTGAGCCAGCTTTCCCATAGCTAGACTGTGTCTCAAAGAAGTATATTCATGGGGTTTTGCTCCCATATGGTTCTCATTGAAACCTCCATTGTACAACCTTAAATTGTTGCCATGGTTACCACACAATATCGTAAGTGCTCAAGGATTAAGAATGAATGAAAAAAATAAAATAAACAAACAAACTGGATTAACGGTATGATTAATTAAGATTCACCGAACGTAATGGACTACAAAATTCAAATATTCGTAAAGTTTTATATACAGAATTAAAAAACTGTATTAAATATAATAATGGAGATAAATATTCAATGGGGTTTTATTAAGAATAATATTGAAGCTAGAGAATAAAAAAAAGCAATTTATGATTATTTAAACACTCGAAATATGTATTAAATAAATGTTAAACCAGTTAAATATCCGGTCAGAGAAGTTTATTTGACTCAATATTCAAACGGTGTATCATTAAAAAGAAAGCTTTAGATACAATATTGAGCTAGAATTATAATGGTAAATTATTAGGTATAATATTGAGGTCAGAGAATTAAAAAGAAAATCGTCAAGTATAATAAGTGGAGCTAGAAAATTAAAAAGGAATTTATCAAGTTTTAAAATTATTAATATACTCATCCTCATTTCTGTTAAGAATATTTCTATATGTTTGAGTACAGTTTACTACCATTCCTAACGTTACGATCTTCTCCTCTGTTGACGTGTTTCCACGAGAATATTGAAACTTTAGGAATAGCAGAAAACTGTACTCAAACATACACTATTAAGTTTTATTTTGGAATTAGAGAATTAATTAATAGTATTAAATATAATTTTGAAGAGATAATTAAAAAGAATTAATAGTATACTTATTGAAGGCTGTTTCAACCAAAACTGTCGAAATTTATAATAATTAAATAAACTCAATCCCTAACTTCAAATTACGTTTCCACTAAAATATGTGCATTTTGTTTGCAAAGCATCTAACCTCAAATATACCATATACAACTCAGTATGTAGGCAGGTTTTCATTTTAAACCTATGAAGATAATTGTTAATCAACTGAAAGTAACATAAAGTCTAACAAAAATATAATTTATGGTTAGGGAATACTTTTATTTATTTATTCATTATTTTATGTTGCTTCCTGGTTGAAAAATTGTTAGTATATATATAGAAAAATACTAGATACATTATGTATGTAAGAACCTCCCCTACATATCCTATGCTTCCTACAGCGTGAGCTGAAATTCCGTTAACGTTGTCATTCCTTTAATGGCGCTCTAGCGTAATGAATTATTTATTAATGAATATATAAATTTCGCGTGTTTCCCCATGTTTCACTGCACAAACCAGAGCAAAGTCTAGGAGCGTGACCGCGCTGTAGCTAACACGGACAATAAGACAAAGAGTTGTAGGGTGGAGTAGGTGGGTACGTCGTGGGAGTATGATCAGGACGCCAGGGAAATTAGCGTCACAGAAATGGCATTAATATTCTTTGCACAGAAAAATATCCGTTTTATCTCTAGCCATATCTGCATAGATAGATTCAATAGGTGAAGGGGTTTTAGTATCGACTGGGAGTGTATTTTGTCGAGTTTGATCCTGGTCGTAAAAAAAACAATTCCTGAATAAATCACAGTTAAAAGTCCTCAATTGATCTGGGCGCTTTTTTGTAAGCATATTTTCGTTGAAAAACATGACGTTGCATCGAATTTAATTGCATTTAAAATTGTTTGGGGGCATTTTAATTACAACATGGATTAATTTTAAAAATTGTTATTCTTATATATATATATATATATATATATATATATATATATATATATATATATATATATACTATAATATGTAATTTTGTGTATTAATAAAGAAATAAAACAATTTACAAATACAAGAACAATTTATTGAATTTACACTTCAAAGCTTTTCGTCGGCAAACAGTACCAACATCTTCAGGAATACTAGAGACTTAAAATCAACCATACAATCAAAATGTACGCTCAAAATCTTGGATACTTTCATTGAGATCAGTGATATCTAATATGGCTGACATCTGCCTTTTATGGCTTTTAGAAATTCCAATGTTATAAGGCATTGGGTATGTAATCAGATCTTTTTAAGTAAAGATATCAAAATATAACAAATATATAGAAATATTTAAATATATATTTTGATTAGATAAAATTCTATATTTTGATATAATTTTAAATGTTGTTTTAAAAAAGTAGTTTTATAATTTTTCAATTATTGTAAGATTTTTACAACATTCTATACATTTAAAATGTCAACAAAACCATTATTAGCAGAAACAAAGTCTGCTTTTAACTTGAAGTGAAATCATAACACCCGGATCAGTCGTGCGCTTTCTAATTATTTCTTGTTCTATTTTTATTTAAAAAATAAAATAATTTTTGTTGTAAAATTCTTCAGATCGAGATTTGGAGTTTACAAATTTTAGTCGAATTGCGAAAACCAATGTGTTTATATCTGATTTTAACTATCCGAAATTCATTGGTTAGAATAATTAGGTTATGTTTATATAACACACATTATCAAACGCTTTTTCAACTGTCTGGCAAGGTTTCCGGAAGCATACGGCCATTCGTCCACCGGCGCAACGCAACTGTTATCTGACTTTAAAAATGTCACATGAGCGTTGGAATGGAAGTGGTTTTATGGACAAGTGGTTGGACAAGTGATATTGCATTGAACCTAGCGACTGCAACGACGGGGGTGACTGCAACTCGAGGTGTGATCAACTCGCAAACAACCAACGCCAAATCGACTGGCTTGTCAGTTGCCGACTATCGTACGACTAACTTTGAACTTTCAACATAAGAATTTATCCCTGTATAGGTTATTAGCTAGGGCAAATCACTACCAAATACTTTGTTGTAAATTAATGGAAGCTGGGGAAAGCACCCGTGTATATACAACTACGTTTTACCGAAATATTTAAATAAGATGTTACTTATTATTCAAATAATGCTTTTCTTCCATTGAGATACATCTAGCCCTGTTTGTGTCCTATCCGATTATAGGACGAAGTGCTTTGTCCAGCTCGTTGAACAGTTCCTTAGACATACCCTATAAAAGCCTCTGAACTTTGCTTCCTCTTTTAGAAGTTTTTGGTCTACAACATAAGCTGAATTTGATTGACTTTTTTTTAACGAAAGGACGAACCCAAAATCTACGTTTTCTCTTTTAAAGACTCTGCAGATACCAGTACGCTACAACGACACTACTAGGATGCACACGGGTCGCTATTCTGATGCAGGCAGACTGTCTTGTAAGGTTGGGACATCGAAAAGCGATATATCGAAATATAGGTATATCGGAGATATTTTCAGATCGATATTGTCATATCCGATATATCGGAAACATCAATGTTTCGAGGCGATATATTTACACTTGAAATATAAACCAGTAAACTAATGCAAGTTCGTTGCACCAGTGGCCAAAGCGCAAGCAACGCAACTCCCTTTCAACTATCCTAAACGAGTTGGTTGAAGTCGGATTACAGTTACAATGGACCGGTGAACGAAGGCCCCTAAAAGTCATCTTCCGTTTCCGGTTTTTCTGAAGTACATCCCAGAATGTCTGGTTCCTTTAAAGTACTTTGTTACTTTACAAAAACAACTGGCCACTGTCCAGGTGGTTTTCGTTGCCCAGACCCAGTTCCCATGGATCTTTATCTAGATCTCGAATCTAATTCCATCCATTTTTTTTGTTTTGTTGAGGGAATATGAGAAGATTCACATAGAACTAGTGATTAGTCTTCACGCACCAAAATGGCCATTAAAGCCAATCTCTTGCGGAACATTTAATGCTTCGTCGTGTCGGTGAAGCTTTAGTTGTGGTTCTACCTTCTCTTAATCAAGCATATGTTGCCCATTACAGGCCTTGGTTTGCTGAATATCTGTTACTGTAAAAGCCCTCATGGTGGTAAATCTTAGATTTTACTAGTAAACTGTTGGTATTACCAACTGGAATTGGTAAATGCGAGTATTATGTAGGTTTCAGAACTTTACTATTAGTGTTTGGGAAATGACGGTTCGTAAATTTTGGTTGTGAGGATAAAACAATAGTCTTTCTTGATTATTTTTCTCTTTAGTAACAAGTGCTTTTATAAAGGTTAAGTTGGTAAGGTTGAGTAAGATTTACCATATCTCTTGGGGTAAAACCTAAGATATACCGAGTGTATGTTGGTGGAAGTTCGAAATGAACGATGATCACAGAAGCGTTTGAACCTTTATTATGGAAAGTAGTTGAATATTAGGATTTGCAGGAGAATTATAAGATTTACCAATATAGGGGCTTTTACAGTATCATACAATGCGTTATAATACTAATCAGGTTACAATTATAAACCTAAACAAGGATCAGAACTGCCTAAAAAGGATCAGGGAACAAGCAAAAGTTCCCTAACAATTCACCAAAGCTCCACCAATGGAATGGCCTTACAACTGTAAACACAGATCATTAGTGCATAAAAACGGAAACAGATTCGATTCCAGTTTTCTTTTGAAATCTTTCTCCTTATGTATATACATCCTTCGTATCATGGCTTACTTCACTAAGGACTTTAAGGACAAATACTGCCTTCGTATCGTGGCTTACTTCAATAAGGACTTTAAGGATACATACTTCCTTCGTATCGTGGTTCAATTCAATAAAGACTTCAAGGACAAATACTGCCTTCGTATCGTGGCTTACTTCAATAAGGACTTTAAGGATACATACTTCCTTCGTATCGTGGTTCAATTCAATAAAGACTTTAAGGACAAATACTGCCTTCGTATCGTGGCTTACTTCACTAAGGACTTTAAGGACACTTACTTTCCTACGTATCGTGGCTTACTTCACTAAGAACTTCAAGGACACTTACTTTAATGCCTATCGTGGCTTACTTCACTAACGACTTTAAGGACAAATCCTTCCTTCGTATCGTGGCTTCCTTCAAGGACACTTACTTTCCTGCTTATCGTGGCTTACTTCACTAAGGACTTTAAGGACACTTACTTTCCTACGTATCGTGGCTTACTTCACTAAGGACTTCAAGGACACTTACTTTAATGCTTATCGTGGCTTACTTCACTAAGGATTTTAAGGTCAAATTACAGACAACTAAAGCGTTAAAATCACTAAACATTTTATTATTTCATATAAGAATTTAAAATTGTACAAACATTTTTTTTTTAAAGACATTCATTCGGAATATGATAAAACATTCTGCTCTGACGTGTGGACAGGTCTATTTCGTGTGTCATGGACAGTCTCTAGCATCAATATATTAATTATATATCCTTAATAAATATCCTCTACAAATCTTACTTTGTACATTTCTCTTTAAATTATAAACAGCAAGATCACTAAATCTAAACATTTCTTAACCTAGCGTTCTATATATACATTACTTTACACAGTAAACATGTTGGTAAAATAATTAAAATTGCAATTTTAATCATGACTAGTGCCAGTATAAGCACTTATACATCGGTTATGGTAACAAATTTATGATTTTTATAATAATAGTTGCATAATTGTACTCAAATCATACGCTACAGCTGGTCTTAAAGCATCACTAGCCTGTTCCGTATTGCTGTTTCCTTATAAAGTTTGTCCTTAGTAGTCTGTGATCACAGACTACGGTATAAGATCACAAAATATTTTCATTCAATGAAAACTTCACCATTGTACACATCTTTCAAATTGTCATACATTTATATATTCCACTGTTAAAGTTAAATGTAATAAAAACTGTGATTTTCCTTCGTAATTTCATTACAAAAAATATCTATGCACCAATTATATAAAATGAAAATATCACAGAACAAAACAAACTGTAGAAGTATTTTTAAAATATTTAATCTTTTACAAATTAAAATGGAACATATTTATTTTTGAAGTTGTTTAAGATAACTTCAAATAATGTGCAAAGAAAAGATATTTTGTTTTTTGTTTACACTTCGTGTATAAAAACATATCTAAAAGCTAGAACAATATTTTCAACAGAATATTAAATTATGCAAAATTACTGTAACAACATGACTATTCAACATCAACATTCATTGATTATTTTCAACGAGCGACATGTTTGTCATTTACCTCGTACATTGCGAAATATATAAACTATAAAAAAAATAATTAACGTTTACTTATCAAGTATAATTTTCCATTTTCATATTCTGTTAGTGGTAATTATTAAATTTTTGTTTATAAATAATTTGAAATTATAAGAGAATTGTAGATTGCCGTGCATTAAAATCTTTCTTAGAAATCTAAAACTTATTTAACAATTTATTTTAAAATATATTGGTTTTTTGTCATTTCTTACGCTTTCAATGTATACAGTAAAATTTAAATTTATGTATTTTTATCGATAGAAATGTTTAGATTTATTATAATTGTGTAACGCATATGCGAAGCGTACTTAAATCGGAATAAACATTTAGTATTCGTAGTATTATAAAAGGATATTTTCAACCATTTCGTAATTTGAATACAAAAAGAAGTAAAAAAAAAAACAGTTCGAAAAATAAAAGTACCAATATATTTCTATCGATAAAAATGTTAACATTTGTAATCCTATTATATAAATTCAAAGAATTTATAAACTACTTAAAATGGCGTCTAAAATATCAGACATCTTCGAGCCTTTAGAACTCTTTCAATAATGATACTTTTATGTTTTACAAATTATATTTCTTCCAAGAAGAGGCCAGTTTTTAAAGTTTATTTGGAATCTTTTTATCATTAAATGAAATCCCTGAGGTCTTCATTCTAACTGCAACGTGACTGTATAATGTACTTAATATTTGCAAACGAACTTATCGGTAAAAAACCTCTTCAAATTGAGCTACTAGTACAAAGTTATAAATATTTGCGTATACATAGAAAGCTTCCTGTAGTAGCACTTACTATTTGTTTAATTGAAAACGTCTCTTTTGGGAGTTTTGACCTATTGTCAACCTACGGTCGGGGTTGAAAATAAGGGACATCTTCCCGAAACGGTAGTACTAAATTAAAAAAAAAAAAAAAAAAAAAACGTAATTGCTGCAATATAAAAGTGTTTATATAATAAGTGCAAAAGAAATTAGTTATCAAAATATTAAAATCTTTGTTACGTTAAAGACGACTGTTTTTAAACCATTCGAATGCACATAATAGAATATGGTCTCACACACACACACATACACACACACACACACACACACACACACACACACACACACACACACACACACACACACACACACACACACACACACACACACACTTTGTGTTATGTCGTAATTTCTTTACTGGATTCCTTTTGTTGTAAAACTGTTTACAAAACATTGATACACACATAATAGGGGGATTGTAACAGGTAATAGAAATGTATCTGGTAAATCGAGTGTTTTGTTGCTAACAATGGATTCAATGGTTTGGTTCATTATAAAATCAGCTGTTCAGTTTTGGAGCTGTTTTGCAGAGTAAAATTTTCAAAATTATCGGATTTTCTAATTTATTTTATTTAAAAAAACCTTGTGTTTTTCGATCCAAAAGTCATTTAGGGGGTCTGTCTAAATGTCTTTCAATATGGAAAAAAACATGAGGCGATGACGTAAGCAATTCATTGTAACCAGCACTAGCAGTTCAGGAGTGTCAAAATAAATTGTTGAGAACCTACAGAAAGATTTTTTGATAACCCAGAAACTTTAACGTTGGTTGAGATAAAGTGCGAATTCCAAAATCGACGGTTCATGATATACTTCATAAGAAAAGCAAATTGCAAGATTTCAAACGTAAAATTCTTCAAGAAATAAATTCGGAAGTTTGTCATGAACGATTGAAATTACAATAGGCCTACTAGCCAAAGTTCGTGTGATACATTTGTGGACTAATGTGTTAGATGAAGCTACAATGAATTACAGAATAATTTTTATCTATTGATGCATAGAAAGCGTAATTGTCTCGCGTTAACAAAAATAAACCGCCGGAAGGGATTTTTGAGAAGGCAGCAATACACCTAAAATAATTATATCTGCTGTGGTTTCGTAAAAAAAGGGGAAATTGAAAAACTTCTTAGATAAAAATAGAAAAAATTGTTAATTCACAAATGCTAAAAAAATTATTTTTTTCGTCCTAAACAGAAGGCACCAACGTCTATGTTCAACATATTTATTCACTGCCACGCTACAACTTGTTTTGTTCATCTAAAATAAAATACAGAGTGGATAAGGCACAAGAAGCTCAGATTTGCCACCATAGGATTCGCATTATTGGACTACATGAAATATATAGGCAGAAAAATTCAGCATTTACTAGGTTATACTTGGAGAAACAAAGAAACATTGCTGTACAATATAGCCTATCAATAAGGGCTTCAAAAAGAAATTTAAAGCTATTTAAAGGGTTTGCTATTTAAAGAAAAAAAATGTTTAAGCCATATGACTTATAATTAAATTGTTTTAAAGTGTTTTGTTTTCCACTCATTAAAATCACTATTATTTAACAAACGCTTAGTATATTCTAATAAATGAATTTTAGATTCTTAGAGACTTTAACTAAGAGGACAACAGTTGTTCATTTAGAAGACCCGTCGTGTAACTTATTTTATAATATAACAACCACCTCTAATCTTGGAATTAATATCCTTACACTATTGGCAGTTTTTTATTATTTCAATAAAAATTATAGTATGAAATTACATTTTGTTTTCGTATAACATTAATGGTGTTGAATTCTAAAGAAAATTACTTACAATACAAAGTATATGGCAGTATGTAGGTTACAGATATTATGCTATATTTACAATAAACATTCACTGGGTAACTTTATTTTGAAAGGCCTGGATTTTGCATATTTTTCGGTAGCAAAACGATATTCATAGATAGACTACATACAATTTTTCAGTTCTGTAAAAAGGAACTCTTTAAACAAAATTGAAACGTGTAAATTGAAAATATTAAAAAATGAGCTTTTTATAGAAACTTATATGTATATAATCTATAAAGTGGGTACTAATCATCTAGTGGAAAAATAGCAATCACTCTTAACTTAGTTATTTATATTACCTAAAGTACGAATCGTATTGTTTTATTTAACTTGAAAATATATTTTACCTAAAAATGTGGCCTTCAAATCATATACTATATAAATTGTCCTACCTGGACTCTAAATAAAATAAAGATGAAGAGAAATATATAAATTCTAAGAATGACTACAAACTGTAAACTCTGAAATATCAAAATCGTAAACTAAAAAAATAAAACACAGTTTAAAAACTGCAACTACAAAATAAATAGTATATAATAAATACTCTCATGCATGTTTTAATGATGAATTATAATTTCAAAATTTATACTTACGTTAAAGTTTAAATACAGTTTTTATAAACAGTTCTTTTATTTTTGCTTAGCTAAAATACATAAATTCATCCTTGCTAAATTTAAATTAAAACCTTCTTTAATTGGTGTCTGTAAGTTTCCCTACACTTAAGACTTTCAGTTTTCTACATAAAAATTTAAACAAAATACTTTTTTTTGAAACTAGTGTCACATGCTGCCATTTAGGTATAGGCCTATACCAGATAGAGCTTACGTATATAGATTAGGTGTAGATTGTAAACCAGAAAAAAAACCTATTCGGTTTCACAATTTTAATCGCAATAATACGGGTTTCGAAAATGTTGTCTGTCTTCATCTGAGGCTTATTACTGAATGATATTATTCAGCAATTAGTAGTTCCTAGTCACTGATCAATACTACATTGTGGTCGAAATGCATATGTTTGCTATTCAACCTTTTATTGGTTCTGAAAAGTATATTTCCTATTGACATTTTATTTTAATGACAAATGAAGCCCAAAACTACTCGTAAGATTGGGGTTTATTTTGTTAAGGTATTATTCGAAGTGATAAAGCTCCTGAAGATAACATAAATTTATTGCGAAACAAGTAGTTTTCAATAAAGGTAGTCTACATGTTTCGTCTTTGTATTTCATTATTAATATTATGCGTAGAAGTAATGACGTCACAACAAGAAAGAGATATTCATTACTGTTCATTTAGCGTTATGACTTATGACGTGTTAAGGTCATATCGTTTCGTAGATTGATGACTTGTGCAATAGATTCCTAATAAAACTTTCTACTTGTCATTTTTAAATGTTTCCAGCTCGCTATGGGAGAAGGTCTTTTTTTTTTTTAACGCTTTTGAGGAACTGTAAAAGACAAAAGTGGTAAAATTAAACAAAGAAAATTAGCCTTGCCATCTCACGGTTCATACAGAAATGTCATTTTAAAATTATATTTCAAAATAGCTTTCCTAGAATTAAATTATCTGTTGGTAATTTAGAGTTGTTCAAGAGGAACTTCTCCCCTGGGTAAGAAAGATCGCTTTAGAAAAGCGAACTAAAAACTCGTTAATGTCTCTAAATTATATATACATACGCCTACTAAAAATAGATAATGCATTTATGGGTTTATCGGAAAAATGACAGCCATAAATAGTAGTAGAGAATGTTTTATCTTATCCTTGTTGAACTCGCCCATTGAAGAATGGAGTGAAAAAATGAGGTTAAAGAGCAAACATAACATGATTTAGCATATGTGTACTTAGTGCCCAACATGAGCGTATGCTTTAAACATGTAGGCCAGGCACCTATCATTGTGGTGAGACAAAGTCAGCTTTATTGAACTTCATTTGGATGATAGCAAAAAGAGTTCAGCAAATTAGACTTTAACAGCGGGAAATAGTGTTTGCTGTATTAGTATTAGTACTTCGAAATAAAAATATACCAACATTCAGTCATTAAAACATTTTACGCATGAGATCTGTGTGAAAGAGTGCATTATTGAAAATATGAGAGAGAGAGAGAGAGAGAGAGAGAGAGGGAGAGAGAGAGAGAGATGAGGGAAAGATTAAGAGAAAAGCGAGAGAGAAATAAAGAGAGAAACAAAGAGGAAGAGAAGAAGAAAGAAAAGAGAGAATGAAAAAGAAGTGGGAGAGAGAAGAAGAAAAAAACCGATAAGAGAGAAAAGGGGAAAAGAACTTTGAAGAGTGAGAGAGAGAGAGAGAAAGGGGTGTCTACCGCCAAAGGAATGATGAGCAAATGTAGAAATGTCATAGAGTGAAAGATGGATGGAAAAGAGGGGATAAGCATACGAAGATAGGTTATGAGAAATGTAATGAATACATTCGTTTAAAGTACGACTTCATATTCGAAGAACTGAACTAGAATGTGAAAAGTCGAAAAATAAGAAATAATGGTCATCGAATTGGCTATGATTGGTAATAGATGATAAAAAAGAAGCCATTACAAAAATAGAACAACAAGAAATAGGCAAAGCTCAAGAGTCTTAGAACGAGTTAAAGAACCAAGACGAAAGTTTGCGTCTAATATAAAACAAAACCTCGTCAACAACATAATTTATTTATTAGAAAAAATCTGCCGGTTAGATAATTATTAACATTTCTGAATTACTAAACTGAAAACTTTCATTCAGCCCGAAACAAACTGGAATATCAACTATCAACTATCGCCAATTACTTTGAAGAGCAATACAGGCGTGTCACCATAATCCAACTATGACGCGGCATGATCTGCTAGTTCCCATTGGCCATGTAAGGGACGCGCGCTAATTAAGAAGTCGCCATGAACGCGGACTTTCCCTAGTCGCCTACCTGCCACTTTTGATTTGTTGATTTCGGCTTCGAGTTTGGCGTTATTTTATTGGTAACGCGTGGGTGTAACTGGGCCGAGGTTTTATAGCTGTTCACTTTATGTTGCGTCGTTACATTGTGAACAGGTCGGAGATGTGAGAGACCGCAACGCTGGTACAGAATCGGTGTTAACATAGAGAAGGCTTTATATCCATATTAAATTCCTTGTACAATGTGACATATTATGCGCGGGTAAAGCCAGTTTTAAGATATATTGTTACGACTTGGGGTGGGGTTCCAGATCTATTCTCATATTTGTAAACAATCCAATCAACAATTATTTTTTTAAATATATATATTACATTTTGAAAGCAATTTGTTTAAAACTTTCTTAATGTAGACCTGTTTAAAGCTTATACGTTGTAGTTGTGGGCTACTATTTTGGTTTGATTTGACCGCTAAACAGATAGGTGGAATATCATACCTTTCTTGTAACGAAAAACATTTCTGAATTAAGTAAAAATGACGATAAATGTAACTCAAATGGATCGGTAAACAGAGCACGGGGTAAGAGACTCCCAGAAACGTTTACGTGTGGTCAGATGAGAATTGCAAGAAATTGAAGTCTCTGCCAGATGGTCAACAATTGACGAGAGAACTGAAAAAGCAGCCAGTGGATAAGTCGGAAGGTATACGATTTGTTGATATTTAATTCGTTTTATATAACCCGCCTTCAGTCATTAATGCATTGTCAATAAACATCTGATCAGTCGCAATTGTCCTGCAATAAAACACAGCAATAAATCTTTAAGGACGTATTGAATGCTGCGCGTAAAATTATAGATCTCAATGAATAATAACAACGTAAGGCTGTGAGAGCGGGGAGAGGGAGTTAACACCCGAAGGCCTCGACAAAGCCTCTCTCTTCTTCGTGTATCCTTGGAGGACTGTATTTAATAGCCTATCGCGAGATTTATGAATCACCTGTTACAATTAGTTATCTATAATTATTTCCACAACTTGTTTATAATGGAACAGGTCTGTTTTCTTGTACAGCTGATTAAATGTTTCTTAAATCGTAACATGATATGATAGATTAATAAAGATCTAGCATGAATAAAACAACGTTGGGCTAAGGAACAAAACTGAAATAATATATCTTACAGATTATATCATTTTAATCGAAATCGGAATATAGCAATTGGAAATTTAAACACTGGGTTAGAAGGATTTTTTAAAGGTTTTAACTTAGGCCTGCGCTGATATAAGTATAGTTGAAGATAAAAAAAGGTTTTTATTCACGGTTGAAAAGGTATTGTTTTTTAATAATATTGGATGTCTGGATGATAAAATGTAAATCTCTTCTGTGGAAAAACATCTGTGGAAAGACGAGAGTTTAGTTTGAGTTTACAGTGCTACCTAGGCATATAAAGAAACCTCTTGGTGGGAAAGGAAAGGTTTCCTAAAACCGTGCTCTGTTAGAAGATTCTATGAATAGGGCTTTACCTCCTATTAACGTGGGATTTAATGAAATCGAGTCGTAATTTCTCCTACGGATAGAATATTTCGTAGTTAAAACACACACACACACATACACACACACACACACACACACACACACACACACACACACACACACACACACACACACACGCACACATACACACACACACACACACACACACACACACACACACACACATATATATATATATATATATATATATATGCCTATATTAATTTAAGATTATATTCAACTATATTTGTTGTCACAAGTTAAACAAAGTCGTTTGTTGTAGCTTTGATTCACTGTATAAAATAAAATTAATTCTTGCATAGCTGAGTGAATAGCCTACTTTAGAACTTACGTGCTGACGCGTTTCGAAACAATCGTTTCATTTACTAAGTTAACCTTCTCCTGACAATCGTTTAGAAACGCGTCAGCACGTACGTTGGAAAGTATTCACTCCGTTGTGCAATAGTTACTTATATTTTACAAAGGTAAAACTATTATTTTTATTTTATTTTGTAAACAATAAAAAAATAGACCACGAAGAGTGGATTCAGATGACGTATTGAAACATAAATACACCGTAAGCGTTATAAGTACATATGAGGATAAAATGGTTGGACGGCGTGAAACGGGTGGTGCAGCCTATTTCGAAGACAATGAGAGAGGGATAATGTGTGTAGGGTCTATTAGTGAGAGAGCACGTCGGTCTAGCTTGAGATGGATGCATAATTTCCTTCAGGGCGTGAAGTACTCTAGATATGTGGAGCTATAGAGGAGGTCAAGGAGATGTAGAGGAGGTCAAGGAGATGTAGAGGAGGTCAAGGAGCTGTAGAGGAGATCAATGAGCTGTAGAGGAGGTCAAGGAGATGTAGAGGAGGTCAAGCAGCTGTGGAGGAGGTCAAGGAGCTGTAGAGGAGATCAATGAGCTGTAGAGGAGGTCAAGGAGATGTAGAGGAGGTCAAGGAGCTATAGAGGAGTTCAAGAAGCTGTAGAGGAGCTCAAGGAGCTGTAGAGGATGTCAAGGAGCTATAGAGGAGTTCAAGAAGCTGTAGAGGAGTTCAAGGAGCTGTAGAGGAGGTCAATGAACTGTAGAGGAGGCCAAGGAACTGTAGAGGGTCTGGAAGATCTAAGGTACAGCATCTGGTGGTGCAGGCCTGAAGCGGAAATATTCTGAAGGAGAGCGCTTATTTACTGGACAAGGATTGGTAAACATCCTAGTGGAAACTGATTCATCTTTGTCTCAGTGCGCTGAAGCCCCGACGTTTGACAGCGGTTCTCCCTCACGTCCTACCCTTTCTTTCATCTTACAGGCGGTGACGCCGTGAACGAAACCAGTCCTAAGCGAGAACACATATAGATACAAGCAGTGTTCCCAACAGATGCTGCAAATACACGAGGGTCACCAAACCCCCTCCTTATTACTGACTGACTGACTACAAAGTCTGAGAAGCATTCTAGTGTTTTGGCGTTTCAGTGTCGGCTGAGGACAATAGATCGCGCGCAATGTTTGGCCTAACGTGAGAACTATAACTAAATACCATAATGACGTTCTCATAATGAAATTGAAACAAAAAGGCTATTTGTTATGTTCTAATTATAGAATAAACGCGTACATTTCCCCTATGACTAACTGGCTAAAGTAAAATCGGCTGTGCAGGGCTACACATTTAGACACTGTTAATACATTAATATTTTATAAAATATATCGAAAAATACAACAGTCTTTTCTTATAAACTGTGTAAAAAATGTTACTTGCAATCCAGTGCTACATTTACAGTATACAAATGACCATTGTTTAAATTTTTATAAATTTAATATTTTAAAAGTAAAACTAAATTAAAAAGTAGTTTAATAAAAATAAAATAACACTTGATAGATAAACATGTTGGTAATGATTATATGCTTACATTATTAAATAGAAGCCAGACGAAGTACATAAGTGAAACAAAAAACATATTTCTTACATTTTATAAATTTTATTAAAAATTTAGGGTAAATAAATTATTTGCGCACAATAATAAAATAACTTGTTTAATTTATTCGGAATTTTAAAAATAAATATAAAAAAATTTCTAGTAACTCATTTCCTTTTCAAACATTTATTAAACAAATACTTTCTTAACATTTTGAAACCAATATTAAAACTAAATTAAATTTTTAAATAAATAAAAACTTCGTTTCGCCAAGCGTGTTCAGGGCATTAAAAATAAAACTTAATCGCCCCGATTTCCACTACTGAAGAAGGCTTTGAGGCTTAGTGAAACTACTAATGATATTTATCTTCTCTCGGCTATGAAGACGTGTTAGTATGCTGGGACAATGCAAAGCTGATATTTCCACTTCACGGAAGTGTACAAGCCATTTATTTCAAATAAATCTTTCTCATTGAGATTTTTAAAGGACTATATATAAAAGTAAATAAAATAAAAGCTCGCTAAAGAAATAGTATTTATAAAAACAGCTTTATACTGTTTCTTTTAATACAAAAAGTATAATCATTGTTTTAACCTTGAATTGTTTTATTTTAAATTGATTAAACTAAGTATACATTGATTATCACACAGTCATGTCACTTTTTGTTTAGCTTCAGGTAATTGCACCTAACCTAGACAACATAGCTGGTGTAGTCACAATAGTTGCAGTGATGTTATAAGGCCGTCGGGAACAGGGATGATGTACGGAGACCGGGAATTTTCTAACAAAATTACCAAAATACTTAATAAATTCACAAACGTTTTAAAACAAGTATAACTGTCAAGCATTGAAATAGTGCATTATTATGTAAGCGATAAACGTGACGTACGCTAGACGAAGGCTGTTCCTCCTACGGTCCCTTACAACATCAACACAATGGGGGACAGTACAAGAAGACACAAAATAAAAATCTGGTAACTTATATTAATAGTTGAATTACTCCATGGTATTACAGGTCTATAAGTCCGCAATATAGCCACCATCACTGCGTTTGTTTCCACAATAACCGTACGGAAATACTAAGTATTTCGTTTTGACTAGCACTGTACTTCTCGCTCCCGATTCTGTCGCAGCAGCCCAAGGTCACATATGAATAATGGCGATACTTTGTCGGGGAACACGTTTCGGTGACACACCCTCTCCTATCCGAGCGTTCAGGTGTTGTTTGCGCAGGTCGTGATGGCGGTGTCCATCTGTTCTGACTCGCTGCTTGGCCGGTCGGATGGCGACTGCGGCGATTCCTTCGAAGGCGACGCTGCCGGCATGAACGACCCCATACTGGAAGTCGACGACCGGGACGAGAAGTTGTCCTTATCGCTCGTACTAAGGTTGTCTCTTTTCCTAGACTCGGTGTCCTCTTGGTGGTGTAGATGGTTGAAATTGTAACTAGGCGGTGGTACGATGGACGATCTGTGTAGAAGCATGTTTCCGTCCGTGCTCACTTTCCCCATGAAAGTTCTGATGTCCTCGAAGTAGGATTCGTCGCTGAGTATAGTGGGAGGTCGGCAACGTTGGTGAGGTACAGAAGGACTTATCCCACCTCCGTTCCGGTCGTCCAGTATCGTAGGACCGTCGGCTTCGTGTTTCTTTAGGTGACGGTCCAAGTTGGTTTGTTGGCCGAAGCAACGGTCGCAAAGGGAACACTTGAAGGGTTTCTCTTTGTTGTGGATGTTGCGTACGTGTCGTTGTAAGTTGGAGGAAATGCTGAACGACCTTTCGCAGTATTTACACTTATAAGGCTGCTCGCCGGTGTGCGTTCGGAGGTGCCGGGTCAGGTTTGCCGACCGCGGGAACACCTTGCCGCAGAACTTGCAGGCGTACCGGTCTTTGACTTTACCTCCCGGTCCGGTCGTTGCTTCGGGGAAACTCTTGGGCGAAGAGTTTTGCAAGGCCGGGTGTTGATTCCTCATAACGTCGAAGTGAGGCGGTGGTTGGGGTGGTGGACCTTGGTGGCCGTTGAGCAATGAAGTGTTTAGGAAGGAGTATGGTCTACCAGGAGGGTAGCCGGGTGGACTTCCTGCCGAGTAAGGCATGGGTAACCGTGGTACTTTGTCGCCGGACGCTCCTCGAGAATACATTTCTAACATTATAGGATGTAAGGGTTGGTGGGGAAATAGTACAGGGTAGGAGTTCAAAGCCCTAGCTTTGCTCTGAAGGTCCGGACTAGCATTTCTTTCGTTCATTCTGTGGAGGTTGTCCACATCTTTTCGCAACGGCGACGCCGGGTCGACATCCTGGGGAGACGGCGAGCGAAGTATTAGATTCTGGTTTTCGTCTTCCATGTCGCGCCTTAGCGTTAACTTCTTGTGCTCCACTCTGAGATCAAGTGGCTGCTCGTCCTCCCTGTCTCCAGCGGGCCCTGGAGGCGGTCTGCCCGCAGGCGACATGTGCGGCCCCGAAGACCTCGTGTTCCTGGATAGATCGAACGGCATCTCGTCGGCCTGTTCATGGTCTCGATGCTGCGGTACTCGAATAGACAAAGGGCAGACTGCTGCTTGTTTGGGCGAACTGTGGCCACTCGTCGTTAACACCATCTTGCGTGGGCTGGAGTCCTTCTCTCGCATTGTGTCCGCGACCCTGGGGTAGTAGCAGTACCAGGCCAGAGCGGAGTCCACCACACTCATCCCTCACTCTCCGCCCTGCAACAGAGGAACACCTTACATTACATGATTGCTTCAAGACAACAGTTTAACAATAAGCGATGCGCATAAAGTTATATACAGGATGTCGTAGAAGGAAACTTTCAGGGCTTGTTCCTCAGGTGAAAATAATTGAAAACGTTTTTACCAACATAAATGTACAAACGCTTCGTAACAAGTTACAGTTGTAGGTAGATTTCGCCCGGATTTTAGTTTTTCCGTTACAATGAAGCCTTACTGAAAATTGAAGGGATTAAATTGAGGGTGTAATATCGAGTAGATTTTATGTATAACGAACTGATAAATTGAATAAAACAGGAGCCAGACTTGTAGCTGCAGTAGATTTTAGAATATCCTAAGAAATAAATTGAAAGTGAATTGAATAGAAACAGCTTAATTAATTGATTGTCAAATATTTCCAGGTCCTAACATATTCCTTTCGTTGAGAAATATTGGTAAGAAAAAAGTTTGAAAAATTTTCTCGATGTTTCGTATGGTTTGATGTAATAAAAAATTGAAAGCTATTTAAAGTTTGTCTGGCTCTTCTACTGGCCTATTGTGCATTAAAGTCTTTACAATTAAATTTTCTACAAGTGTTAATAAAAAATGCTACGCCTACTTGGTAGTTGATCTTTAACAAAGCTAATGTACTTTAAACCTTAACGTAACATGTAGGCCTACTTCGAGACCAAGGTTTCCGTATTTCGACAGATATTCTAAAAACTACTGTAGCTTCAGGTCTGGGGCATGTTTTATTCAATTAGGGAGTTCATTTGACATAAATTCCACTAACGTTTACACCTCAATTCAACCCCTAAATAATTCAGTTTGGCTTCATTTTAACAGGGGACTGAATCAAGGCGAAATCTTTCGCCAGCAGTTATTCGTTAAGAAGTTTTTAGTACCTATGTTACTGGAACTTTTTAAAATGATTTTCATCTGTGGAATAAGCTCTGAAACTTTCCCCTTTTCGGTCTCCAACATCCTGTATAAACTCAGATTAGAATGAAGAATTTTGTTGTACGTGAAAATAAAGTAAAATCAATAAATGAGTATTGTCATTGTTAGACATTTGAAATTTATTAAAATCTTTTTTTCTTAACAACTATACAGAACTTATGTACTTTTAGTTTAAGATGGGGGTTACGGAGGTTTATTATCGGAGCCAATATTGATCTGAGTGTTTGCCCCTCTTCTATAAATATGAATAAGTAATGGTAGTTAATATTTGGTATAGGCGATCCGCTGATACTTTGCTTGTGGGAAAACATCATGTGGCTAAGGTCGCTTGTATGAAATATACCTGCACTCAACTGGAGGGAATACCCGGACCAGTAAATCTGTAAAAACACTTTTTACTTGTTACAAATCGATTATTGCGGTTCAAGTTCTTCGTGGCAATCAAATATGTTTCTTGTCTTACAAATATAAGCTTGTATCATGTACCAATGATTAATCCAAGGCAATTAATTATGAGTGAAAATAGATTTCATAAACTCTTATTTTGCTTCTTATGTTTTTTAACTTTCAATCTTTCTTTCGAGAGACTGAAAGGGTAGAGTCTACGTGGTTGTCAGTACCTCAAACTCATTGCTTTTACAACACAGCTGCATCTAAACCTGCTTAACATAAACACAATTTTCTATGCTTTCTTGTAATTTATAGTACACTTTATATACGGGTGTTGCAAGTTCGAGATACCTGGCCGGATGTGTACCTTTCATCGATAACCATTGCGTCGCATTGTTATTTGCCCTGGTGTTTATGTCTACGCTAATAGGCCAGGACTTTCTGACTCAGTGTCATGGTAGTTATTGATATTCGGAAAATACTTGTAAAAGATATTAGCAAATGCTGTAATATTTGTATGAACCTCATCGGAGAAAGGACAATGCCAGAAACGCCATCGAGAAGATAATGGTTTTCCGAGGGGTTGGTTTGGATCCAGTTGCAGGTCTTGTGTCACCCTGGCATCGAAGGTTCGCGTTTCATAAGCCGTGTTGTTAGTAACCAATCAGGTTTAAGATCGGCTTACGATTGTGACCTGCAGGTCGCTGTGATTAACTCGCCTTCCCAAAGGCAGGCTGCCACCTACAATACGCGCTGACCCACATTCGCTATTGTGCCCGGCTTCGCATTGCCTATAATCAGGCGCTCTTTATCTGGGATCTCTATTTTGAAAAAAAAAACAACATGTAATTGTTGGAACAGGTTTCTATATGATAAGACAGGCAGTCCCGATTCGGGCCCTGAGGGCAGCTCGAACATTGTACTCTCTCGATAAACCGTTGGCAGCGCCCATTTTTCAATGTTCCTCCACAGGGGAAAGCGATAAATTTACTTTTAGACGTGCCTCAAGTTTTCTCTTCACCTGAGCATTTAGCTTGTCTTAAAATCGCGTAAAAAAATTCGTTTAGCGATTGTAATAGGCGATAAATCTTTCAGTGGAAGTTTTCTAAAGATCGACAGGGGAAGATTTATAATCGAAAAAACGTTATCTGTGTGTTTTACCTGTGATGTGAGAATATGACGCAGGTTTTAGAGCATTTGGTTATTTAAGGTTAGGCCTACACTGATTGTTCAATGCACACAGATAAACGGTCACACTCCTCTGCGGGGACATCCATACTAGTTGTTATAGGACATACTAGTGCCAGATGAGTGCAATACCTACATTACCCTCCATTCATTTCCTTATTACTCCCGGGTTAGGAGCAGGTTCTAGATAACACATTATACAACTATATCTGGTGATCATCGGTTCTACGCGTTTCCACCTCACAAAGGGAATATCATCATTGTTTTTTTCTCCAATTTTTCTCTAGTCCCTCCAAGCGATAAATTGTAGCCTACTATTCACCCTAAAAATACAACGAAAATAAAAGAGTTAAAAACAAACTTGTTGAGTTGTTTTATTAGAGGACCTTCTATCATCATCATTTCCTTTTTTTTTATTTCTTAGATATATCCAGAGTTGCATCCAAAACCTCCACGTACCTTTGCTAATTTATTTTGTCTCTTCGTAATTTCTGCAACCAACGTCTTGTATTATGTTATTCATGTATTGTTTTCTTGGTCAGCAAGTGACATTTTTCATATGTTTTCTTTGCAATACAGTCTTCAGTTAAGTTTCCGTAATATTATAAATGTTACTTTTTGTAACTCTCCTTAGAGTTCGCTACTTTAATCCTTAGTTTCGTCCACGTTCTGAAGCACTCGTTTCTGACGTCCTTATCGTGGTTTTTCTTGCCCAAACATTGTCAAAGTTTCACATCAACAGGTTGTCCGTACTGACGCTTCAAAGTCTCAGTTATCGAATATTGTATAATTTGCATATTATATGAGAACAAAATATGTTAGTAATTAAATTGCAATTACTTAAGAAAATTCAAAAGCATAAAACCTGATATAGAAAAGCTGTTTTTAGCATGCATTTATTTGTACTTTTTACATACGTTTTAACCAAGAGTTTACCGTTCAGATATTGTCTGGATGGTATCATCAGTCTGTTACGAAATTGCGAAGAAAAACATAATATTAAGTTATAAGTATTTCTTGTTTTAAGGGTAACCCTGTATTATTTCCCTATAGATGTGCTTGAAATTCTAAAAAGGGAAGTTCCGTAATAAATGAGTTTAACGCTCGGAAGACTGGTTGTTTATGTTTTGTTTAAGTACGGCGCTATGCTTCGGCGTTAAAATTTTCAGTTGAGCGCAATCAATGCATGTAAGAAACACCAGCTGTTCAAATGCATTAGCTCTGGCAACATTTCCAGCCAATGTATCCATTACGCGGACATAAGTGCGACAGTAATGTGCGTAAATGTTTAGCCACAACTATTAAATATTTATTCGTCGCGTATCTCATGTAACAATGAAGTAGCAGGGAATTCCTTAAGAACTGTTTGATAGTGTTTACTGTAATGGCGATGGTAAGACATACTAGAGCCGCATGGGGCATTCCTGCCCGTACTGAAGCTGTTTACAATGCATTACGCTAAATTATTCCTCAAAGGAAGAACGTGTAAAGAGCAGCCAGTTTTAATGCCGGAGGTAACAGTTGTACGCGGTCTAATGCGTTTATTTAACATTGTCGTGTTGTTTGAAATAATGTCCCAAGGATCTCTGAACGTAGCTACATATTGGCTAGAAATTACGGACTAAGAAGAAACCATTCTAATGTTTTTTTGTGACTTTAACGAGGGAGATGCAGACGTTGCTTGTAAACAAGTTTACATATTCTGAACTAGTGGTTCCATTTTCTGTTGTAGTAAGCTATGTATTGTATGATGTTAAACAATTTCCCTATTTATGAAACGTACTATATTAAAAAAAAACCTATAAATGTAAATGGCAAGGTCGCGTCTAAGGACAGGCGGGAGCAGTTTCATTGAATATGTAAAGGACAGAGGCGGAGCCTCCGGGAGTCACGACAGAGGACAAAAAGACTCAATTTAAAAATGACGAAGATGGCCAAGGGCCGACACCCGCTGAGCAAAGCCTTTCTATAGAAGACCAATTTCCATTTTAAACAGTTTTCCCCCCACAACTGCGTAATAATACATTTCTCTGGACGGTAAGTCCGACAGAAGCGTATCCACTTGTTTCCGCAACTTGTAATCATTTATAAAAGAACCAGCTTATTAAATTTAATTTGTTTATACTCCGGATGATGGACAACCTCTTGTCACTAAACCAGTTTTGCTAACCTGGATATGTTCGGAGCGTCCCCTCTGTTTTATTTTCAAAGATGGTGCAATCTCTCAAGACCAGGTTACACCTTGTAATTATGCTCATGAGATTTAGCAATGTTTCTTTTTATATTTGTAATATTTAACCAGATTAAGCTGGAGATTTTGCAAGGCACGTATCGTCTGGCTAAGGGAAAATAAATTAGTTTTTAAAACCGTGCAATTATTAACACAGAACTGGTTTAAGTTTAGATTTCGTACGTAAATAAAGAGGCATGGTTGGAAGACAAACTATTGCAAGAGATGTCTTTACAAAAAACAAACCTTTTCCAGCAACATAAAAATATTTTTTGGTTATTTTTTACAAAATAGAGTACTTTACCAAATTACCAAGATATTCTAAACGTATTCTATCAAATGGTGAATATTTTTGAGAAATATTTTAAACCCTTGAGTAGTATTACAAAAATTTTCTTGGACTTGAACAAAAGCAAGCGCAAACACATTTTTAAACTAGAGACTTTAACGAATGGTTTAACAATAAATAAAATAAATTGCTTCCATGAAAAACCTGTAACTATAAACTGAGTGCACAATAATCTGTAATAAAAAGCAACACTTTTTTAATTAAAAAAGTGACCTTTTCATGACATGCACGTTGAATGTCGCAGAATTGACTTATTATAGATTAGCTTGTCATGTTATGGAATCTAGTTTAGAGTGAATAGTATAATAGGCTAATAGATATGGTAATTACCAATATTAGCCATAAGCGTTAACAAGGTGAAATGTACCTCACGGCACTTCCTGGTTTGACAACATTTTCAAACTAATTCAGTGCTCCGTCCGAGTGGTTCTAAAAGTCTAAACTTCCTGTATGACTTGTGCTAGTCTATGCTACAGTTAATTATACGTTACGGCCTGCGTTACACGCAACGTGTAAATTATTTCTTTTTCGTATTGAATGAAGTAATGTTTTATAAGAGAAATTGTGAAATTACACGTTTAGATAGCAAATCTTTCCTTACGGTCGTTTTGATAACCAGTAAATGTTATTCAATAGACACATCAACCGTCACGCGAATTGTACGCTACCTGTGAGAAAAGAAAAAAATATTCACATTATATAAAATCAACTTGGATCCGGATCTTTTTACATTGTATTTTCATTCCAATAATTTCTGTAAATATTTATCATTCGTTTTTAATTCAGCAATATCAAACTATACTTACTATATATGTAAGGTATAAACTGTTTTAAAACTTCTCAAAAATTGGATTTTCTGCCTACCTTGCGTTAAAATCATTCTGAGAGTTTTAATTGTGCTTGATAAAAGTAACTAATAAATTGGTGGAGATATTTTAAAATTCGCCACAAGTTGGCATCTGTTTCTATACGCGTTAAAATCGAGTACTTTTAATTGAGTAATTTACAGTTGATAATAACATTATGGTGATTTAATATTCTAAGCGGATGAATTACAATTGGCACTTATTTAAAAAGTTTAAAAAAATTAATTTGTAACAGAAAAAAGTTTTTTTTTGAAAATTAGTAACTATGTGGAAAACTTTCTAATTTAGTAGATATATATAATTTTAGAACTATAGACAGCATTTGTCTTACTTAAATTAAAAAACATATAATACAATAGTAAAATTTAAAATTTTTTTAAATACTGTAATAGGGAAGAAAAAAGTAGCCTTTAAATGTTACTGCTATAGTTTCACGAGTTTTCAATTCTTGTGTGTGTAATGAGCATGGTGTGTGTGTGTGTGTGTGTGTGTGTGTGTGTGTGTGTGTGTGTATGTATGTGTGTGTGTGTGTGTGTGTGTGTGTGTGTGTGTGTGTGTGTGTGTGTGTGTGTGTGTGTGTGTGTGTGTGTGTGTACACACGCCCACAAGTGCGGTCTTAAAAAAACTGTAAGTACTAGATTTGCTCCTTAAAAGTAGTTGGAAATGTTTCAAAACTAGTCGTAGACACTATTTACGGATATAGAGTTATTTACAGTTGTACTTAAATTAGCACTATTTTAATTTAAAATGAGGGCCACTGTTTTTAGAGAATTTTCTATAGCTAACTCGCACCACAAAAGCCACTCTAGAGAAGTTAGATAATGCATAGTATACTAGTGGCTCCGATTCGAATTGGGAACGATGTAAATCACGAGGTATAGCAACCATTAAACCCGAACATCTTTAACATGAAAACTACATTTTCGGTCTATAAAACCATGGCATAGTAAGCAGAACAATTTGCAGCCACCAAAAAACAACCTCTAGATATGATTAACATGAATTTAGTTGTAGATATTATTAAGGTGTAGTGTACATGAGTTGAAGTCCGAAGGTAACAATGGGACAAGCCTTCCGAAACGCCATCATTCTAAACCCAAGTAAGTTCTACTTTAGACAAGTGTGTACATGTTCCAAGTGTGTAAGGATAAACCAGTGAGGCAAGTTTAAGACAGAAACAGCCAAAATGCAGGTAATCGCAACCAGGACAAATTAATATCCAAGCAGAGTAAAATATTTTAAAACTTATTTTCAGTTGCATTGATGAATTAGCAATAAATAATAGTAATAATAATTTTATTATATTTTAATAGAAATATAAAACGGTATATTTAATCAAATAAAAATCGTAGGTGTTTTTAAAATTAGGTTGCATCTATACGATCAAATGTTTCGCAGGTGTTTAGCAAATTGTCTACTAGAGCGAACATTTTAGAATGTTAATCACAGTTGGTAAAAATTACAACTAATTTGTTTAAAAAACGTAAAGACTTTAACGTTACGAGATATAAGTAGGTTTATTTATTATTATTAAACCTGATTTCAACGTCTGAACGAGCAAAATTCTCAGGACAAGTTATATAAGTGTAAATATTACAATAAGATTTTATCCCACGTGATAACTGTAAATATATTGCAAAACGCATTCTCCGAAAGGAAGACAAAAAACAAGAAAACATAATTAAATAAAAAAA
Organism: Prosapia bicincta; assembly: GCA_036971475.1. NCBI lineage: Eukaryota > Metazoa > Arthropoda > Insecta > Hemiptera > Cercopidae > Prosapia > Prosapia bicincta. Next base: position 22,979,245 of record JBAIZL010000006.1, on the reverse strand, counting down.
AGTAAAATCGTGATTGCGATGGCGATGCCTTCTATACTCCGCGTTGACTTGTTATGAGATTACAGGTAAATAATTTAATAATTGTTAGCTGGGAATGCGGCCTGGATAATTGCAGACAGTGTTAAAGCAGCGTAAAGGTCACGCAGTGATGTTACTCGCTCCAGATACTCGACATCCATCGCGGGGACGGTTTGTTTACAATGTCCAATGAGTGCATAAGATTTAATGATGCAGTGGCATCTGCAATGCAAAAATAAAATCCACTCGTATTATGCAACTCACGACATTTTTATGATCCGAACGTCGGGGATTTATGCTACATACGTGTGCCGAGCGCACGACAACACTTGGGCGCTTTAACCAGAGTCAAACTGACTGTGATGCAACTTATCGTAGCGATCTGTTCTCGGTACGCTCAAAAGAATCCAGTTTGAAAGGATTTCAATTAAATTAAGTAATTATTTTTTGTTGTTTTCCATCTTTTTCTACTTATATATATATATAAATGACTATATCATCTCACGTAAAGTGTTAAATTTTCTTTCCTCCTATTTTACTAAAGTAGGTTCTTTTCGGTTTTATTAATTATCGTTTCAAGTAGGCTACGTATATTTCAGAATAAGCCAAATACGACTTAGTTTCCTTTATTTTTATCTTACATTCATCTAGTTTTTCAATTTACATATTGTCTCTAAGAGGTTTAATTTCCCTCTTTATGTTGCAGTACAGAAGTTAATTTCTTTCTTTTACATTAATATTAATATCATGTAACCACGTTTCCACCACAAAAAGTCAAATACTTTGTAGTTTCTTTCACAAAACTACAAACACAAAACCGTATAACGGGGAAACGGTTCTGTGCAAGTTCGTGTCAGCTGTTGTACTTGCTCCCACATTATTCACTTCCACCCTTAAGTGATGAGTATTAATCAAGTAAACAAAATGTTTTTAGATAATCGAATAAATACGAACATGAAATTACAGTTAATAATTTAATTTTTATAGTTGTTTCAATGGCAAAATCATCATCATCAGTGATTATAACAATAGTTGAGCCTCGATTACTATAGGCCCGACCAACCGGTTCCGGATTAACCGAGGTAGTATAGAAAATTCAGTAAGTATATGCCTATACGTTTTAGCTTTCGGGGATGTTTTTAGAACACTACGCAAAAATACCTTTCAATATTATTTCGTATTTTTATATTGTTTATGTACTTAATTTTCTGTGTCATAATATAGTAGATGTCATAATATAGTAGATGCATTTTCTCGCATTTTTTATGGTGTTTTTGATCATTTTATTACTATATTCTCTTCTTCTTTATTTTGTCTGTGTTATCCTAGGCTCTGTCTGTCCACCATTGTCCACCATAAGTGTTAAAATTTGTCATAACTGTTAAAGTTTATAATTTTGTGGAGGTGTACTCACTGATGATAACTTTTTGATTGAAACACGTATCAGAAAATAAATTACTGATTGTGAGATGGTGTTCGTTATTATTCAATCATTATTTATTGTAACAAGATATGCTCAATGTTAGTATAATTCATGCTATTTATTCAAAATAGCATTTTTTTTAAATGCGATATTTTTCAATTTATGTTTATTTTACATATTTTAGTTTTGGAAATGAATTTTTGTTACTTTAGTTATAAAATAGTTTTTTTAAACTTATAATATTTATTTTTTGTTATAGGTTTTGTAGAAAAGTACTAGTTACAGTTCCGGAATGAAATTGTTCACATTCTTACTTAGGTAATCATTATTAATTACTTTCCATACATTTTAGTACCTACATAAGTCAGACTTTTATTTTACAGATTTAACCTGCTAACGTGTTCTCGAATATGCTTTTAGTTGAACATCGTTTCTAGTTTTTGTTACACAATTGATTGTTAAAGTCACTGTGACATCCTGACAATCGCACAGGGTAGCAGCGTTTGTGTTGGCGTTGCGTCACTCTGAACTTTGGCCGGGTTTGAGCAATGAAGACTCAACTTTCGTAACATCTCTATAAGGTTGGTGCTCGCGAGTTCCACCCCGCAGGCGGCGAATAATTCAATAATTTCGTAGCCGAGTTGACGCGATGACCTTTACGAAGAAGTATTGTTCCGAACTACCGAACAATCAGCGCTGGAAATCTCTGCAGCACTCTACAGCACACCCACACAATATACTCGTACCTATGCAGACAACTGACCGCGGGCTAGTATTCGCTCCGACTAGCGTTTCAGTAAACATTCTCCCTCACGGCCCCTCATTATTCGAGGTTACCCGAAATAATTACAACTTGATAAATGCCTTTTAAACTGATACGTTAGCAATTAGGGGTTTTAAACTGATACGTTAGCAATTAGGTGTTTTCAATTAAAAATGTCGCAGATAAATTGGTCTATCAAATAAAAATGATTACCTAATAAAATGTTTAAAATGATTGTTGAAATATTTTAGTTCGTTGAAATTATTTTCTTGTTGAATTATTAGACTCATAATAATTGCGTTAGTTAAAGGCAGGTAATGCTGTACGGTAAAATAAATAGGAAAATTTATTATTATCCGAAAAATTTACGTTCGTGATAATGGAAGTAGAATATAATTTCTGTTTATTGTATCTGGCATTAGAGCTAAGCAATAGGCATAGCTATTTCTTATATATTTATAAAGATAAATTAATCTAGACGTCGAATGCATTTTATGGAAGGAAAGAAAAAATATATTCCTGATAGCTAAGTAGGCTACATAATAATTGCTCTTCGAAAACAGTTTTATAAAATCACTGAAAACTCACCTATTGTAAGCTATTTCAGTGAAGGTCGATGTTTTATTTCGGCGTTTTAACCCTCCCATATAAAGAGGATTTTATGATGAGACTGTGAGATGGACCAGTTAAATTGGAATTTAAAGAAAGGATTTAAGTCACTTCGGGTTTGTAGAGCATGGGAAGAGTGTGGTTCGCGTTCTTTAAGCGAAAGTTTGTATTGAAATTGTTTTTGGACCAAATGATGTTTTAAAAAAGCGATAAATTTGTCTTGACCTGACATATAGGAATGAATAGTAGAAAGAGAAACTTTAATGTTTTAAATAAGCGGAATAACAGGAGACTTTAACGCTGAACTTTCTAATGAACTTTAGGTTTAAAAATAACGAACTGATGATCTGAAATATAGAAATAAACGGAATGATAGGAAATTTTAATGGTGTTTTTTCCTCTAAACCTATGAGTTATCTGTCGTGATCTGAAATATAGAAGGGGAAGGAAAACACGTCAATTTTGAGCTTCTTTATAAATCGCGGAATTATGTGTAGCCCTTATTATCTGAATATAGAAATAAGTTGAAGAAAATGACTTTTTATTGCTAATCGTTCTTATGAACGTTTAGTTTATAAATGACGGAATCACTTACCTGTACTTATCTGAAATAGGAAATAACCGGCAGAAAAGGAGACTTTAAAGCTGCGCTTCGTTATGAACTGATGTTTATTTGTAGCGATCCTATATAGAGAGAATTAATGGAGAAAAGGGGCTTTAATGCTGAGCTTTCTATGAACTTTATGTTTAAAAATAACGCGATTAATTATCTGTAGTGATCTGAAATATAGAAATAAATGCAAGGAAAGAGACTTTAATTCTAGGTTTCTCTATGAACCGATACGTTGTCGGTTGTGATCTGAAATAAATAAGGGCCAGAAAAGGCAACTTTAATGCTAGGTGTCTTAGTGAATCGATAAATTATCTGTAATGATCTAAAATATAGAAATAAGTGGAATGAAAGGAGTTTTGTTTGCTGAGATTCCTTATGAACTTTGTGAAAAAAACCTCTATTGATCTGGAATACATGAGTGTGAGAGAAGGGATATGTTAACGCTTAAAATCTTATCAAACTTATTTTACTATCAATATTCAGCTGATATCACAGTGTAATGTTTGCTAAGTTTTACGCACCTTGGATTGGTGCCTTACACCGGACCCAGCTATACACGGAAAATTGATTCCTAAGATGAGAGATTTTATAAAGAGAGGTTTTGGTGATCTATATTTCAGAAAGAGAAAGAGGCGGAGGGGAGAGGTAAGAAATGCATGGTAATTGACGCGTCTAGTGACTAACAACATTTAACGGTCTTGCGCAACAAACATTGATCAAATGGGTTAATATCTTTTTTGAATAAAATAACCTATAATACAAACAGCTTTGTATAGCGTCATTTATAATTTTATTATCAGCACAGTTATTTAAAGAAGTGTGTAATTTTTTTCATGACAAATCCGTCACAGTCTAGCGCAGAAGAAACTGTTACATTTAACAAGTTGTTATAGATTAAACAGGCATGTTACACGCTCTCCGAAGTAAAAGTGGCCAGAAAACCGTTTCGGTGACATAACCCGCCATAATCATGTAAAATTATACACGCTTCTCAATTCTTTGTGTGGAAATATTGCAAGTTCAGAGTTAAATGCGCGTGCAATTCTCGCCGGCGCAAATGGAATTTCGGAGCCGATATCGAAGCCGTGATGTAAGCCGATGGAGCAAGCGCAACGCTTTAGGAAATTAGGTGATTAACCTGTGACAGTCGAGTGTGTAAAGTCATGGCAATGAGAATGAATGCGACCATGTCGGCTAAATCCAGCCTGTTGAGACAGCCTCGATGATTGATGTCCTCAGAGCAGACTTCGCGTTGTGAAATGCTCTCTATTTAAATATCATTAGAAGGGGATCGCTTAACCAACAATGGTGCTCTACTGGAAACCCATTGTGGGACATGGCCACAGATTATGGCTTAGTGCGTTCTGTCCATGTTTCTCTAGGCTTAAGCCTGTTGTCATCATTTATTTATTAATTGCCAGCTCCGGTTAGCTGTTAAAAAAAGGGTTCGTTTAATTACATCAAAGTTCAAAACTTGTATGGATTTACAAGATGTTAAAATTGTCATATATTTCTTTTGTTATGGGAGTACTTCATTATTAGACTATTTATGTTATTAGTTTATCTCAGATAATTAAAATTATTTTACAAACAATTTTCGCATATTACAAATTTTATACTACGCAGGTGTTAATAAAACAATTATGATTGAACTTTAACAGTTACAAAATATCTAATTTTTCATAAAGTTTTTCTATGATGATTAATCCAAAAGGATAATTTATGTTTTGATCCCAGCATTCAAATCTTCACGAAATATATTTTCGTAAGGAAACGAGACAAGAGCTTAGCACAGGAAAGTTTTATATCAACTTTACACACACAAAAACAGAATATAGTTTCGGGCCATAGTTATTTTAAAATGGATAAATTGATAAATCTAACCAAAAATAATAGGTCTATACCTAGTCTGTTAATAAATAGGTATATTAATATTAGCAAATATTTGAAACCAATAATTTTAAAAAAGAAAAGTCTATATTGTTACCAACATAAGATCTTTTGTAGACTAATAGGCTATATTCAAATTATATGTCCGAATACCATAGAAAAACTTTATTACTAAAACTATTTTATATCTGAACAAAATATTAATCTTATGTAGCTCTTTGATATGAAAACGAGTAAAATTCGTTTAGAATATTGTCAAGTCGGTAAATATTTTTCCACGTTGTTTCAAGTAACCCATCTTATTTAAATATACATTATTTTTTTATAAGGTTTATATTTAATTTCTAAAAGCAATATTTTAGAGTCGAAACTTATAGAATTGGGTCCGTTATATGAACTGACTCAGTTAATACCTCGATTCATGTCCGAATATTTTATTTTTGGAGATATAAATATTTTCGTCTAAAAAAACTCCAAGCGTTTACAAAATATCGGTAATTTATTCGAAAGCAAAGTAATGAAGGCAACATTAAGACGTCGTTTCATTCAGCAGAGCAAATTGCCCGGCCATGGCGAATTCGCAACGCCGGGTTTTGTTTACCGTCGTCTATAGAAATTCATCGACAGCCACTTTCTTTTCAATAGTGTTTATTTACAAGACAGAAATGTTAATGACAACACGACCGCGGGAGGGGGTTATTGTTTGCCGAAATATCGTGATCCAGAGGACGGCAGGAGCCGGCCCGAGGCGGCGGCACCAGCCGAGTTCCTACTGTAATCTGGGTCAGTCAGTCAGTACGGGTGACCAGCTGGCTCTTCTTTACACTTTCAAATCAACGCTTTGCGTCAGTAGTTTCCGTAACAAGTAAACTGTATTAGTTAGAGGGGAATACATTGACCGCCCGACATAACCAGGTAGCGACGTCATTGCACTAGAACATCTACAGCAGCGAAGAGACGAAATATAATTTGTAAATTGATTAAGTTTAAAACATTAATGAAATAAAGTGTCAGGATATTGTTTGTAGCTTTAAGGTGTAGCTATTATCCAATAGGAGTGAAAGAGAAGGAAGAGAAACCCTGGTTCGTAGATGTAGAGGATGTACATGGCATTCTTAAGAATAACGTAAAGAGATAATAATCGCTTGGTACTCGGGATAGACTAAGATAGGGTCGCTTAAATTAAATAGACTTGCTTTGGTATCACGCATATATTGCCTACATATTGTTATTAAAGGTAATGACACATTTATATTTATTGAATAAATTAAAAAGTAATTTTTTCTCAAATAATACCATCTTACATAATTTAACATGTAATAAGAGGGTACTTACTGCCATATTAAGATTCTCCCGTTAGTCTATTAAAAAAAACACAGTCCTAAAGTTTCATTTATATATTTTCCCGACTTGAATTAAACACACTAGAGATTATTAATATGCTAGTACAAGAACAACCTTCGGGGCCTCTAGTTGGATCTATAAATACGTCATAGACTATGTGATGTTTTACTGAGCGTTTCGTCGTTATTGATCTATAAATTAAGATAATCTAAGCTAAAATAAGAACTTTGCTTGTATTGATTACTGGTGCAAACAGTTAGTTCGTGAAGTAGAAACACGATAGCTACCAGAAGTTTCTGTTTAGTTTTTTATATTCACTCGTTACAAAACGCACCTTATGTGACCGTAATAACGTCTCTGAACACCATATGACCCCAACCGTTTGAATCTCTACAATGTTATTAAAAGCAGTATAATATTATCGCAACATTCGAGACACAAATAAATTTGGGATATTCATGCAAAATATTTCCCTGATAGCAAGTTAAAAACATGAATATAGTTATAGAATATAATTTTAAAATGGTTGCTTTTTTCACCATAAATGTGGCTTAGGAGAGACAGACTCTGCGGTATACAAAGACCATAATGTGACCAACACTAAGTTTTAGGTTAGCTAGGTACTCATTTGCACATACTACATCGACCTGTTAACTAAGGAAAAACAAATCCTTGCCCTTACCAGGGATTGAACCTAAGATCTTCAGAAGTAAAATTCTGTATTTTCTATTGTACAGAGTAGATTTCATTTATCAATAAATTGTTCTTTAAGAGTATTTTCTACTAGATATATTTGATGTTTAGTGAAGTATATATGTACATAACAAATTTCAATCTAATTTCGCAACTTATTTTATAACCCACAAATTCTACTAACGTTACGACTTGCTTCGATTGTTAACATTACATCTTCAAGTCTTTCAGGTTAAGAAGCAGTTACCGAAATATGGGCTGGTAAAAAATAATGTTCCATTGGATTTGAAGCGTTTGAAAAAAAATCAGCTGATTATGTATATAGGTATAAATTAACTTGAGGAGAGATAATTAGGAATTTCTAAACATTTAAAAACTGTTCATCGCCTAGCACATTGGAGTGCGAGTGTGTGTAAGCTCGTGCGTGTGTGTATGTGTATGTTTAATGCACATAAAGATGCAGTAAGTGGCTCAAGGAAGAACAAGTTGTTGAGGCGAAATAGTTTGTGTAATCGGAAAATTAGGAGCTTGATCATATATTTTTGTACTTTATTAGTTGTAATTAATAACAGTTTTAATTAACAAATAACTCGGTATAAAGTTGTGGCTGAATTTAATTATCCCCACAGATTATAACGGAGACATTAGAACGAAGCACCGACGAGCTGACGGCGCGTCCGAGGAGGAGAGGGCAAACAGATCTCGTATAATTACTCCCGGCCGTGATAACTTGAAGTTTTCTCCGGTAATTGTCGTGTAAATAAATCCGCACCGAACGGGAAGTCAGGCTGATCAACGCTTCCAAGTGAATTGAAGATCCCAAGAGAGTGACGCAACCCGGCACCCGGATAATTAGAATAAACATTACGGTTCCCACGTTTGTACATATTGCCCAAGTGTGCTCCGGTTTCACATCGCACGCTCCATATTCACACAAACAGAACACAACAGGGATATATGGTTGATTTCACTTTCGCAGATGTTTCGCGCAACGAACGCCGGTGCGTCGCGACTCTCTGAGAACCGAATCTTGCAACGCTCCATCATGTTTGGCACATCTTTTCATTGTTCGCTTTCAATACAGGCCGTTGTGTCAAAACCGCTCTGTAATGAGAAACATCAGATAAAAATTTCAGTCTGATATTGTATCGAAAAAACCTGTTGCTGTCTGTATTCCCACAAACAGCCGTATTGACGATCTATTGTAGCTATGCGCACATGTTGCATATTTGCTAACGCATGCGCTACCAGGATATTAAGCTTTGCTGTGCCCCCTAATGGGCTTGTACGCAGGGAGATCACCTTCCTATGTAATCCTTTCCACATCCCTCTCAAAGAGAGGGAAAACGACGATTAATGTTTCCGACGATTTAGATAATCAGTCATTAGTCGGAATTATCGTCGGATCTTGGTGCCTCCAAATTTACCTTTCTACACCACTATCCACTATGGGACACTTCCATCTCGGGTATCCCTACCTACCTGTTGTGTAGCACCTTACCATTTTTACATTTTTACCCTACATGCTGGAGTATCCTACCTACAGCGCACCCTTCATGTTGTGGTACTCTCTCCGTTGTAGCACCCTACCAGATGGGGAACCTTACCTTCTTTGCACCTTACATACTTTACACCCTACCATTTGTAGTACCCTACATGCTGAGGTATCCTACCTACTGTGCAGCCTTCATGTTGTGATACTCTACCTGTTTTAGCACCCTACCATTTATAGTACCCTACATGCTGGGGTATCCTACCTACTGTGTTTCCCTACCATTTGTTGTATCCTACATACCGGGGTATGCTACCTACTGTGCACCCTATCATTTGTTGTATACTACATACCGGGGTATGCTACCTACTGTGTACCTTTCACCCTACTATGTACCCTGTTGTGGTACTCTATCTGTTGTAGCACCCTACCAGATGGGAAACCTTACCTTCTTTGCACCTTACATACTGTGTACACCCTACCATTTGTAGTACCCTACATGCTAGGGTATCCTACCTACTGTGCAGCCTTCATGTGATACTCTACCTGTTTTAGCACCCTACCATTTGTAGTACCCTACCTACTGTGCCATCCTAGATGCTGCAGAACCTTACCTATAGGAAATTGAATTGGAACACTATTTTAACTTAAACCCTAAACAGTGTCTAGATAAAGCGGATGTTGGATGTATTCATATTTTATTAGGAGAGGATAAACAATGAAAGTTTACACGTATCGAGTGTCGGACTCTTGCAACAGTAGACCCTATTACTCCTCAGCGTAAATGTTCGTGGGTGAAGTTTACCGTTTAAGGAACGGATCTCATTGTAGAAATATATGATTTTTAAATGTTACAACCAAATTAGTAAAGCAACAGGACTAGTATAGTCAGATTTTTATATTTGTCAGTGAATTCAAAAAATAAACAAACTACAAAATTATGACAATCGTATTTTTCTTGATGTTTATTTTTAACATATAAAACTTTAAACCCAATTGAAAACAGGTATAAAATAATTATTTAAATATTTGTTCCGGTATTTTAATTTTTTCAAGGTACATTCCCTTATTTACGTGAAATAACATCGTTACAACGTGATCTTTATTTCCACTTAGAAAGACTTTAACATGTGTATAGAACATGTGTTGGGCACGCTGAAGCACGGGTTAATCTATCAGAGATAGGCCTTGGGTTAAATGGTATATAGTTGGTTTAATTAATACCGAGGGAAGAGCGAAACGATCGGGCCAGCTGCTGTAATTGATTTGCAGAGTCGACCCGACTTTACAGATTCTAATTAAGAGATAAAGAGGATTCCAATACAATCGGCATCGGGGAGAGGACGGTAAGCGCCCGCGACGCGGTGGAATTAGTTGTATTTAGGTTGCGATCGGACGTCAGATTGCAGTCACGTGTTCGCGTCATACGTTAAACTGACGCGCTCACGTGTGAATTGAAGCCGTAGGACATTGTCCTGTCCTAACAGAATTTCGTCCGCGGGGGAATGGACTTTCACTTGGAAATAAGCCGGAAATACTAAAAACACGAGGTGACATGATAAAACATCTCTGCCACGGTAACATGAGAAATCCGTACTTTGTGTTTTTTCCACTTAACAAAGTGGAATCAGAAGTTACGCAATTCCAGAACCTTGTCAGGTGACTTTAGCAAATTAGGAAGAAATTACGTAATAATTTAGATTTAATTGTTTAGTTTTAGAAAAATATATTTTGGCAATTCAAAAAATAATGTCCTTTTGAGCAAGGTTTTTATAGTACGTAAATGGAATATAGCTTTAATTATTCACGACAAATTTTCAAAATCTCAAACTTTGAGAAATATTGTAATCGGAAATACTCATATACTATGGTTTATGCGCTTTGTTTTGTAATTACAATGAACATAAATACATTAATCACACAAACGCGATCGTGTTGTTTCACGCTAGGATTATTAAAGCAACAGAATTTCTGTGACGTTTAGTTAGATCGAGACACAAGTTCAGCTAGACAAGGCACCACACATGGGAGAGGTTGTGGCTGCAGACTAGGACTGCCTTATACATTATTTTTTAACGTCTATCTTATTAATACTTAAGCTTTAAATAATTGCTGAAACACACATCATTCTCAACCTGAAGATAACACCAAATGGTGACGAAACATATGTAACAAGGCTATTTTAGAATAGTGACATTAAACAGTGCCCTAATTATAGTGGATTAAGCAGCATGCCGTGAGTAATTATAGCCCTAACAATTAAACATAAATATAACGACAAAAAAAACTTTTAAACTCACACAACAGTAAATAATAGTTAGTAAAGATTGCCAGGGGAGACTGGTAACTCTCCTACTCTGTCTGTCATCTTTTCTGTTTATAACTATCGTCATCTCTTTTTCTGTTTGTCTGTCTATCTCTCCCTATTCTCTATCTATAACTATGCCTTCGTCTCCTTTTCTCTCTCTCATTCCCTTTCTTCTTCTCTGCCTCTTTATTTCTACATACATACATAGGCTACATTGATTCATGTATATATATAGCCTATATATTGTGTGTGTATATATATATATATATATATATATATATATATATATATATATATATATATATATATATGTTTATACATATGTATGTATGTAAATATTTATTTGTTTGGTTTCTATTTGGTATATATTTATACATTTGTCGATGTCTGTCTCTCTGCCTGTTTATGTCTCCGTCTCTCAGGTTCTCTCTTTCTCTGGCTGTATATCGCTATGTCTTCATCTCTATCTCTCTTTCTTTCTTAATCTCTCTCTCTCTCTCTCTCTATCTCTGTCTGTTTAGTTACTTCTCTGTATATCTCTCTTTCTTTCTCTGTATGTCTCTCCTCTCTCCCCCTCTCTCTGTTAGTTTCTAGCTCTGTCTATCTGCCTGTCTGTCTCATTCTTTTTATGTCTTTTCTCTCTCTCTCACCTTACCTCCCTTTCCTCTCTCTCTCTCTTTCTTCACACATTACCTCTCCGTAAGCAATATTCCTTGCATCTTCCACTTACATACTATCACGTGACTTGCCCGGAAAGAAGATACAACCAACCCTTGAATACTATCTTGTACACGTCTTTGCAACATTCCTTCAAGTTCGTCCTTGACCGTGTTAAATTTCCAACGTCTCTTGACTGTATGTTTGTAACTGTGTTGTTTCTTGTTTTATATGTTTGTAGAAAATAATGTTGTCATTTCTAGTGTGGCTAGGCGTGAACATATTTGGTTTATTTTGTTTCATTCAATTACTGTTTTTAATACTAATAGAATTATTTTCAAATTCTTTACTTTAATTTTAAATTTCGTCTTTTTTTACTAAACGTGTTTGCATTATTTTGTGTGTGATTGTATGATTTTTTAATTAATCTTTCAATTCAGATATTTTTGTAAAGTTGTAGCATGTAGCGAGTAGAGGTTAAATAAAAGTTATTCCTAAAAAAATGGCATACTTTCTCTCTTAAGAAGTTGTATCTGTGTCGTTGCAAGTCCAGAGACTTTAAATGAATAATCGAATTTAAAATTCAAATAAGTTATTGTTGACTATACAATGGTTTATAGCCCAAACAGGACTTCCTGTTTATTGATAGTAACCGAATAGAAGTTGAACGGAAATGTTTTGCATTGATTATTCCTGTAAATGTTTAATAGAAGAAACTAAACAACATACTAATAAACGTGACGAACTGTACACGAAATAGGCCTATATGTTATTGTAACCCTTAAAATGGCTCAAGAGTAAAGTTTTTCTTTGGCAACCTATGACAGTGCCTCCTGAGTAAACGACACATTACAAGAGTACCTTTTGGGGTTCAGGTAGTTGTTCTTTTACTTAAACCCACACGAGTACGTTATTAATATATATTTATTTTTACACTTATATACGAATCTCGTTAGTCACAGCATCCACCACTTAAATACTATTTCTGTTTAAACATTGTTTCTTCCACTTGCTTAGTTCGACTCTTAATGCATACTAAATTCTTTACAAACACTTTTATATTCTATTATAATTTTAGATTAGTAATTTTCAGTATTTGTATCACTGATTCTCACATACACAAGTGTCTAGTCGTGGTACCCGCAGTGCTCTCTTACCAGTGATGAAGTCACAGTAACAATAGTTTTGCTAAACATATGCAAGAGCTATAGCGCTATACAAGTAATGCTTCCTTACCAGTGATGAAATCACCACAACTGTCACAGTAACAGTAGTTTTGCTAAACACATGCAGGGGCTATAGCGCTATACAAGTAATGCTTCCTCACCAGTGATGAAGTCACCACAACTGTCACAGTAACAGTAGTTTTGCTAAACACATGCAGGGGCTATAGCGCTATACAAGTAATGCTTCCTCACCAGTGATGAAGTCACCACAACTGTCACAGTAACAGTAGTTTTGCTAAACATATGCAAGAGCTATAGCGCTATACAAGTAATCAATCACCCCTAGAGAAAGTTATTTGTGAGGTTTTAACTCAATATATTTAATAAACAAAACTCATTCAGCACTAACTAAAAGTGACAAGATTTGATCGCCGCAACCCAAACCTGGAAACACCCTTCGCTGAACTCCCTTTAAATGTAACATGTCCTACATATACTGTATTTATATCCACTTCTGTACTGACACTTCGCGCTCATCCGATGTCCAAAACTACATTCTGTCTAATATTTATAGAAATGAATGTAGGTTTAAAACAGTTTTATTTAAATTTATAATGCCTGCTCGGTCTTTTTATTGTGGTTTTACTTTAGGTTTATACGTTTTGGTTTTTTACTAAGTCGTTAATATAGAGTGATAAAAATAATAAGTATAAATATATTCTTATGTGTGATAGTATTACTGAAATACAACCTGACGAAATACAGGTGTGATAATTTCAACTGTTTTTTACGTTTTTGGTAAAACAAAAGCCTTGATTCGTTCCGAAGAGTTTCTCTAGTTTCTTCCGTCCTTATTACGCTGGTATTCTTCAGTATTGCCGCCCGGAAGTTCCGCCTCGTCCTGGCTGTTACGGGGGTTTTCTCGCTCCAGGACGATTTCTTAGTTCCCGTAGGTTGTTACATAACTCTGTGACCAGATTCTGCGGTTTGTTTGCGAACAATGGCACGATAAAAACTATTCCTTTTGTAATCGTATTTTTGTGCACATTCTCGTCAACGTCGTAACGATGAGTTATATTCTCTCTGGGTAGCTCAAAACCTTTTAAATCATTTCTGTTGTAATTCAGTTGCATTTTTCGTTTCTTATTGTCTCGTTTTAGTTTTCAGTTTTCTACATGAAGTGTTGATGAGTTTTTTTTTTTTTTAAATAGAAGCAAATAAATATATTTGAAGGAAACATGTTTTTAGGCTATTTAAACTCTTTTAGAGTTTTTTAAGAGTTTTAATTAAAATCCCGAAGATGAACGAATTGTTCCGAATATTTCCGAAAGCCAAAAAAGGCGCTTATAATGAAGTAACGCTATTACGTGTTAAAGACGCCATTTAAAGGTTATTTGGGTATTATATTTAAATCATTTTTAATGCAATTTTTCAAAATTTCGAATATTTAGTTAAATAATGTTACATCGTGTGATTCCGTACTACGTATTCCTCGCAGCTTATGTTTAATTCTGCAGTGGACATTATTATGTGAACAGTAATTTTTTGTTATTATGTATCAGTTAATAAATAATTAATTTCGCATCAATGAGTAAAACTATTTTCCAACTAATTTTCACCTTTGTCAATCAGTTGCATGACTGCCACATTCTTTTAATAAACTAAATTCTTTTGTTGTCATTGAAAAAGATTATGTGGTTACAAACAATGTATGCAATTAGAGAAATCCAATTACTGCATCAAGTTAAGTTTAAAACTTTGTAAACTATTATATCAATCAATAATTGCGTTGCAATGATAGTTCCTATTTACTCGCGTTGTAAATATTTAATAGAAGAATAATTATTTAAATATCGTTTTCACAATTTAGTGTTTAAACTACGTAAATTCTAAAACATATGAATAAAAAAGGTTAACACTAGCAACAATGTAAAGTAGACCAACCAATGGTAGTATATATTACTTCTGTTCCGTGACAAAATGTAAACATGTGTTCAACAAATCAGTTGTTTCTGTCCACTCTTTATGGCGAGCGTTAAAATCATTTCAGAAAAATATATTGTAATGGGAGATACAGTGTTTCTATTTATATTGCAATTAGCGGATGCGTAGGAAACCAGAACAGCTGCTTCGTCGCAAATATTTCCACGCCATAAAACGGTAGCAACTGCTGTTAACAACGACTGATAATGGCCTCTGAAATATTTCAATCTTATATAAGCAACGCATTGTGGGGACGGCTAATGGATAAAATACGATACTGAAATGCAAATCTCCGCGCTCGGAATGCAGATGGATTCTGCGTGTAAGTGTAGAGCTGATGCAAAACGGGTTAACGGCAGAAGGCTTCCAACTGGCTTTGCCGGTCAGCCTACCTCCTAACCTATACACTGTCGGTACAAACAGGTGTCGATAAAAATAGTTATTAATTAAGTTTTATTAGAGCAGAGCATCTCCGTGCGTCAAATCGTGAATCTACGCGTCTTAGCCTTAATCTAACGTACAGATTAAAGGCTTTTTAAAAAGAGTTGTTTTATGTGTCTTTAAAGGCGAAAAGTATGGGCTTGTTAGCTATGGAGGCTTTTGGTAGTCTTCAATCTGCCATCCTGAGAAAGTCGATTGCAATGCCTCATATGTGAAATATATAGACTATCTCCGTTGGATTAATATCGAAATGTTTAGTTCCATTCGGTTTAATTGCTTCTCTTGTGAAATAGAATATTTATTAAAAATAATTAATCCTCTTATACCTGAAGGTGGTTTACGAGAGGCAAAATAAAACTACGTGATGAAGGAATGTCTTTGAGAATACGTTGCAAACGCTTTAATGTCAAAAGGGGTTGAAATAACACGATTTTCTGTCCCCACTGAGCATCAAACCCATGACCTTTGTATTACGTGCTCTTTGCAATACACCACTCAGTATGTAAATATAATTTTTAGAACTGTATAATTTTTACTTATTACAACAGACTAGTTTCGGCGATTATGTCGCCATTATTACTGATAATAAATAGTCCCTCAAAAGACTCTTTGTAGGGCCCTCTGTAGTGGTCAATTGCTCTATAGAATAGACAACTCAGACGGATTAATATGATTTTTAAAATGTTATAATTTTTTAAAAATTGAAACAGACTAGTTTTGGTAATTATGTCGCCATCATTTAGTAATAATAGTCATATAGAAGACTCTTTGTTGTGCTGTCTGTAATAGTCAAGTGCTTTATGCAACAGGCCACTTAGCCGCTTAAATACGATTTTTAAAATTTTATAATTGATTTTATTGTAACATACTAGTTTCGACGACTATGTCGCCATCAACATTAATAATGGTCTCACAAAAGACTCTTTGCAGAACTCTGTTTCGTTATCACTTTTATTGGTGTTTTTTTCATTTAAACATTGATATAATTCTGTGTAAACAATCCCGCTAGGCTACTAGAGTCCAGGGTGATGCGAGCAAGGCAACTAAGCCTTATATAACTCGGAATGATAACGCTCGTGTTTAAGCAGGAAATGCAGCGATGCCTCCTAATGAAGGCCCGATCGCCAGCATTGTCAGCGAGTGCTTCCGCTCGCAACTAGTTTTTTGACACTTCCCAGAGTCATCTGTTACAGTGAAGCCGGTCGGAACAAGTGAAAGTTTGCTCCCGTTCCGATCGCTGATGTAGATAAATCGATTTCTTCACAACGATCGCGCTATAAAATAGCCTCCAGCCGTTATTAGAATCGTCTCGGGCCGGACGAGTTGCCCCGGCGAGTTCATCCTGCCTTCCGGACGAAATTGCCACCTGTAATTGCCCCGTACTTTCCCATCGCGCATCCCGCACGGATTTATAAACGCCACCGGAGAGTGTAAATATCACCTGTTGTGAAACCTTCGTCTGAATGTGTTTAAACGCAAACACGTATTTTTTGTTTTAAAACGAAAATTATGGATTTGCCAGAGATGTGAGTTTTAGTAGCGTCTTGAATCTGGCGTGCTGAGAAAGTCGAATAGAATCACGCGTTATGTATGGAAGATATCTCCGTCAGTTGGGTATTGAAATAATAAATAACCACACACGAACTTACAAGACAATATACCTTATTGTCATACGCGTTTCTATAACCTATATTGTCGTCATCAGTGATGCTACTAAAAATTTACAACTGCAAGTTTTAAATTTGCAACCACAACGTTGCAGTTGTCAATTTGTAGTAGTATCACTGATGATGACAATATAAGTCATAGAAACGCGTATGACAATAAGATATATTGTCTTGTAATTTCTTGTGCAGTTATTTATTTATTCATAACTTTAACTCTCAAGCCAGCTCAACTATTACTTACAGGATATCGAAATGTTTATTCACATTGGTTATAACTGCGAATGTACCCTTGTACATAAATAATAATAATGACCCCATTAAGGTTTGCGAGAGACAGGGTGTTTTGAATCAAAAAAAATAATGGAACCTGGAAGTGTGTGTATGCTTTTAATATATATAAATGGTAATTTGTTTCAATATGTATGTAATACCCGACCGAGTAAACATTGCAGAAGGAAACACTAGCAGCACAGTAGCAGTAGTTCACATAAACTCCGCATGGGTGCTGTAGAATTATTAAAGTTTAAGTGGAAGTAAAAGCACGTAATGACCTTTCAAAATAATCACGATATAAGGTAAATCTTGTTTGTATATTGTGAATATATTTATTTATAAAAGTGTTTTTTATAGTGTAATTTTGTTAAATAAATGCGTCTGAAGAGGTCATTGTTTAAGTGTCGAAACGTTAATTTTCAATGGTAAATTTTCAATGATTTGGTCAATATTATAAACTAAGGTACCTACGTAAATGTCCCGTGAAAGGAGTGCTACTGAAAAACTAATCTTTATTGGTAGTTGTAAGCCTATCTATGAAAAAAATATAGCCTATCTATGAAACAAATATAGCCTATCTATGAAACAAATATAGCCTACCTATGAAACAAATATAACCTATCTATGAAACAAATATAGCCTATCTATGAAACAAATATAACCTATCTATGAAACAAATATAGCCTATCTATGAAACAAATATAGCCTATCTATGAAACAAATATAACCTATCTATGAAACAAATATAGCCTATCTATGAAACAAATACAATACAGACATGTCTTTCTAGCTTTTGTTTTAGCTTTATCCTGAGACATTTTCTCAAAGTACTGGCCTTTACAAATGAGGGGACTATTTAAGCCTCAGGGATTCAGTTTATGCGACAAGTACTGGAAAATATGTTTGCTATGAATTCTGTTTGAAAACGTAAATTTTGTTTACACTGGTTAAAAAACGATTTTTGCAAAAAGCTATTTGGTAGAAATTTTCAGTGTTGAATAAAATGTTTTGGAAATCATAATGTCTCTCCAGCTCAGTTGAAGTGCCACCGGTTAAAATTTTAGTGGCGATTTTGTGCTACAATAAAAATCCCGTTCTTTGTTAGTGATTTCTTGATACGAATTTAATTTTTCTTGGTTGAATCTGGTTTTATTTCTTGTAGTATTTGGGGTTTTATTTATTTAATGGTTAATTGTTCCATGTTTTTGTCAAACGTCTGTAATAGGTTAGGAACAAAATTACTATTCTGTTTTTTAAACAATCGATTTTTAAGTAGGATACTTTTATATGTATGATTAATTTTTCTTGGAAATTTTTTCTGTAAATAAATAGCGTAAAACTGTCTTTTTGTAAAGAATTTTTATTTTTTATGTGAATATTTTTTTTTATTCTCTCTCTCTCTCTCTGTATATATATATATATATATATATATATATATATATATATATATAAGCTATATATATATATATATATATATATATATATAACACACACACACACACACACGCACTCGTGTACAACTATTTAACTTGAATTAGGTGCCAGGATATAGTTTCATACAGAAGGTGATTTTTTCTTATAGGTTATGTTGTATAACAGCTGTTTCAACACTAAGGTTATGTTACTTTATTTACTGTAAATTTTCAGGTAAAATGTTATTAATCAATATTTTGTAATAAATAAATAAATTTATATTTCAATAAATCTTAACAATCGTGTATGGTTTGGGAATGTAAATTTTCTTAATTTTTTTTACGATTGGTTTGTTATTATTTTATGGTTATTTGTTCCTCTTGCAGTGAGGTATTTCTACTTGGTCCGTAAATGTTTATTTCATGTTGTATGTTTATCGACCATCTTGAACACAAAACTTGTTTTTAGTAAATTTTTTACTGTATTAAAATTACCCTGTTATTTAGGCGTGTGTATGATTGCCTAATGTTAAGCAGGCGATTTTCGTTCGCACAAAACGGCTGTTGGCAACGCAGTCCATGGTTGGCGGAGATTGGTTGCCGCAGGCAGTTTCGTAACGGATAGGCTGAGGACAATCCTTGAGTGCCCCGACGTAACCACAGGACCGACAACGAAACCAGCGACAATGTCATAATCACCATTAGAGCGTGAACGTTCCAAGACCATATTGATTACGCAGCGCTGTTTGCTGACGGGATCTATATGTAAAGGATATTGCTGGCAAACGTAATGGCCAATTAATGATTACACAATTAGGAAGCCTCGTATTTAACCCGTGTTTCCAATAATCGGTTCATTAAAGTCTCCATAAATCGTAAAAACTCTGCTTGCTTTACGAAGAAGCTGACTGTTTAATTGCATCTCAACGGTTCCCGGACTTTAACGCCTCGGTAGGATACAGTTCGTTGTTTTTGCCTAGATGAAAAGCTTCATAGAAATTGTACCATGATTTGGGCTTCGCGAGCTTCAAGCTTGTGATAGCTAAATGGCCACAGTTAAATGTAAAATCAAATAATAGCAAGGCACAAACTTAAATACCATTAAAACCTTACGTGAATGCATGTCATTTCAGACGGATTAACTGCAGGGCTGACTTCACATATTAAGTAGAAAACAGTTACGGGTAAGCTAGGGCTATGTCGATGCCAGCCGATATACACTAAGGGCTTAATATGATAGTCATCATTCAATACAAAATCGAACTCGTGAAAAGGATTTGAATCGATTAGTTTTGGGTTAAACGCACATTAAAAACTCAATTCTCTTCCTAGCTCAGTCCAATTAAAATTGTTATCGTCTGTATTGTACAAAACAATCACCAAGTTTAGTATTTCAATTATTTAAAAATTATCTAAAAATTGTTTTTTAATCGAAAGTACAACAAAATGAAATTTTTCGAAATTTTTATGAACGGAGTGTTGTTTGGTCATAAGGTCTACCCCTTATTTACATCAAATACTAGTAGGCCTATATTATGTAATTCAGTCGCTTAGGTGGAATGTCAGATTCGTCAAGTTTAAATTCTCCCACTTAGATGGCATGTTACGTAAGTCAGTAAACCTTTGTTTAAATATAACTTTATGTTTAAATTCTCCCACTTAGATGGCGTGTTACGTAAGTCAGTAAACCTTTGTTTAAATATAACTTTATGTTTAAATTCTCCCACTTAGATGGCGTGTTACGTAAGTCAGTAAACCTTTATTTAAATATAACTTTATGTTTAAATTCTCCCACTTAGATGGCATGTTACGTAAGTCAGTAAACCTTTGTTTAAATATAACTTAATATTTAAATTCTCCCACTTAGATGGCTTGTTACGTAAGTCAGTAAACCTTTGTTTAAATATAACTTTATGTTTAAATTCTCCCACTTAGATATCATGTTACGTAAGTCAGTAAACCTTTGTTTAAATATAACTTTATGTTTAAATTCTCCCACTTAGATGGCATGTTACGTAAGCCAGTAAACCTTTGTTTAAATATAACTTTATGTTTAAATTCTCCCACTTAGATGGCATGTTGCGTAAGTCAGTAAACCTTTGTTTCAATACAACATTATTAATTCTCCCACTTAGTAGGGATGTAAAAGTGCCATCGGTTTTGTTTGTGCTACCGAAAAGGTTTAGTTAAACATTTTCCTCAACCTGAAGCAACGTTTAGTTTTGCATATCTTTACAAAAATTCGTTGAAGGTTCCGTGTAACAAGTTCTGAAGACATTTTGCCTAATCTGGTCCTGCGCCACTCTGTGCTCAGCGAATCTTTCATCACGCCCGCTTCGCTCTCCGCTATACAATACGTGTATCCGTATTGTATTCCTTACAAAGTGGGTATATTCTTCTAACGTCGAGCGTAACGCGTTACAGAAACAAGTGACCCAGTTAGGAGGACGTCGCAAAGGAAGATAAATTCGAATTTCACCATATCTGGTCTAGTAACAATAGAGCAGAGTTGAAGGTGAGATGGTGACGTCATGTAGGTCCCTTGAACACAAGGCGAACTGTATCGCGCGTCATTTCTTATAATGAAGTTATTATGGCGCGAGCGAGAGGGAGCGAGTGAATAGACGTGCTAACACTTGCACTTAATTGTTGAACAGGTGGTGTAGTGCGCTTGGCCGCCATTGTTAGTTCCCCACTTGTCTCCTGCTCTGTGCTAATACTGCCGTCACTTGAAAAATACGGGATATCTTTCCCCGTCATGTTTTGCTTTTTGTATTCTTTGGTTTATGACGGTATTGGTTTGTTAATATCTATTTAAATTTATTTAATAACTAATGTCACGACTACAATCCTTAATTGGCATGGTCGGTTTCATTTAAGAGCAAGCCTTTCCATTCTTAAGGTATAAAGGCAGATCAAACCTTCATTAAAACGTAATCATTAATATTATATCTTGTTTGCTGTACTGCGCAAGCTCGTATATTCCAAACATCCTGATAGGGTTAATGATTAGTAGTTTAATTTACTTTTGGTGTAGATAATGTTCAACAGATTTTCTGTCCAATATCAGTACATGGTAATATGAGGCCTTTAGGATGTAGTGCTTTGGAACTAGATCGAAAATCAACTCTTTTTCAAGTTGCCTTTAATGTTCGAGGTATAGACCATACACCAAATAAAAATAACTCGCCATTTCATAAAGTTTATTTGAACTTATTTATTACTATGAATTCTTGTTTTGTCGCGTCTGAACAGAAACTGATTGGAAGAACGAAAACTTTGATTTGACGTCACACCGAAATCGTCACGCTCTAATTTATAGCCACTATATATATATATATATATATATATATATATATATATATATATATATATATATATATATATATATATATATCCCTATACATAAGTATATATGCTCATTAGGCAACTATTTTAGCTTAAATTAAGTCATACCATATGATTTTATACAATAGCTGATTTTATGTTTGAGGTTATGTTGTAGAACAGGCGTTTAAACGCATGGGCTGTTACTTTAATTATTGTTACATTATTGAATTGAAATGTTATTTCTTAATATTCGTTATTATAAGTTAATATTATATTAATTTGTATTTACAACAATTAATGCAATATAATAATGATAAAGAGTTGTACTATATATTTTTAATCCCATTTTAAAATAAAAACTTTCTTATGCGCGTTTATCTCTTTTAAATTAAAAAAAATTAATTCGTTATAAAATATTTTATTCAGTAAATATCTCAACATTAATTAATGTTTTCTATTACCTACATTTATCAAATTACGTATTCACTCACGTCGACCAGCCCACTGACTGCCACATTTAGAATTTTTTTAAAATACTTCATCAAAGAAAAACCTGTCTTTGTATTAGCCTTCAAGACATATTTGTTGGAACGCCTATAAGAAACATTACAAGAAAAATTCTTTTTTCAATTTGCCAATGTTTCAGTCATGTTCAGAACAAAGCCAATTGGTCGTCTTCATAGCAATACATTAAGACAGTAAAATGTTCGCACGTTAAAATCACATTTGCTGAAGTGACTTGCCCTAACACAAAGACAGAAGCTTTTATGTGATGTATATGTAAGAGTAAAATCAGCTGATTGATGACAGATAGGCAAGAGAGAGAAATTACATTGTCTTTTGCAATTCCTTACAGTCGTTTATTTCGAGTTATTTCAAACATTCTGAAAGAAGTAAAATATATTTCAAAAATTTAAATAATATAAACGAACTTTAGAAACTGTTGTGTTTTCTATTTTCAATAAGTGAAATCATCAACCGTTGTATGTTGTTTATTAACCTCCGATAAAATCTGGATTCAATTGGTTTATTTCGATTTAGAAACAACGTGCTCGATAATGAGTTTGGGAACTCCAGCGTGACGGCCCGACCTTTCTAATCGATTGCAAAATGTATCGAATAAAAGCGAGCCTATTAACTAAAAACGCTGGAAATGTCCAATAGACAAATATCTTATCATCAGGTTAGCACCGGACTCCGCATCGGACTGGAATACCAACTCGCGTCATTAACCACTCGACCGGTCCTGGCCCGTTTCGGAAATTAATTTCTGTTAATGCTG
This sequence comes from Prosapia bicincta, assembly GCA_036971475.1. Lineage (NCBI taxonomy): Eukaryota > Metazoa > Arthropoda > Insecta > Hemiptera > Cercopidae > Prosapia > Prosapia bicincta. The sequence goes on along the minus strand of JBAIZL010000006.1, from coordinate 22,955,881 downwards.
TCGTACGGGTTCTTCTAAAGGTGGGCTTGATTTTCGTTTTTGCTCCAGATAGCGACAATTTTATCGTCGTTTAGCTAGGAAGAGACTTTGCTATGCATGAGGTTGTCCCGACGCTGAATAATTGGATACAATTTAAAAGCGAGCGTTGGTGGATTGTGTTCAGCAGAGTCATTTATACTCATATAGTTATTTTGCTACAAGTTTACGTCCTTATTTGAATATAAACTGTTTTTAAAATATAGTCGAATTAGGTATCATTGGTCGTTGGCAGTGTCTCTAAGCGTTGGCAGTTGACACATCAAGACACACAAACACCATTGCATTTTGGTCCTGTTCCAAGCCCAATAAATTTGATTACTAGTAGGCATATTATTATTCACTATTCTTTTCTACCTATAGCCTTGTTCATCTTACTCATTAACATGATTTGAACTAACAAAAAATTTCGAAAATGGACGTTCTCCGAAACGCGTCTTGTGAAATGTAAATTTCATTAGACATAAAAACATAGGATATTATTATTAATTGAACAGTTTAATGGCGGCAGTGTTAGATCTATATTGAAGCACGTTTGCATGTTTCGCTCATGTTGGAGATTTTAATAGAAAAGTAGTATCACTATTTTGTCTAGGCAGTGTATTGAATGGTTGGTTAGAACGAGAGGACAAAACACACGGTGTTACAAATTTAAGTCTTACATAAAAATCTGAGGATCGCTCAAAGCAATACAAAACACTCGTTTCTCAGTAATTTTCTTTTTAACTTAGAAATAGACATAAGTAAATAATATTTCAAGCTATTTTGCTCTGAAAATATTGCAGAAAATTTGATTAAATGTCTTATGATAAAACGCCGGAAATGGTAACTTGTGTTAGTATTACATGCTTGTGTGTAACCAAAATGGAGCAAATTTTCTATTTTCCTTTAGACGTTACGGAAATCGTATTAAAGATTATAAATGGATGTAAATACCAATGGAAATGAATGCATTTAAGCTTTTGTTACGCCCATACTGAATCGTCTACGTCCGTTAAATTCAATCTTCCAATTAAGAACAATAGAGAAACCGTCCATTTTCGTGGAATGCTCAGAAAAAGTTTATTTGTAATATTAAGGTGATCAACCAGTGTGACTAGTAGTATCGCTGACGAAAGATGGGACAAGGTTGTTTGTAGGTAGAGTTAATGTAGGGAATATAAATTTTTGGTAGAAGATAGTTATTCTCTATCGGGGCCATATTGAAGATTCTTTCCTTGTAAAGGAATAGGAGATAGAATTAGATAGGACTCAGGAAAGGACGTAATGATCCTTGCTACCGACAGTAATGTATGCTGACAGTTTTACAGTCTTGTAAGACCATCTAGATTATATCATATACAAAAGAATTTCGGGAAATATCATAGATGGATATTCGTTTGAGGTACAATAGTATCGATGTAACCCTGATTCCATATAACTTGCATGATTTCTAAACAAAGTATTTTCGATTTATGATTTAATCGCATAAGATTTATCCTAATTACGAAGTTGGTTCTATAAGTAGGACATATTGTCGTTGGCGTGTAATTACATCAAGGAAAATATTCGTAATTTGCGTTTATTATTCTATTCCTAATCACATGTATTTAACGCTGGAAAGGGGACGAAATCGTTTCCTAGAATAAAAGTCGGTCTAAAAAAACTCGGGTAATGTTTTTACTGAAGGCCTCTCTGCGGCCAGACGGAAGCTATTAACGCGCGGGTAGAAACTACGGCGTATTGAGCAAATTAAGACAATCGGGATATATTATGGTATCTAATTGGGACGATTATCTGAGGAAAGCGTTCGGCCGTTATGTTCACGGTCCGTCGAATGCTACCGTATAAACGTACGATTCGCGACAAGCCGTTACGGAGGCATTGCGGTAGTTCCGATATAGCATTAACATAAGGCAGCCGTTAATTAGGTTTGTAATGGTGGGCCCAGGAGCGCCGGTTGTGAGGCGAACTAGGTGAAAGCTGTGCGTAGCGAGAGTTGGCGCTCATTCCGGTTCCGGAATATTTCAATTATAAATTACTTTGTAAACAACATTATTTAATTATGTTCGTAGAAAATATATATGCCTTACTGTGAAAATTATTTTACTTTGATTTGTCACTTAGAATAGATTTAGATTTTTGGCGTTGTACTCTTGTCAAACACCTTCAATATTATTCAGAAATTTGTCTCGTCTGGCTTGTAGGTAATAAGCCGCCATGAGTGGATTTACAATAATTTCGTCTTGTGTTACATTTAATGATCTGACAACATTCCCAATTAAAAATCTCAAAGTTTGTCAGCCATTGTGCCCTTTAGCCTGATAATAGGATGAGGATAATGACTATCGAATGCATTTTGTCAAATTATTTGCGCGCGCGCGCACACACACAAACACTTACACAAACACACACACACACACACACACACACACACACACACACACACACACACACACACACACACACACACACACACACACACACACACACACACACACACACACACGAACGCGAGTGCACACACACACACACACACACACACACCGCACGAACGCACACATTTTTCCTGTTTTCGTTATATTACAATGAGATAAATAGTGGAAACGTATATCATGTTAGACACACCTAGTAACGTTTCGACTACAAATTTTGCCATGACCAAAGTCTATATTATTCATTACAATGATATTGATTTCATTATAGTAAAATTTATTAGAATATAAATTCATATTTTTATTTACAGATAAATATTACATAGCATTTCAACTTGATTTTCATTACAAGGAGTAAAATAAGCTGTGAATAATAAAAACACCTTTTTTATGAAACCATAAATTATCGTATAATTTAATTAAATATACGATGTTTTTATTATGTAAAAAACTGTACGGCACTTGAAAGTGATTTAAACATAACCTCTAAGTGAAGGCAAAACACCTGTCAGTGTTAACATATTCCGTTATAAATAACGTGTTTATAACAATGAGAAATTTTTGAGGATAACCGTTTTCCTTCGAAAATCTCGTTTCCTCTTTTGAATTCAAAAGGCAGCCGGATTCAGACTAGTGGGAAACCCACTGTTTATCGGGGCTGTAACAAGTGTTTATACCTCTTGTGAGGACGTGGGGGAGAGATGGAATTAGGTCGGATTAGGACAGAACATGTTGATGTGTGAAGTTACGTCATGGCGGGGGCAGGGATTCCTGGAGGAGACTTGCTCTAAACCGGGATTGAGAAAATGTCTGCACTTTGCATCCCTTGTGAGAGGGAACAAGGATGGGTAGATCGAATAGTTGAAGAACATCTTAACCTGGTAAAATTACGCTATTACAGGGCAGGGTCTGCTATAGGAGACTTGCTCTAAACCGGGGTAGGAGAGTTGTCTTCCCGAAAGTAATAAAATAATAAGAACTAGAAGGAGACCTAACTACTTGCAAGTAACAAGAATAACAAATTGACCAATTGCATAACTAATTTGATAAGAAGTGGCTGTGAAACGAAATGAGAATTGACATGAAAATATATTTCCTTGAAACAAATCACTTCTATTGCTCTGTTTAAGTTGATGATGTGCAATTATCAGAAAAAAGTAAACTCTAATCTGTATTAAATTTCATTCTGAAAATATATTTGTAAACAATATCAACTACCTGGCAAGAAATGATTAACGTTCAACTATCCATAGTGACCGTATCTAATGATTTCTTATATACATTACGCAACCTATCTAGATCGAGCCGACAAATTCCTATACAAAAACGCTGAACTTCAGTGACGTGGCGCGTTACAATCTCCGACATCGCTAAACTAGTTTTTCTATGATCTGTGCTCACCAGATCTAAGCATTCCCAAAGATATCCCGCGAAAAGCGAACCTATCCTCGGTTTGTATTCAGCTCATAGATTGTGCACACGGCGGAAGATTGTGTTTCTAATTATTGAAAAATACCCGCGACGATCTGTGTTTAGCTTTACTGGAAGGAAATGTCTGGACATTTTATGTTTTTTAACAGATCAAATCTTTACCGTGTCAGGGTTTCAACAGTTAAAATGTTCTGAATATAAAATATTTTTTTAACTCGTTAAAATATTGTAATAAATAATGAACAAGAATTTTTAAACTTAGAAGATTTTGTTCTACAGTTCGTATAGTTCTGAAGATCGTTGTACCTACAGGCTGCCGGCTGATCCTTATAATCCCGTGTTAAATGTCATCGCACAGCTTTGGCCTGGCAATTAGTCACTTATTGTGTATTTAAAAATTGAAACTTATTTAATTTATCCGCAAAAATTTCAATCGTAGCTTCGTTAAAAGGAGATTTACAACGTACGATTCACAAGTATGCAGTTATAATAAAATACAATAAATAACCTACAAATTTCACTTCACAAAAAAGGAATTAGTTTTTTATGAAAATATAAAGAAAGATCAAAAAACCGTTTGTTTTAATTTGCAAAGAGAGGTCGAAACCTCCTAAAAATATTAGTGTATTTACATTGTTTTTTTCTGTCTTAATCTTGTCTGGGGAGAGAAATGAAAACCAGAACATATAAAGACGTTTTTAGACTAGTAATGTCATACGCTGTGGACACACGACCTAACACGGCAAAGACAAAAAATTCTGGAAGCAAGAGAAATAAAAATCCTTACAAGAATTGATAAAAAACAGTCGGGGTCATAGCAAGAAACACAGAAGTCATACGACGAAGATCCAAGGTATAAAACATTAACCAAATAACGAATGGGTAGTGAAAATAAGACAAAGACCATATAACAAAATGACTAGAGCAATAACAGTGAGAAAACAGGGAGACAAACAGTGGGAAGACCTCGAAAACGATGGAACAACTTACTCGATACTGATTGTAAAATATATATAAAGGAAGAACTTGACCTCATACTGCACTCAACAGGTGTTATGGCTCTATGTAAACAGTCGCCTACAGTAACACTTACGTATTTTATAAATGAAGTCGGCCGTTTCTGAATATCTAGGCCTTCGTTTTGTCGATTCGGGTTGTAACTCCGAATTTATGGGGGCATTTAATTCTTTTCAAATAAAAAAATAAAATAGTGGATAAAGTTGTAAAAAATTGCGCCTTTTTTATAATTTTATCCTTACTTCTTATTATTTTTCATCTTATTTTATTTTTAGTAAACTGGGCCAAAATCTTATTTTGTGCCCTTTTATTGTATTTTTCAGTTTATCTAATTTCATCAACAAAAATTTACAATGAAATATTTCTAAAGGTTAAAAGGATTGTGCTTCTTCGTCACATGTCCGAAAGGATACCGCCATTTAGGAAGGGCATCCTGATAAAGATTTACAGTCGATATTTGTTTAATAATGATTTATTCCTAATTATTTCTATTACGTCCATCGCGACCATCCGCACAGCCTAGACACCGTCCTGTCGCATGGTAATGTCTCCCGTTCTATGGATGCTAGTTAACAGCGTTTTTACGTCCCTAATGTCGGGTTTAACGGTCTGGGTCAGGCGTGGGAGCTCATAAACCTTTCCACAAAGTAGATTCCTCGTAACTACAAAACTAATGTCGAGCGGGCAGCGGATATGCGAGACTTTCGGGTGTCGGCGGCGGAAGCAGGCCCGCTCTAAGGTGCGGACGTAGGCGGTTGCTGCTTGTATGCAAATTGAAATAAAAATAAATAACTTCGCGCGTAACTTCTGATCCACTTCATTAAAATTATGCTCGAATTTTGTTCAAATATTGTTGCCCGTGGCCCCGGGACGCTACCCGGTGGGAGATCGGTGAAATGTTCGGGCCGAGACACATATAATTGCCCATAACCTAAATCAAGGAACACGCAACGACTCTGTGTAATTTGATAAGTACTAGCAGTCAATCCACCTGGTCGTGTCGATTTGTGTCCCGGGTGTTTAAACCCACGGCGAAATGAAATGTATATTGCTGTGACTTTAATGCCCGTTAAGAAAATATCACTTCCTCCAACACGGAACATTTTCTTGTAAGTAATTTTTGGAAACATTATTGCACATTTTAATTTATTCAAATGAACGAGCCGTTATGTGTTCAAGTTAAAATAAGCCAGTGTTAGGGCTGAAAATGTTGGATTTTGAATAAAAACCGGTTTAGGGCTGCTCTCTTATTATAACTACATGTTAAGATTACTATCTATAAGCGATTAGAAATTTATCGGCATGAGAATTTAAATGTGAAGTATGATGGAAAACAGAAAGTTGTATGGATATATATATATATATATATATATATATATATATATATATATATATATATATATATATATATATGAATAAAATGTTTTCTTGATATATTATTATTTTTATTAGAAGCATATACATCTTTGAACAAACAATCAATTTAAAACTTTTCGACAACTCACAATGTGGGGATTTCCAAGAACAAACTTGATCCACCATAGATAAGAAACAGGTGATTTATATTTCATTGATTTCAGATTTATTTTTTTATTGCAATATCATCCAAGATACTTTAGAGTTAAAGTTTTTGTTTATATATTTCTAGTGCGTCCCTTATATTAGTTTTAAACCTTTATATCTGTCATTATTTTTATACTTTGTTGTCAAAAATCTTTATTTACTCTTTACGTACTGAGTAGTAAAGTTTGATTCGTATATCTGGATGTATGTAAGCAATAATATCTTTATAACATTCTTTGAATTTTTTGTTTGTCCTCCACGTCTATTAAAATATTTACACTTTGTTCTATATACTTCCTTTCCTCTATATTTCAACTAAATTAATAATATTTACTTGAATTATTATCTATGGCTGTATAGGTAATATTGAGATATGCATTTTTTAAGTAGTTTAAAATCCTTTTTATTTCATAACCTATAAATATGTAAAAGAAAGAACTGTTAGCAAAGAGTTTTGAACTAGTTGATGAAATAAGTTCAATATTTTCTTAAAAATCTTTTTCAATGTTTATATATTTATGTCGGCCTTCAAACTAGTTTCGAAGAAATCAGCGTAGCCTACTATCAACCTTCTTTTTTGGCGTTTGTTGGAAAACAATTGTTTTCACTTTACAAAATATTGTGTCTGTTTTCAGTAGACGCGTTATAAATGTTTTAAAACGTAACAAGGTGTACATTCTACAAACATTCTACCACTGATCACGTTTGTCAGTGTTTGTGCGAAGGTTGGTCGTGACGTCACACGCCCCAAACGTACCCCATTACTAGTAAGCTGCAGCAATCGGCCTTCAGGACAATAGGCAAATGTCAAGGACAATTTACTAGCTGTTCACTTTACAACTCCATATTTTTTTAAATCCAAACAATTAAGTTTTTCCTGTCATTCCTTTCCTTACAACTATGGCGGGATAGGTTGACTACTTCCTAATGGCGGAATGAAAGCGACATGAGTGTGTTTGGCTCCGTCACACGAATGCAGGACGTCTTGTGTGTAACGAAGGACACGATCCTGGCAAGGAGAGACGTGATGTATCGATGACAAGGTGGCCTAGCGGGCGTGGTGTCGGCAAACCTTGTCCCTTCAACAATAGAGGGACCTTACTGGATCTTCTCTTGATTCGAGTAGTTTGTACAGCCCAAGGTAGCCGCATCGGACGCTTTGTAGTCTAAAGGATTATTAGAGGGCCGAAGAGACAGTAACTCTGCAAGTTCATACTTATTCGTATAGGGCCTGATTCTTAAATACATAATATATTCTTTAAATAAATACTTCTTTCGCAGCGACTGTACACAAAATTGTACGGGTAAAAATCTTCCACCGTCGTGACGCTAAAATCGTCAACCTCCAACACATCCACGCGAGTAGAGGCTTTGCTTCGTAAAAGGAACGATTGTTTCGAAACGCGTCAGCAAGTAAGCCCTTACGTATTCACTTAGTTAAGTATTATTTAATTATAGTTTAATCAGTGAATTCAAGATGATTACAACACGCAACTTTAAACATCTATGTTGTATATAAATAAGTGCTATATAGGCCTACACCTGTTTTAGCTTGAATTAAATACCACATGATTTCGTACAACGGCTGATTTTGTGTTATGTTATGTTGTAAAACAACTGTTTTAACACTTAGGTTATGTTACTTTTTTACTGTAAATTTTCATGTTAAAATATTATTGTTGAATCATTTCCATCAGTCAATAAATATATTTATTTACATTTCAATAAATCTTCCTACAATAAATCTTCCTACAATAAATCTTCCTACAATAAATCTTACTACAATAAATCTTACTACAATAAATCTTACTACAATAAATCCTACTACAATAAATCCTACTACAATAAATCTTACTACAATTTAGGCAACATAATGATAACGAGTTGTATATTTTCATTCCAGTTTTTGCAATCAAACTTTCATGGCGATTTTTAAGAACTAATTAAAATAAATTAGTTTGGTAAAAAGTTTTATTTATTACATTTGTCAACATCTAATAAAGGTTTTTTATTTATTACATCCCTTTATTATTAGCAAGTTATATGTTGAAGAGTCAAATAACTAACTAATCAGATGAAATATCCACTTCTCTCGGCCAGTCTCACTCACTGCCACCCCCGTCCTACTATTAGTTCACACTCTCACTATTTATTTATTTATATATCTTGTTCAAATAATTAATTGTTAATAAAATAGTTTTTATTCATTCGTTTAATTTCAAATACATTTTTTAAAACCTTGTAGTGGATTACACTTTGTGTTAATACAGTTTTTCAAATATTAATACATTCATTAAATTTAATTTCGGTTTCTATTTTACCACTTAATTTTGATTCTGTCATGCATATACATAGACCAATTTATTTTAATTTTAAATATTTATTAAAAAAGTAACTAATATAAATTTTTTCTCTATTGTCCTAAGTAGGCTTTGACTTTAGTTATTTTTTTATTACTTGTTTATAGTAGGCCTACAAAACATAAACGTTATTTATTTATATTTTATTGAATTTTTTTTTTAATTTTGGAGTTTTGAAACACTATATTTTGTGTCGAATTTACGAATATTTATATATATAATTGTGAACAGATCCTGAAAATTTCACGTTAATCACGGGCTTCTACAAATCACAGCAATGTTTTTCGAACGAGTACTACTTAAAAAAGTAAACGTAAACATTAATTTTTTTTCATAGAGAATTTAACTCTGGACCAACTGGCACCTATAGTTAGATTAATTTACGAAAATAATAACAATGCGATAAAATAGTTATGTTACAACGATATGTCGTTCCAAAAGTCTTTTCGGCGGGAACAGGCACGACGCTCTATCTTTGTGAAACACTTTTCGGGAAAATCGAGGACATTGGGATGTCGCAGATACCATAGGGTCCTAGAATACGAAACCGACTGTACTGATGTATTAACAGCTAATTTATTGCCTACGTTTATCTACTTATTTGCTCATGAAGATTTAATGATTACAGCACCGTAAAGACTTGAACGTTGGACATAAACGATATTTGTTCCATATAGGAGGAAAGGTAATGCAACGTTAATTCACCACCGTAGATAATTTGCCTTGACCTATTGAAACCAACAGCCCACGCACTGTTCGCTTTAATATAGTGTACAATTAATAAGCCGTACAATGCGACGTAGCGCGCATGCTTCCTCAAGTTAAGTCGAAGCAGTCTGATTGGTCCATTTCAAGGCCGCATTCTTTCTGCTCCACCCGCAAACGATCATGCCAAGTTTCAATGCTTTACGACTGTAGATAGTTCTTAACCACCACCCAATTATTGTGTATGGAAATAAATTATTTGGCAACAGAAAAATAGAAATTTTCTTCCAGAGCTTACCAGAAACCGTTTATGGAAGAATATAGTTCTTAAAATTCTTTTTAGAATTAATTTTTACTTTAATATTACGGTTGTATTAAGTCCTAATTTCTTTCTGCGAATCTATTTTTGCTTTGTGATCTGTGATTAGTTTATCATTGACCAATTGGATTAGCTGTAGTTTTACATTGACTGTACGTTGGTGACTTGACCTTCACAACCAACTAGGATCAAATGACTCCAAGGAGGTTATGTTTTATGGTGTGGAAAAGCTCCAGCTTGGAGAAACACTGGGAATACGTTGAAACTTACTAGCCGTCCATGCGTTAAAGTCTTTAAGTAGGAAATGTCGCTCATGCAAAGTCATTAACCATACGTAAGGGTAGAAATAGGTACCTTGGCACAGGAAAATATCTGTTGGGATGAATACAAAATGGAGCCTGGTGTATGTGGTTAGGTAATGACCAATCAAACACGAGGCTTGCATTTTCACGAAGACCTATGAGAACAAACTATTTTGAAGAAAAACAAAAGTGGACAAATAGTGCAAAATTAAAAAAAAAAAAACACGAAAGAAATAGAATTGAACTCCTAATGGTATAAAATTAAAACCTCGAAACACTGTAACCAATTGAAAAAGTAAAGCTCCATAGAGTCATTATATTTTTAAAATGATCTATATTGACAGTTAAGGTAGCATTAAGGTATAGGCTATACATTAAGAGACATGTTCATTTGGCGTTAACGTTTTTACCAGTTAAGACGACAATAACGAAACGAAAAACATTTCCCTTTGTTAATTTTAATCAGGACCTTAAACCCACTCCCACGTTTCACGTCAATCAAAAGATGGGACAAGAGCAAACACAAGCCTACGCTATCTGTCGATCAGAGATGGAACAATATTTTGCCAACACTCCTTAAAAACGTCATGATTAATGGAGAAACGGACTGATGGGATAATTTTCATTGATTGATGTGCATGTGACGTATGTAGGAAGCGGCCTGCCTCCGCTCCGGGTTTTGGCAGAGCTAACAGATAAATCAAACGTATTTTATGACTTGTCGAACTCATATGTTTAAAATTTATTGTCGTAATGGTGACATGATATGTTAAATGCATGTTGAATACTAGCTTGCGGTTACAGTGACGTAATTTGCCTAATCTGACTGCGTACGGGGTATATCTGTGTACGTTGCTATGTGCACACTATGCCTACTTGTGTACTAATAAAGACTTCATTTGGGAACGTTTATTTCCATATCGAATAGCTTTGTACTTTGTACAAAGTAAGTGTCCTAAGGGTAACTGTTCCTTTCTTGTAGGAACCTAGTCCCTCCTATTTGTTGGCGCCTATTTAATATACTGTATTTAGCTTTTCGAGGCTTTTAGAAGTGAAAACGTCCTGAGGGAAAAAATATCACCGAGGATTTTCGAAAGTCAAAGAGTAACGCTAGCAGCTGGGTTTTGTCTTTCCTTAGAGGTTATTTGGAGGTTATGTTTAAACGTTTTCAAATATATTTAATTTGTATGTAGAAATATCGTATATTTGGTTAAATCATACGGTAACGTAGGATTCATATAACAACTGATTCTATTAATCGTAGGGTATCTTTATTTTTCTGTAGCAGATTATTGTTAAAGTTTTATTATTCAATAGGCTATTATCTATCAGTTAGTAAATATATTAGCTTGTATTTCAAGAAATCTAATTTTAATGATGGCAATATAACTATGAAAGATATATATAAACGCTTTTTTATCATTAAATTTTTTAGTACCTCTATAAAGCTATTAACTGCATCTTACAGTTAAGTTTCGACTTCTAACTTCCACAATCATGTTTTACATTTAAAAAAATTTAATTTCTTTATGACTTAAATACTCGACTAAAATCATGTACTTTTCAACTGAAATCATGTACGTTTTTGAAACTTTAATACATAGTAAAATTCTACAGTAACACAAGTAGAAAACGCCTACAAAATTGGGCCAACAAATACAATACGGAAAATGTAAGCTATAGTTCTACACAATAATATTTAACGTTTTATTCTAATCTTGACGGGCATTAAAATCACTGAACATACCAAAGACAAAACATGCAACTGAAAACATATTTCAATAAAAATAATGTGACATTGTTGCAAATAAATAACAAGTCAATGTCCAAGTATTTCTGAACTTTAAAATGTTGAGCGAGCTACGTATTCCTTCGTTAGACATTAATATTGTACTACTAAAACTCCTAATATTACATTCAGTGACGTATTTCTACAAATGGCCAGTAGAATCGCTTGTACAGTTTTTGGATTCTGTCTATTAGAAAAACTGTAAAGTAAGTACTTTTCGAAGTTTTAGGCCTATATTTACTCTAGTTTAACTATTCTGCACTTCTTATGGTTCGTGTACGTTTATCTGTTCTCAAGTGATTGGTAAAATACATCCTCCTCTCCACATACATTTAGAGCCTACACATTGCTTACATCAGGAACATTACAAGGCGACTTTAATGCACGGGTTAAATTCCTTACTTTAAAACCAAAAGACTTGTATAGACGTATAAATTAAGTCACGAAAATTAAATAACTATATGAAAATTTGTTTTAACCAAAATGTAATGATATGAAATAAAATACTTTAATAAGAGTAATAAAGTATGTTTTTAATTACACCCATAAAACAAAAAGTAATAAATTTGACAAATTAAAAATTTTAACGATTGACATAGTTTTAATTACTAAATAAACATTGTTTGGATTTCTTTTACAGACATAAAAGACCACTTTTAAAAATCGGAATAATTACAGGGCCCAATTCCGGTAACAACCTACAAGAGCGGGTCTGAGGGTCTGGGCGAGCCGTAAAACAACCCATAAAGGCTGTCGATTTGGTGATGTTACCAAGGTAAATTATCGTCCGTCAGTGAGGAAATGGCAATAGTAAATTTTAACCCGTTTTTTTATTGTTCCACAGTCCTACGTAAATGGATGCGACCAAATACTAATAGCCTTTCTCAAACCCTTTGATCTGTAGACTGACGGGGCTGTGTTTTTTCGGGCGAAATCGGTTTTAATCAGCCCGTCTCGGTCACTATTTCGGCAATAAACTACTGGTTTTATTAATCTGTCAACTTGTTTTTATACGATCTGACATCCGGCTTTACACCTACTAGATAGAAAAGCGGTGATAAAACTAGGTTTTAGAGTAGTCGAAGAAGGTTAAACAACCGCACGTAATGATTATGTTCTTATGCTACAATGATGGCAATCTAATTTATATCACAGTAGTTAATAATTACAGACATTATTGACATTTTTTAATTCAAGAATTCATTTGGTGCGTCTGAATAGAAATATTGTAAGGGGGAAATCTTGGATTTGGTGTCACGCTCCAACTCATCTATATACTTCTATATATGTGCTGTATAATATAGGCCTACATCTATTTAAATAACATAATTTCATACAACTGCTGATTTTATGTTATACGATGTAGAAAAGCAATGTATGAGTTTTAATTCGTAGCATATGTTACTTTACGTATTGTATTACAATTAAAATATTGAAAAGAACCCCAATATCACAAAAATAATAAAAAATAACAAATAAAACAAGTTTCTTAAGATTAAACCTTTATGTACATTTCGATAGCCATGTGATCATCTAGTTTGTAACTTTAGAGTGTGTCACTCTAGTTTGTAACTTCTTGTTTGCTAGATTGTATTTTGTAATAAAACCCTCTGACGATGATGACATGGTAATCAAAATGTACATAAGAGTTTAATCTTAAATAATTTGTTTTATTTGTTATTTTTGATTATTTTGTGGTATTGGAGTTTCCTCAATTATTTTCATTGTAATATATTGTACCACTGTGCTCTTGATATTGTATATTACGTCTTGTACATTCTAGAATATCAAGATAAATTATTCCATTAATTGTTTTTTCAACAAAAAAGGGTCAAAAACTTAGTCATACAGTAACCCACACCATACGTTCAGTTTTGACGAACCGCGTTCATGTTCCTGCACCATGTTATGTGGTTCTGAACACCATGAGGTATACAAAGCTTATTTCAGATTGATGTAGTAATCGTTTAGTTATCTTGAACAGTCTTTCAGTATCGCTCGTTAAAATTACCGGCATTTTTTTGTTTAGGTATAAATAAATATATATATATAATAAATTAAAAATATTTCAAAAACAAGAATACTTTTAATGAATATATATTTTCATTAAAAGTATTCTTGTTTTTGAAATATTTTAAATTTATTAAATATATTACAAGAAAACATATCACCATATATATGTATGTATATAGGTATATATAATAAACAAATAATAAAAACAGATATTTTTCACGACAGCTTAATAGGCCCTCCACTATCGTAATTTATCCATGAATAATAAAATAGACAACTCGTTCTATTTTAAAGCAGATAGCGTTGACTATAAGACATGAAACACTATCTACTATATTACCTCTGACCACACCTGGACAATGCAAAGCCGGAAGATGGGTCAAGATTTAGCTGAGGCTTAAGTTACGGCTTGCGTGCCTGAAGGATATAACCAGATCTGCGGCCGAGCTAGCGTGGGTGAATGGAACTAGTGGGCAAACTGTAACATAAACTACGACTACCATTGTTGCATGGAAATGTTTGCAGTTGTTGGACTAGTCGGTCTAAAAGCAATCCCACCATAGATAGATTCTATGAGTGGTTAGGCTGGTAGTTCATTTTGAAAGTAATTTATTTATGCCTGTCGTAAACACTAGTTGACAAATTGGAATTGGTTGCTATTTTCACTTTAATGTTTCAGTTGTACTGAAATATTTGTAGGACTTTAAAAGTAACCGATTCAACTACTATAACGTATCAATAATAATACTTATAAAAAATAATAACAACACTTGTAGATAAACGAATGAGCTCGCGCACACAGACACGTCCAATAAAAGTGAAAAGAAATCCAATTTTAAGACGTGTGATTAAGTCGAAAAGTAGATTCCTGAACCTAGTTTTTGGTGAACCAAATTATGGACCAGTTTTCTAATGGACCGAATCCCAAAATATTCAAAGGTTAGTGTTAAATGAAATAAAAGTATATATAGGCTAGTAGTTTGTAACTATCATTCCTATGAACATATTGGAAAGAACCCCAATACCACAAAAATAATCAAAAATAAGAAATAAAACAAGTTACTTAAGATTAACTTATTCCTATAAACAAGTAGAATACTCATAAATTGTTTATGCAGGCATTGAAATCACCGAATCTAAATTTTACTGGTTCCAAACCTAAAGAAATCTGTCGTTTAGTTTATGATGCTTACTACCTCATGAAAATTCTAATCACGGTAAATACATTCTAGCGGAAAAGTAAATTACTTGTAGAAATCTCACGCCTATAATTACGTAATAATTCTTACTCACGATCGACTTAAGAGAATTGTCTATTTGTTACAAAACTTTTACAATCGATTAGTTTGAACAGTTCGATTTAAACAGTTTAATGTGTGACGCTGCCCTCAACGAATCGCCTTTTCGTACTATTTTCATGAAATAAAGAATACTTTTAGGTCTGAAACGCGTAACATGAGGCGACACGGACCGTATCAGATACATCAGCATTCGGCGTCCTGCACGGGAAGATTTATCAAACAAGATATTACAATACGGAACCGCTGAAGTTTCGGGCCACAAGGCTGACGGCCCAAGATTAATGCGCAACGAATGTGGGACAAAATCTGTGGACAGGTGCACACATCGGACGATTTATCTTCGCACGGATCCGTTACATAAAAATATATACCTTCTGCGAATCCGCGCATTGTTTTCCAAGTACGTGATGTGAATCGGGCGGCGGGGATGGGACTGCGGCAATGTGAATCACCGTTTCTGAGCCTTTTTCTGGAGCACGTCTGCAGGCCTTGTTTGGAGCGCTTTTTGTGTATTCAAGAATTCCGCTGGTTCCCTACAGAAACACACAAGCACGCAATTATCTATTCTCTGTTTACTGCGCCGAGACTTATTTATATGTTTTAATAATAAATAATTTATTTTAAAATATACTTATGCAATGTTATGTGTCAGTTACCATTGAATTTTTCTATTTCTGTTGGCCCGTCCAACAGTTTAACATTATTTGTATTTAAATAAATCAGGATCACATTAATAATTTTGGAAAGAAAAATTGTAGGTCCTATGGGGAAAAATCTTCGGTTTGTTGTCACGCTAATATCGCCACGAGGCTGTATCCTCTCAGTAATACACCTATGTAGCTTTATATATCTGCTGTATACAACTATTTTAGCTTAAATGAAGTGGTAACATATGTCTTTATGAAGAGCTGATTTCATGTTATAGGTTATGTTGTAGAACAGCTGTTTTAAGTCGTAGGCTATTGCACATTTTTATTGTTATTATTCCATATAAAAACAATAAATAATGTTATAGTGAAATAATGTTAAATAGTGGTATTTAGTATAATGTTATTGATGGAAACATTATAAAAATACCAAAGTAATGCAAACATCTGGGAGTAACACTCACTGAATTCGTAAACGATAGAAAAGCGGTTTTACTCGCAGGTTATGCTATTTTATTTATTGTATTAAGTTAAAATGTTACTATTGAATATTTTTTTTATTTCTTAATAAATACAGTAATTTATATTATATTAATTATATATAATTTTAATGAACTATATTTTCTTATTGCAATTTTTTAAATGAACATTTCTTCAGGCGCATCTGACATGTTTTAAGAACCGTTACTTTTCAATAAAACTCGTTAAATAAAATTTCTATTCAGTAAAATTTCAACGTCTAATGAAGCTTTTCTGTTAACTGCTTTCTTCTATTACTAACAACATAACTAAATTCTATTAAAACCTTTGTTAACTACGTTCTTCAATGAAGTATTAACTTTTGCTGGTCGGTCCAACTGACTGCCACTGTAACCTGCTTTATATTGTCGGTTGTAATGAAACACTATTGTTACAGTTTATTTACTGATATGAGACCGCCATTATGTTATTTCTCAGCAGACGGTCTCGCACTAGTGGATTGCCCAACGCTGTGAGACTGTTCTCATTGTAGGCCTACTGAACTAATGCTAGACTCATCTGTTAGAAGTATCTTTATGCAGTAGTCTTAGCTCGAGTCATGTGTCACGCTAAAAATCCAAACTCATCCGTGATCATCGTTTATTTCTACCTTTTCCTGTCATTCACTCCCTTATTTTGGTGTGGTAAATTTTGGGTTGATCAGGAAAATCTAAATATTTACCAACATACGTCAGAAGAGGGAGAAACAGGGCTCAGGTACACCTGATAGAGGGGTCTGACCGTGATGGTCTCGCTGCTAGTACGGATTGTCGCACGGAGAAAGGTTTGAATCATGGTTTGAAGTCGAACATCTTGTGCTTCTTTACGTATCCTATACAAATACGTGCCATATTTGGAGGCGGTGAGAAAGGTTTTACTCTCGATGTGCACCTAACAAACAAAGCCTTGTCAAACCGTTCATTCAAGTCCTATTTGCAATCACGATACAGAAACCTTGTCTGTAAGCTAATACATTAAGCAAAACTGTTAACAAATATTAGGAGGCTGGAAGCTTAAACGTGTGTAGGATATCCGAAGACGCACTAGCTGGATCTATACTCTACTTCACCAACCCTTCGGTTACAGCATTGTCATATTTTCATAAACTTTAATGTTTTATAATAAGTTATTACATGTTGAGCAACTGTTTATGATGCAGCGTTTAGGTCTCTTGAGAAAACAACCTGATAAAAACGAGAAATGCTATTCCTTAATTTCTCCTAAAAGATATAGTTTGCAACTGTAGGTAGTGAGCAGAGAACAAATATTTTGAACATGTGTTGCACACAAGTGTAAATATTCGTTTCTCTGGAAGTGTATTAACGTTCGAATTGCAACTGATCCACTAAGTAGCGAAGAGCCCCACGATGTAACACGAAAAGGAGCCACGCAACTGAATGAACGTCATTAGCAATCCTTCCGCCCTGTCCTTCATTGGTCCCACTTTGTACGCTATTTGTACTCATAGACATGCAAAATATTTGATTTCCAGTCGTAACGTCTGAAGCAATGCCAACTTGTTTAACGATTTGATGCTAACTACTCGAAGCAGCAAGACATCCTGCAACCCGGCGCTGTTATGGTCTTCGTGTGTGGGTAAACTAGTCTTGTTTAAGGAGCGCAAACGACGGAAAAATGCAGCCTGCAGTCGTGGAGGAATTGAGATATCCCAATAATGGTCGCGAGTTCATGAAATATGTATTTTTATGGTCGTCATACCTGATCGCGCTGCGTTTCTAGGTTATGTTAAATCAGCTCTTTATAAACACCGGACTCTTTATTTCCGAAACGTGCGTTTGTCACTTGAACGTAAATGTCTATTAATCATGGAGAAAAGCATTTTGTCGTCTTAAAAAAAAAAAATTCGAAACGTGTTTCTTTAGCTAATAAATTAAGTCGCTAGTAATTTCCTGGGAATGTATTACAAAGAATATAAAGTACTTCATAATCTTGTAGTTAAAGATTTATAGGAAATCTGGAGAAACCAGTTAGATTTCAAGAAACCTTTTCCTGATTTGTATAATAAACAAGATAAAATAAAACATTCAGAATATCTGTCACGTCTAAGCAGATAATACAGGATCGATCCCTGCAGAGGGCGAATAATTTAAAAATCAATATAAAAGGTACTTGAGTGTCACAACAGGAGATGAGATATAATTAAAAGTATGAGAATTTAATGTTCGCTCATATAAATAGACGTCTGAAGAATATCTGTAGCAAGATAATCGAGCACTGGGGAGTTTAACGAGTGGAGAATGAAGAGATGTGAGCATAAGAAGACACTATACATAAAGCTGAAACTAAACATGAAAAGAAGGAATTAATACAGGCGTGATAAGAATAGTGATTATTAATGTAAAATATTAAACCCAAAGAGGAGAGTAATTTCTGATTTGAATGCCCATAAGAAAAGTAGAATAGAAAGAATCATCTCAGAGAAGACTAGGAAATATTAAATTTAGGGCAGGTATACATTTGTAATTTAATAGTAAGAACAAAACGTGTTGAAGAGATAGAACAGATGTAACCTTAAATACAACACATAAGTTCAAAAACTTCCAAGACAAAAATAATAATTTTTGTAGGGAAATCGAAGGAAAAAATAAATAACTACCGAAAAGGAAAAACGTCAAACAGTTGGAATTTACGGTACACTATAATAATTTTAAATACAAACACTTTATATTATAACTAGGGACTTGTAGGGGCAAATGCCCCATATTAAAACAAGTTTTAAATTTTGTACAGTAATTTTATTTTGTAATACAAAATTATTTAGTATAATTCAAAATTTTCATAATAAAATTTCCTCATAATACATATTTTTTTTAAATGCATTTTCAATTTGATTTTTTTACCAATTGTATTTTTAATATGTAGACTACCTTTAATACATCTCGAGATTTTACTCGACTTGGTGCAACATAAAGTTGATCATGTGTAAAAACAGGTTTGGTCCATTGAAGCCTTACTTATAGTTACTGAAAATGTAAGCCTTGAAAGAAATCGGTTCCTTTTCGTTTGAAATGGCATGTTAGGATCTGTTGATATTAATTTAATTATTGGTACAAATATAATGTTTTTTTCCAGAACCAATGATTGTTTCAAATTTAATACACTTGTCAAACATATCTAGTACAATAAGACGTACTCCATTAACTAAACCTTTTCCCAAGTCCATATGTCTAATTAACCTTTAACACTGTTAAAATATTTTTATTCAGCTGTTTTAAATATTATATTTGTACAGCTGTTTCTCAGCTGGAATATTTGAAAATCATACTGAGCTGATTTTTAATTGCAATGTATTCCTTTTGGAGATTTTTGGTAGCTTTAAGTGCCTCAAAGATCTATAAATGTTGTAAATTGAGAAAAATCCATATCCCCCCCCTCCTTCTTGTCAATACCTTTAATTTGAGGCATCTCTCAGCTCTGTACGACCTTCTAAGCTCCCACAATTTTTCTCTAAAATTCGGCTTACGAAGTTATATATATATATATATATATATATATATATATATATATATATATATATATATATATATTTATATATAATTAATAAATTAAAAATATTTCAAAAACAAGAATACTTTTAATGAATATATATTCATTCAAAGCTTTGAATAAATATATTCATTAAAAGTATTCACCATATATATATATATATATATATATATATATATATATATATATATATATACATATATATATATATATATATATATATATATATATATATATATATATATATATGGATTTGTTATGAAATAACGTAGTTAATTCATAATTATTAGTATATTATACCTACTTCTGGTTTGTGCAAGTCTAATTGGCAATCAACAGTTGCTTGTGGATAAAACTGTGTTTCATAGCTAGTTTTTTTATCTAAATAAAAAAAAAATTAATATTAATTTATTTTTCAACACAAATATTTATTATTTTCTTTAAGAAATTTACTAGGTAAGAAATGTTTTGGCATTGGTCTACTTACGAAATGTAAGCCTATATATTTATCAAGGTTTGGAAAGTTTCTCGCCATCGCTATCAATGTGTTTTTATCCAATGTGTCTAATAAGCAAACAAAATAAAAAACGTTTTTTGGAATTATTATGAAAAATACTAGATTTGTTTAGATGTTCGAACTGTCTATTAAAAAAATATGTTTTATGTCTAATTTTTGTTTCTACAATTGTTTTTGTACAAATTACTCACCTTTTCATATTTTTCCATAAAATGTGTTTGATCAAATCTATGTGACCAGAAATGAATGTTTTTCACCTCACCTGAAAACAAAATGTATTTTTTTTAAACACAGTTATGTCAAAAGCTTCACTTAATATATCTTTTAATTAAATGCCCAGTTATCTTATCTAATTAATCATAACTAGCCTGTTATTGATTTTGATTCAGTTGATTTATTTTTAGCCTTTCGTTTTTCAAAAATATATCGATCGCATAGCATTTAATAATCAGAACAATAGTTGAGGAGATTTTCCGTCTCGCAAACACTGAAACTAAAGCAGGAAGGAAAATGTAGCCTATCTTGTTTATATAAAGTAAAAGTATGTCTTGTCACTTGGCTGGCTTCTGACAGGATCGGGTTACCAAGAGCGACCGTGGGTGGGCAGCTTCCTCCAGAGGGCCGCGATGTTCTCTGGTTTCCTCCGATTTACGCCCGTCAACGCTCGCCCACTGTAACGGAACGCAATTTATTCCATTTGGCCTTGTCAGAGACTGCATTGAGCGAAAGGAAGAGTGGAGTGTTTTCTGATGTGATCGATTTATGGCGGTTCCTTCTTGGCCTACAAAGTTCACGTTTGTGTGGCGCAGCCGAGGCTATATAGGGTTTGATTTCTTTCCAGCTTCACGAGTAGCGGTTAATTTTGTGAAGGCTGTGGTTTCAGATGCCGATAGTTGAGTATTCGCGTTTCCCTACCAAAGTGCATGTTTCAGCGTTAGGCTGTGCTGAATCCTAGGCTAGCCGTTGCTCCTATTGTTGTTACTTTCACCATTTTTCATCTGCACCAAACCATTTCTTCCCACCCTCATATACATTTTCTGCTTTTTACTTCTTTTAGTAGGCCTAGCTCCCTTTTTCTTTATTATTTAAATATATATTCGTAAACCTCATATTTTTATTGATTTTTTAAACAAATTTATATAACGAATGTTTCTAAACAACGAAAGTTTTTATTAGCCTATATAAAAGGACATAAATTATTATATGTGATAAATTATATTATATAATTATAAATATATTACCATTATAAATTATATTGTAAATGATAAATAATATTGATTAGACCTATTAAATTTCAATAACGTAAATAATTACTTAGCTACGTAACGTAAATAATGATACATATTTGAATCAAATATACGATTATTATCCGTATATATTAAAATAATTGCTTTTGAAAGTGATTTACACATAACCTCTGAATAACCCCTGAGTGGAGACGAAAAAACTGATATTTTTAACCAAGTTGATTTTTTCGTTGTAACAACCTTCGGGACAATCCGTTCACTCTAACTATTATCAACATTCTAATAAACTGTGAACCTCATAAGATTCAGTAGACTGTTAAATAGATTTAATGAAGATTCTCCTATTGTTCCTCTCCTTCTCCTGGATTTTTCCTTATTCTTTTTTCTCATTCCCCTTATATTCCTTTCCGCTAATTTTCCTCTTTTTTCTTTTACCCTTTCCTACTTCTTTTGTTCCGCTAGTTCTCTTTACGTATTTCCTTCTCTTACTCAAATTTATTTCTTGTTCCTATTTTTCTTTCATATTATAGAATTACGTCTGAAGTAAGTTGAATCTCAAAATCTATGTAAAATTAGATTTAAACTAAAATTATGTAGCCCTAGAATTAGTATGTTTTAATAGTGTAATTATTTTCGACCAAACCAAAGGTTACATCTCCAGCATTAAGCTGAGACACGTGAGCTGAGTATTAACTTTAAACACAACTCTGAGATACGATTTTCTTAAAATTGCCTTTTAAAATGAATTAGTTTAAAACTAGTTTCCAGTTATTTAATCCTGTCGAACTTATATTTAAAATGCCAAACTACAGAAACCTTGACACGCCATTCGGACAAAGATCCCGCCCAGTATTTGATCCCGCTTTGTCTCTGGTCGCGAAACGTACAAACCTAATTTCGGTCAGCACCTATAACGCTGTCACCGTGTCAACCGGGCGCTTCACAGATGCTTCAACGATTAGGCTTATTGTGTAACCGGATTAGGCCGGCCCATCCCTAACCCAGTAGCCTCACCCCGCTTCGCCTCTGAAGATTACCATTTTGTAAGGATTCAGCGTCTTGAATCGATCGAATTTATTTCATTGTTATAAACACGTTGGCAACTGTCGGTGTTTTACCGGTCGCGGATTACGCCACACAATGGCTGCGGATTGAATTCTGCATGCAAATCTTTGGTTAAATTAAATAATGTAAATTTGCACGTGTCAGTAAGACTACACAAAATATAAGCAGAAAAAAACTTCCATTGAGGTGTCCATTGAAAATATAAGATATGACAACTCCCAAATATAAGATATTATTTATGTGGTTAAATAAATAATACATTAGCCTTTTTTATCAAGAATGCTTTTAAAACTCGCATTTTCTGAGCAGTAGCAAGTTTATCAGCGCCTACACTTTTTACGACGGGAGTGAAACTATAGAAGTACGTTAGAATTTAGGAAGTTATTTGTCCCGTACTTTCAAAGAGTGAAACATATTGGTTCAGACGACAATTCACTTAGAGTTTATTTAAAGGTTTTGTTTAAATTATTCAAAATATCGTCCCTATATGTGATTGAATTATGTGGTAAAATATGATTTCATAAAGCAGTTTCTTTCTCTTCTTTTATATATATAGTTTAGAGGAGACTAAAGAAGTGGGATAGAAAGAAATTACAGTGAAATCGACAAATTATTTTTGTTTATTAAGTAATTATTAAACAAAGCCGTTGTAAAAAGTTTCAAGCAGTAAATAAATACAGAGTTGAGCGTGCATTAGGTATTTTTCACACAACTATTGAGTGACTCAGAAATACACAAGTTTTAGTAACAAAATTAAAACAGTCTACTTTAATAGCATAAAGAACTTCTCCCAAACACGTTTAATAGATCAATTACAAAACATGTTAATGGAATGTTGGGCTTAATTAAGTTGGATACTTAAAAAACGGGTTATTTTTATTAAATGAAAGTACAGTATATTCACTAGCGCGCATTACTTGTTTGCGAATCAGAAATATAAAACGCAAATGTTTCGTCACGTGACTTTCGGAGACTTTAACTCAAGGCGACGCGTAACTCGTCAGTCAATTGTTATAAAATTATAATGGAAGCAGACACCCCGCAATGAATAATTTTAGCAAGCATATCGAATGCATATTCGTTTGGCGTAGGCAGGTGCCGCTCACTCCCACAGAGCGGTATCCCGTGTATTCTATATTTGAGGACGGTTTTCCAGTTGATTGGCAGCTAGTGGGAGGTGAAAAGGCCAACGGATTGTGTCGTTTTGCTTGACGAACATGGGTCCTCTCCTTTAAAGGTTTTTAACTCGGTCTATAAAAAAAATAACTCATTGTTACCTTTTTACTAGTGGATACATATTAAGGTCCGTACAATGTCTAAATTATCTATATAAATAAAATTACATGTTGACATTTATGATAAGCTGAGATCAAATCATAAACCTATTGGGACGTGGTTTATTTAGGTTATTGTGTGTTCCCAGACTATGTACTGTAAAATTAACTGAGTGTTTAAATTTTGTAAATTTGTTAAATCTTACTGAGACAGAACGTTTTCGATCGCTAGTTGGCAATCTTCATCAGTGTCTTCTGCTTGGAGATGTTGGGTCAAGCGGTGACGGGTTTAAAGGTAGGTTAGTATCAAAGAGTATGTGTGATTTGTATTGTGTTTGTTCGTTTAATATGTTTGTACTTTGTGTTTTTGTGTGTCTGTAAATTTCATATTGTTCTAGTGTGTTGAGATGTGGTCCTTTTTTGTTGATGTGTAGGATTTTTAGATAACTCTACAGACAGGGAAAAAATACATCTCATTACAATTTATAAACAAAACAATAAACAAAATAGCCAGCAAATTTCAAAAAATAGGATACAAAATAGCATACAAAACTAATAACAAGTTATAATACAAAATACAACACAACACCAACAACAAAGATAAACTACAAGCACTAGGCGTATACAAACTGAACTGCGACGAATGTAACAAATTCTACATTGGACAAACAGGTCGCAGCTTTAAGCAAAGAGTCGAGGAACAGAAACAAAACACCAACTCAACATTTTACAATCATATAAAAGAAACAGGACACAAATACACAGACATTTACCATAACCTAGATATCCTACACATCAACAAAAAAAGACCACATCTCAACACACTAGAACAATATGAAATTTACAGACACACAAAAACACAAAGTACAAACATATTAAACGAACAAACACAATACAAATCACACATATTCTTCGATACTGTCGAAACCTACCTTTAAAACCTTCACTGCTTGACCCGACATTTGCAAGCAGAAGACACTGATGAAGATCGCCACGTAGCGATCGAAAAAGTCCTGTCTCAGTAAGTTTTAACAAATTTACTAAATTTAAAGTTCGGACAGTCATAAACTATTGTTTAAGCGATTAATAAGATTCACCGAACGTAATGGACTACAAAGTCATGAATTAACTGAGTGGTTAGCTAGTAGATGCCTAAACTTTATATGTATCATTGCAAGCGCGCCCGTGTGAGTGAGCGTGTGAGCGCGTTTATATAGTGTTTATTTATAATGAGCATTGATAGATATATAGCTGTACGATACTCTTGGTAATACATCATCAGTAAGTTACATTGATTTAAAGATTCGAGCAAATCAGTTTATATAAACTTGTATATGTATGTGCATGAAAGGGTACAGAGAGAAAGGAAGAGGGAGAAGAGAAAGGGAGAGGGAGAGAAAGAGAGAGAGAAATGAAGGGAGAGAAAGAGGGAGACAACGAAAGGGAGAGGGAGAGAAAGAGAGAGAGAAAGGAAGGAAGAGGGAGATAGAGAAAACAGAAGAGAGATAAAGATAGAGAGGGAGAGAGAATGGGGGATATAGGGAGATACAAAGAGAGAGAGGGAGAGAGACAAGCAAGTATTATATTTAGTAAAATTGGTCATTACGAAGATTGCCTGCGCAAAAATATTTTTTTAAATAAATAGCCAAGGACTATATTTTTATATTTATAAAATTATAAAATTTTAATTTTTTAAAACTATCTCGATTTAAACCTTGGCTTCGTCCATAATATAGTATAGTAATTAACTTGACGGAAAAAACTGGTCCAATAATTAATAAAGCTTATCGTAGATTTTGTTAGACTTTTCCAAGTTTAGCCTCCCACAAGCGATGGCACTTTGAAGGTGAACCAGTCAACGCCGTCAAGATGGGATTATAGAACCCCCCCCCCCCCGCCCGATATATGCAAATCATCCGAACCTTGCTCTGAATTCAGAAATAAAACTGGATAAACTGGCCATCTTGTCGCTCCTAATTAATGTAAAATGCCCAACACGAGCAAGACCGAATAGTGGCTCTTTGTGTCATAATAGGCCGTTACAAACATATGCAATAGCCAAATAGATAAGATATTGTTGTGTTTATGGCACCCTTCGCTCGTTATTTGTGTGCTTAAGTTAGTTTTAGAGGTATAAAACAAGTCTGACCGACCTACGAAGTCGTTTGTACGCGATCACAAGGCCAGTTTGTGTTTTTTATTAGATGACCTGTCTTGGAACGTTTCGCATTAACCATTGTCTTCATTAGTGCGTAGCCAGACGATGTAATACATGCGGGTAAATGTTTCAGTTTTGGGATTGTGAATGTACTTAGCTTAACATAACTTCAGGAGGTACTTAATTCGTGTTTAAGTAGGATCTAAATACATATCTCAATATATCCATTCGTTCATGACTTTCCGTCAAAGAGTCATCTTTCCTTCTTAAGACGATCTTTATTGTTTTATTCATCTCTTTTCATTATAGCCTTACAAATTTCATAACCTCTCTACCATATCACTATCGTTGTTAGTCAGTTTCTTTTCTTTAGTCTAATCTACTATACAAATCTCTCTTCTCTAAGTCCGTAATTTTCTGTGACATTTTTATCTAACGACGTAACCTACATCTGTGGCGACTTTAACGCCCGATGTTTACAGCACAATAGCCTTGTGCATTGCATTGTGAACAGTGTTTTCCATGTTGAGTAAGTACGCGACAAGAACAATGTGGCGGCCGGACGAAGCCTGTGTAATGAAGAGTACATTTCTTCCATTCCGGACGGACTTGTATTATACAAACACTACTAGTGGAATTTAAATCGTCGAGCCGAATTTGGTAAAAAGCAAACGGGAGAAAATTAACGACGTGGCAAACTAGGCCCCGGTCTTTACATGGAACTACACCTGGTAAGACAATGGCACGTTAGTCACTCTCGGCGTTTTAACAATAGCGTATCATCTTCAATTATGAGCGCGGATAAAACAGCCACCGACGTTGGTCAGAAGAGCGTTATGAAACGGAAAGTGAGAAATGTACGTTGCGCGTGCGTGGCCAATCGAATTAACAGTTTGAAGGTGCGTTACGTAACCCCGACAATGGTATTCGGTTGCGAAACCACCACATCCTTTGATGTACTTTAAATTGAGATGGAAAAGTTCAGGCCGGCGAGGAGTTGGATCTAAATGTCACTGATGCTTTTCAGAATATGATTAATCGATTTTTTGCGTGTAAGTACTTCGATAATGTGTGAAACTGTTGTGGTTTTACCGGTTCTTCATATTTCACTCTGTAATTTAAGTGGAAATTCATGGAGTTTGTCAGTGTTTATTTATAAAGTAGTTCAATTATATGATAATGAATTATACAGACGAGGATTGAAAATGTTCGAAACGCTACGCCGTTCAAGAAACTTGTAATGGTTTCACAAATGAGTTGGAAATTAAAATAAAACTCAGTGAATATATAACCCTTTAAACGACTGAACCGTCATTGTGGTATTGATACCATTCCATGAGCTTACGACAGGTTTGTCTACCATATTTAGGTATTGTAAACCTTACCACGAACTTGTGGATAGGCTTACCAACCATATCTGCATCTGATCAAAACACAAAACAAAACAACGTCTTGTATAGAAAAGTTAAAACTGTTTCGAAAGAAATGACAATATTGTGATGAAAAATTCTCAAGTATAGGCCTAAACATTTCACAAAGGATATCAGAATGTGTTGAACATTTTTCTCATAACTAGAAAGAAATTTAAAAAAGAACAAGTACATAAATAAAAGCTAATGGATCATTTAGATGTTTATTAGATTTCAAATGATAATGCAATCAAATTGACTTTTTTTATTTATTATTACTCCAAAATTGACCGCAAGAACTAATTTCCACAATCTGGTTCGATCTAGAGGGCTAAAAAGCGACGCAAAATTTTTGGTTTATTGAGGAGCATATTTTGTTGTTGTAGTTATAAGGCGTCAGGCAATACACGTTCTCAGGTATACCGTGGCGATGATCTGCGCAGGAGGGGAAGGCAGATATAGGCGGGAATGGGAACTGTTATCGCGAGAGTGGAACCATAGCAGCGTCATACGCTATACTATTTAATACGTTATGCACTGAACGGACTTTAATAATAACCTGTATCAGAGAGTACCTCCCAAATACATTACCTCTTGAACACTGGTCAGGCTAAACCTGACGACCTGTATTATTACTGTTATGGCTTATTAACGACAAGAAAGGATTGTTAATACTGACAGGATTAAGTTTTTCAGACCTGAAGAAATTTGTTTCTGGAAAGCGCTGAGCCCACAATGAAGAAGTCGAGAGGACCGTCAATGAATATTTTAACAGTTTTCCAGACTCTTTTTTCCGAGAAGGAATACTGTTGGAGAAACGCTGGACCAAGTGTGTTGAAGTCAAGGCAGATTATATAGTGCAATAAAATCTTTTTAAAACTGTAAATCACGATCTTTCATTGTCAGGCCGAGAACTTTTCACCCTACGCTAGTATATCACGTGTGCAGGGTTGCGAATCTAACCAGGGTTAAACCTATATACCTACTCTCTATCGTTGGCATACGAAGCTGCCTAATCGTTACACTCCGTTGTAGGCAGTGTAAGGGTGTCAATATGGAATTATGTAGGACTAAGTGAATAATTTAACGATATGGTATTGGAAAATGAGAAATTAGAGAATTTGTCGTGGTAAAACCGCATACTTTAAGTAAACCTGTTTTCAAACTGATGAAAGAGAAGATTACCTGCTTCCCGGATCGAGGATTGAACTTGATTATCTAAGTCTTGTAGTCAATTGTATTAGTTTATTTTACTTTTAATTATACTATCCACTATTTTTAAATTCACGGATTACGTTCTCTGCTTGACGCAGGTCATTTGCTTATTTTTACTGTAGCCTGGTATAAATAAATACACTCTCCGAGACTAAGACGTACTCCAATCAAACCTTTGCTTCTGCATCGTCACGTTCATCTTTCCCTTGAAGTGGCCATTTTTGTTAAAAAAAAAAGTTTTTGAAATGCCGTGTATCAATTTAGAACACGTCTCGTCCATAGACGTGGTGATCATCTATCACCAGCTGTCATCTCGCGTATGAGGTGCAAATTGTAGTGTTGGCGCCCAAACATGGCGAAGGCTCTATGGAAATCGTTCATTAAGAGGAGATTGCAATGCCGTTGTACAGCTGTTCCTGGGAACAAGTGCAAAGGCCTTTGTAATCAGTAATTCTGATGAACGGGAATGTATATAGCCCATGTTTGTACACTTTTATAGTTCATATTAAATACAATTCCATTAATGAAGGAAATGAGAAATTGTTAGTAAAATTTATTTTTGATTAGGAAATAAATAAACTCATTTTTCAAAATACTTCAATTTGTTCTGAATTGCTTCCTGTATTTTCCTTCAAATCACCTAATTCTTTTTATGAAATCCTTAAAGTGAACGATATCTGTCTACGTATATTTATAAATAATAAAGTAACTAAAATTGGCGAACAAATCGCTCGTATACCCCAGTTAGTTGTTTTAAATAGAAAGATTCATTTAGATGAATGAATTACAACTTTTCTGTTAAAATATTTGGTGACCTTATATTTTAGAAATATTTTTAGGAAATATTCCTTAAAATAGAAAATTAATGAAAGAATTAAGAGTTTTAAATAAATTGTACTTCCTTGTGTGGCGTTGGCCAAACAAGTTTGAATATGATTGCGTTTAAAGGATTTTTATTTCAGGGCAAATGCTGACTATAAGTGCCACAGTACCCTGCCTTTAGTATCTCTAAGAGAAATTCTAAATTATTAACTTAAAACCCCCATTATATTAAGTAATGGACCATTGGCCCGATAAACGTTTGTACACTTGAACGGTGTAGTCTAGTATTCGTCATGAAGGAAAAAGAAAAATACAAATCCTTAAAAATATAAATTTTTTTACAACAATTTACTGTAAGTTTGGGCCTTATAGTTGTGTGAAGTTTTATAACTTTTAAATATTTACAACTTTTAGGAACAAAAATATTAAAACACGAACCGAAACTGTGACAAGTGCCTAATGACGTAATATCCCTGTGACAGTTATTTTGTGGTTTAATGTAAATGAATATATCTAAACGGCGTTGTACGTGTGGGTGTGTTAGATGGATCCGAGGCACGTGGGGCCGTGTTCACGGCCATCATTATCAGTCCTCTGACACTTACTGTGTAATTTAATGAGGCGCCCGCAAACCAACAATTTTCACTTTGCCGCTTCAAATTGTTTCGAATACCAGGATCAAAAATGCTCTCAAGACTGATAATTTTATAAGAAATTTTTTTTAAATCCTTCATTACACATTATACACGCTTGCCGTTGTAAGGTCGGCTGTCTTGGTACAAGTGTGCGTAGATTGGCTCTATGTCTGTACGCTCATAGAGATCTTCAAACGCTGATGTGTTTGCTATCTGAAATTTATTTCGTCCCTTGCATAGCAGTTACCAGAAAAGGGGCTCATTCTAGAAAGAAGCTGGGAATATATCAGATGTAGAAATTTCATTTCAAAATGCACCAAAATGGCGAAAAAAGACTAAGCCTGGGATGACGTCTGATGTATTATCTCGGCTAAAGAAGGCGACGGTGACACGTCGAGTTCCATTGCAATAAGGAGTAGCTTTTATAGCGCCATTTATCTGCGCATGCATAGCCTCTATACAATTGCAAATCTAATACAACTTTTACAGCTTCTTTTCAATGTAAAATTCTATTTGTATTTTTATTACTGCCTTAAATCAAACGGTAAAGGCTAAACATTTCAGAACTATAAATGGTTATTGATTTAAATGAATCAACGGTTTGAAAGCGTTTTTTAAAACTGATTTTATACTTATATGATAATTTTTGTTAAAACATTTTTCAAGTTATTGAGTCTTATATTAGGAGTAAACGTTTATTTTAAATGTTTTACTAAAATTAAATTACCAAACGTAATGTATAGTCAGGTGTTTGAAATTTCATTGTCGCCTATTTCAAACGTTGTTAATATGATAGAGAATTTAAGTAAAAGAAAATTTAGTAGTATCCGTCAAGAAAAAAACTGTAGATCAATAGTATTAAAAAGTATTAAAAAAAACATCGCAGTAAATAAATGTTTTTGCTTTTTTTAATAAACTTCGTGTGTGATGATGTTTAGACAATTCCTTCTCACTCCGACAGAGAGTGAATCTACTTTCAATTACGTAAACCCTACCTGGTAATGTGCACGCGCGCGCGCGCGCGCGTACACACACACACACACACACACACACACACACACACACATAAACGCTATAGATATATGTGTGTGAGTTAGATGTTAATTCAAATATAAATACGGAGAAAAGTAAATTCATTAGGTTTTAGTAATTCAGTAAATAATTAAAAGAAATTTTTTTCTGAGCTTACCAGCCGGTCAATAATACGAAAGAGGTATACTCTTTAGTTATCAGTAATAAATAGTGTAACTGGTATGTCCTGTTTATGGGAAATATATTATAACGATACGCTAGTTAGCCCCACGTTGGGCGCCAAATATAACATAATATATCAGTAGCTAGATAACAATACTGGAGCAGACTATAACATACCATTGTTTTATTTCTAAAAGACCTATCGGTGTTATGTTACAAAATATAATTATTTATTTTTTTTCTAGTAAATTTAATATTAAATGCTCTAATGTCATAACATAGGGCCTCTAAATGTATGTATGTATATTATAAAATTACGCTCAATAGTCCCAAGTTGGGCGCCAAATATAACAGCATAGCAGTAGTTAGACTACATTAATACAGCCAACTATAAAATAAAATTGATTTGTTACTAAAAAAATCTCTCGGTTTTATTTTACGAATTTTTAGGTAATTTAGTATCAAATGTTTCCGAATTATAACATTATATATATATATATATATATATATATATATATATATATATATATATATATATATAATTAATAAAATAAAATATTTCAAAAACAAAAATACTTTTAATGAATATATTTATTCAAAGCTTTTCGCCGATAAAATAGTACCAGCATCTTCAGGAAAATAATTATCTATTAAAATATTTTTACAAAATTAAATCATATGTGCTACAAACGACCATATGTTTATAAGTATAGCACTTTATGTAAATTTATCTATAACATCAATGACTTTATAAATAGTTTGGTGCCTTGATCTCACTTGAATTTGTTCATCAATTAATTTGTTTTTAACTTTATGCTTATAAATTTCCATTGTTTCAAATATATTCATTTTTAATCCTTTATTTAATTCTTTTATTAATTTCATATTTTCTATTTCCGGAAACTCGTGTCCATTATTAATACAATGCGTAGCTAAATTTGATTTGTATTTGTTTGGTTTGATATAAGCGTTTAAATGTTCTTTGTATCTTTCTTTTAATTTCTTTTTTGTAACTTTATTATCAGTTTTATATGTAATTTGTAAATTTGTTTCTTTAAATAATCTTGTGTTTATAAGGTCATTGATGTTATAGAAAAAATAACATAAAGTGCAATACTTATAAACATATGGTCGTTTGTAGCACATATGATTTAATTTTGTAAAAATATTTTAACAGATAATTATTTTCCTGAAGATGCTGGTACTATTTTATCGGCGAAAAGCTTTGAATAAATGTATTCATTAAAAGTATTTTTGTTTTTGAAATATTTTATTTTATTAACTATATTACAAGAAAATATATCACCATATTTAATATATATATATATATATATATATATATATATATATATATATATATGTATATATATGTATACATATTACGTATTTAATGAATAAAATAGATCAAATATACTGTGTTTTAATATGTGCTAATAAATATACATTTTTTCAGAGTACGAGTCGTAACTACTTTTCAGACGATCATAGAAATAAACCATGCTAATTTACATGGAACATTCTAACCTCAACAGCTCGGTAAGTAAACAATTTTAAAATAAAATGTTTACCGATATTCAACTAGAAATTATATTATTTTAATGCATTGCCAAAATGATATAATCACATTATTTATAATTATATTTACGTTTATAATTTTGTTCATTATTCTAGGAAGAAACGTTTGAATTAATCCATCAATTAATTTGTCTAATATTGTAATTGCTATTTATCTGGTAATATTTGAAAGCATACGCCAATACACTGTAACTGACAGAGACGTGTGTATATGTTAGGTCGTCTAGTTAGGGCTTTAATATTAACATATTAGGTTAACATATGTCCTGCAGAAAGCAATAAGGTAAAATGGCGAACTAGTGTTGTCTGTCAGGTGACGGGGGGACGGAAGGGGGAATAGAGCACAAGACGCAGCTCCCCCGCAGGGAACTGTAATTGCTGTAAAGTTTGCTAGTTAATTGCTCGTGGAAAGTTACAACCGCGGGTAGTAATTAAAAACATTAAATCTGCAGCGAACAGTAGAGATCGCGTGGCTCCGTTTTACGACACCAGTTGTCAATTAGAAATATAAAAAAAATAAAATTAATTTAAACGTATTTTTTATTGAAACATTAAATGCAGCCGTATTGGAAATATTACAGGATACAAGGATTTCATTTATAGCGTGTAATTATATAGAGTAAAGGAAGTCTGGCATAAGTCGATTTCCTGCCATTTCACAACTCATTGGTCAGACTCGCAGCTGTAATTACTATGAATCCGAAAGGACTTTGTGAAAGGCTTTACGCCGAACTGTGTCGAGCCCAGCCGACTGTGACCGATGTTTGCTCCCAGCGCCCTCCACCTACTTTATTTATCTAAGCACTCATAAAATATAAACACTGTAGTTATTTATCAAGATAAAAAATGTGCTTTCTACACGTATGCTATTGGTATTTCAAAATTATACGTCCCAATAATTACTTCTTCAAAGCTGAAATATAATAGAATAAAATAATCACGTTGGAAGATTTCATGATGAAAACGTCCAAGAGTTGAATGGACAATATAGCATGTGCATGGGCTTCTCACGTATTTGCCCTATTCCGTACATAGGGCCTTACTCGCCCTAAAGTATATCTATTACAATTTCCAAGTTACATGCCTTAGGGAGAATAGATGCCTTGGGTTTGAGATCTTTACGAAAATGTCCGTATATTTATATTTATATTATATTTTTTTATAATCATTATTACAACATATTCTGTCATATATGTTTTATCACGCAAAAGCTACAGCTTTAAAATATTTTTTGATAAAGAATGTGTGACATTTACAATCCTACGTCCCACATTTCAAGAAATATTCGCGGTTTTACTAACCATAAACACTCTTAAAACAATTCGTCCGCAATGGAGATTTAAACTCTGGAATGGGAACGGCTTCTATATTTATAGTGGACGAGATTGTTGGCGTGTTTACGCACGATTTGGGACGAATTGTGTTCCAATGAACACGAAGACGATGCAAGGCCGCCTCGGGCGGTTCGTGAGCGATCACGTCAACTTGCTCCAATGCCTCGGTTCATCCAGTTTCCAGACAACTGAACCTTTTAACGATCTGACGTCGGTTTGGTACCACAAGAAGATTCGGATTTGACTCTACTGGTAACTTTGACAATTGGCTTGTTTTTGTTCGCCTGATTAAAGCCACTACTTCGTTAAAGTCACCATCGGACATTTTACCAGACAAACTACAAACTAGGGGCGGACAATAAATAATAATGACAAATAAACAACAACAAAAGTGAATTGCAAGTGTTTTCGAGTTTGTAATTTTTAATCATTTCCTTAAATTAAATTAATAAACATCGAGTTTCATCCAGATTGTTTGTAGGGTTTGATAACACGAGATTTTCCAAGATAAGAAGCCCAAGACATCCTCTCTTTACTCGGAGTCTTATAACGTAACTAGAACGGACACACGAATTTCAAAGCAATTTCAAAGATTTATAAATGTTTTAGACAAATGATACCACTATACTATGTTACTAATGACAAAAACATAGGTACTAATGGTATTGTCGCCTGGTAGGGATATAAGAGGGATGCGACGTGTATCTCTGGTACATCGAGAAAGGTACTGATTAGAGTCGACGTCTCTTTTGTAAATACAAGCAAAATTAAAACTATAAACGCAAATTAATGTAAAAAAGAGCTTCCTTTATTAATGTTAATGGCAATTTCAGTGACAACTGGGCTATATAGTGTTGCCGTTTTTGTTAGTAACGGCTACCTTCTCCTATGTGAGAAGTGAACCATGGAACGATACATACAGTTGTGACAGCACCACACTTCTCTATCATCCGGTCGACTTCCAAATACTTTTCTAATTTTAATTTAAATACAGTGTTCATAATACAGAGGAATAGCAAAACTTGATTGTGCTACTTACAATACTGTATAAG
Source organism: Prosapia bicincta (assembly GCA_036971475.1). Lineage (NCBI taxonomy): Eukaryota > Metazoa > Arthropoda > Insecta > Hemiptera > Cercopidae > Prosapia > Prosapia bicincta. The sequence goes on along the minus strand of JBAIZL010000006.1, from coordinate 22,920,461 downwards.
ACGTCAGAGCGAGTTTTGAACGGTTTACCTAAGCCGCGAGTCCTCAAAGGATTAGCCATCTCCAGCTAGTCCTTGATGGGAATATTAAAATCGATTATTGCACAGTGAATTCAATCGCTAGACGTCCCCCTTCACTTCCTGTAGATTTCAGTGCATAGTATAAGATTTACGTGTAAGCATTGGTTGATTTCGGACTCCAAGAGTATTCCAGTTTTAACATCATCGTTGACCTAACATTTCATGAAGAGTGGTCAGGAAAGTCAGATTTATTGTTCCTAATTTGGGCTGAAATATGTAAAGAAGAAGCAAATAATAACAACAATAGCGAAGAAATATGTACATTATTAGGCATGGATTGTACTAGCCTCCCTTACACAGGGCTGAGGCGACTTTTAAGGGTGTAAAGAGAAGCGAATAAATCCTGATCAGCGGCGAGTAGACCCCCCCCCCTTATCCCTTATTCTACTTTAGTGAAGCAACCCAGCCCACAGTATGCAAAATTCTCTCCATTCAGGAGATCATTCAAACTTAATTTCATCTATCTTTTATTATCTTTCTCCTTACAAGGAGGTGTAACTGTTAGGCATGTCATTATGAGTCCGGAGAGTAGGTCCTCTTCAGGGGGGGGGGTACTAACACATAATGTTTCCTACATCCTATACCAGAGGATTTTGTTCCCTTGTCTTTTTGTGCCTCAGCAAGCCACAGCCTGACCAACACTCGCCTCGCGTCGCGTCAGACGTGCAAATGGCTTGGCTAGTTGGTATTCCACGTTATTATTCAATGCATACATTATTTGTCGCAAAGTGGACGCGTGTATTTAGCTTGAAAACGATTGCATCATTTTATTCTTTAAATATTTACGGCCGCTTTACATTAAAGTGCCATCATAACCTTGAAAACAAGTAGTTATTAATCATTTATAAGTGATTCAATGAAAGAGCAGCTTCTGGTTTACACAACAGTAATGAAATCAGGAAATGTTTTTAAAAATAATTTAGCTCCTTCACACTATATTCATGATTTTCTCTTGTTCATTTGTATTTTCTTTCTTATCTTCTAAATTCTTGTTATTCTCTTTTTCTAACTTCGTTCATTTGCTTTCTATTTTTTCATTGTGAATTATTATTTAAATCGTTGTCTTTTTGTTGTTTGCTAATTTTCTATCACGCTGTAATATCCACTTGTCACACGACGTCATTGTATCACTTGCTGTAATATTTATTCTACTCACGACTTCTTTATCACTTGCTGTAATATTCTCTTGTCGCACAACTTCGTTATATCACTTGCTGTAATATTCTCTTGTCGCACGACTTCTTTATCACTTGCTGTAATATTCTCTTGTCGCACAACTTCGTTATATCACTTGCTGTAATATTCTCTTGTCGCACGACTTCTTTATCACTTGCTGTAATATTCTCTTGTCGCACAACTTCGTTATATCACTTGCTGTAATATTCTCTTGTTGCACAACTTCGTTATATCACTTGCTGTAATATTCTCTTGTTGCACAACTTCGTTATATCACTTGCTGTAATATTCTCTTGTTGCACAACTTCGTTATATCACTTGCTGTAATATTCTCTTGTCGCACAACTTCGTTATATCACCTGCTGTAATATTCTATTGTCACACAACTTCTTTATATCACTTGCTGTAATATTCTCTTGTCGCACAACTTCTTTATATCACTTGCTGTAATATTCAGTTTTCTAACGACTTCTAGTTCAGCCAATATTTATTTTTGTTCTACTTGTAAAGCCAATGATTCGTCATGTATTCCCATTTTTGTCTGATTTGCTAAACTTTTCATTGCTTTTGTCTATATAATTAGTGTTGTTAACGCTGCATATTGTGGTTCGAATAGTAAAACTCTCTTGTGTCTTGCTTTTGCGTTAATATACCTACAATGTACTGGAAGGATTTTGCGCAGTGGTTCTTGTGGGTCTTTGTAGTTTCGGGATTCATGTTAAGTTTGCTATTATCTCACCTGAGTTAAGTGTGAAATCTCCCCGCTAATATGTCTACAAAGACTTGAATGTCTTTCATTCTGGAAACTTGTAAAGCATAGTCGTGTTTCTTTATTACTTGTTCTCCCCACTTTAAATACTTAAGATTGTTTGAGAGCGAAAAATTGCACAAACACATAGTTATTTAAAAACTGTCAAAAATATATAAAATTGATTAAATTTCACACCGTTCTATCCCATTATTTAAATTTCTTTTCTTTGTTTTTGAAAGACTGTATTTGGCAGAGGGAAAGTAAGTGGTTCAAGGACTTTATCTTAAGCACGTCAATGTTACGAAAGTAACAATCTTGAACCGCTGAATAACGGCAAATATAATCCGAAACCACTATAATAAAATTCTAAAATATACATTTTAACTTTCTTCGTAAAGTATCCAGATAGCCATGCGAGATGATAAGAAACAGTTTTAAAATAGAAAAATGTTTCTAGAGTGAAATAGGCATTACATTCATAAACATCGCATTAAAGTGGGCAGTGCTAGTACTTATCGCATCCATCTAACTGTTCGCCTAGTGTACATTATGGCAAGTGTTAAGACAGGGTCACTGGTCAAGGTTTCGTTCGAACACTCCTTTCCGAGAAGGCGTTCCTGAGACAATTAGCTAATGGGGGACGAGTTGATTGATGGATGGTTTCGTACTCGTTTTAAGAAAAAAAAACTCGCTTGAATTTCCAGTCGGAGACTTCTACATCGTAATATAAAGGCATGCTTTGGTCTTCAGCAATTTGCGATTTTAAGGACAGTGTTTGGGAATTTTAACGCTCCGTTAGCACCTAACGCGAAGCACATCTGAAACCAATCTATATGCAGTAATGACTGTTGTCAAACGCTGTGTTTGACGGCATAATTTCATAAGCAAAGGTGCGATTTACGGGAAGACGTCACACTCCCAATCAAATTTATTCAGTTTTTATTGAAAGGGCAATTTATTGAATTGAAAATTATTTTAAATGTTTGAAAGTAAATGTGTTATATAAATATGTAGGCCCTATGTCAAACATATCCTGAAATATTTTGAACAATTTGTTTCCTATTCAGAATACATTTATTGTTTTATAAAGACAATATTATATTTTGTGTTTTATCTGTTAAACAATATTTTTCTGAGAGATTTAGTTTCATATTTTAGATAAAACTAATCAAAATATACAATTAGGCCTATTAGCAATAATCACTCTAAAATAAATTAAACCTTCTAATATATTTTGTGTTTTTGGAAAGTCGTTTTACCTTAGCAGAATATTTATAAAAAAATTACTTTAAAATAAATTATAAGAGGCACGATTTAAAAAAATTGCAAACAAAGAATTAAAAAAAAACAATAATTCAGTTGTAAAATAGTTGTGTTTATTAAAGATTGCCATTGTGTACAATTCGATAGCGGAGGTAGAAACCCGGGAATTAAAACTCTTTTCGGGTTTGTGTGAAATGTGGGAAATTGATTTTATACAGTGTATTTTGAAATATAATTGTCTATAGTTTTAAGATATAAAATTCTTTTGGAAAGGATATAGAAGGACTATTGTATCATTAGGCAGAGAACCTGAAGTACCAGAGTGTCTACACGTTACATCCCTGTAAAAAGGAGAATAATTAAGGAATAATTGAAATTAGGTAGAAATAAGGTAAGGTCATAACGATCATTTGTACTGGATTTAGGGAAAACTATGGCGTCACGAGGGCGTCCCTGAACCAGCTATCAACTGGAGTGAAGAGGGGTGTTTAACTGCTATCCGGTGGTTTAAGATATATAGTTTGGAGAGCAAATAGTGGCTAATAAAAAAGGAGTAGTCTTGATAATAATAATAATACAATAATTATCAAATAATAATTATTAGTATCTATAAGTATATATATATTTTCCCCCCAACTTTGCAACACTGTTTTCTTGTATACACATATGTATATGTAATTCAAAAAGCGTATATATATATATATATATATATATATATATATATATATATATATATATATACATATATATATATATATATATATATATATATATTATAACTTACCGTTTGTTAAATATAAGTTACTTTTATGTTATATATTTACCTTACCTATTAATGTCACACCTTCAGGTTTATAAAGAATAACCACTCTTATCAATTTTTAAACATCACTTGCATTTATTCTCTTCAATTAACTCTACACATTATTCCAAATTTATATTAATATTTTGCAGTGACAGGATTGATATCTTAACTAATATTACAATGATAAAAGGTAGACTTCTGAGGCTTTAGGTATTCCAATTAATAACATAACAAGGTTTAATAAATTCAGTATTAAATTTCGTTTTTGCTCTCGGGTCGCTATTACGGGAGTTTTTTTTCTTTCTTAAATTAGAAATGGTGAAACTAGATTAATTTTTATAAATTTCAATGAAATTAAAATTGTTCTGAAATTTACTAAATTATAGATCCTGTTGTATTCTGTTGGCTAAACTTATATCCAAGGAATACTTATGGTTTTGTAGAGCTCCTGGAATATTGGCCATTATTACCTTCTGCGCTTATACTTGGCACAAAAAAATTACTTTCTTAATTCTTTACCAAAAAAACTCTTACGTCGCACTTTTTTAAAACTTACTTATAAAAACAACAAAACTCTTTACTTATTTTAACAATTTACCCTTTTTACAACACTGCCACCTTTTGTCCCCACCAATCCGTCTGCCCTCTTCTGAAGCTCCCTTAAAACTAACATTTTCCTGATCATCTTAGTTTTTATGACAATCTCTAATCTCTCCCTCTACCAATACGTTCTTTTTTAGTTTCCCACAGCTTTCACAATTAACCCACCTAACGGTACGGCTTTATTTCCCAGGTTATCGGTTACTGGAATTTCCCATCTTAGCAAGCTTGGACCATTTCTATTGTCAATGGTTGCCCACACACAGTTTATAGCTTCCCTGGAAAAGAATAACGGAATGGCACCTGCTTGTCGGCACCTTACAAACTATTCGTGTCTTTCTTTGCTTAATCCTTCTACAGATAATTATTTTAGCTGCTAACTAAATTTATTCTAAATCCTCGTACGTTATGTTATATTATAACCAATAAATTGCTTGGTTTCAGAGACCAAATTATCATCCATTATAAATGAGAATATATATAGACTAAGTATTTGTGCAGTTATTGAGAATGATAATGATGATGACTTAGTCAATGAAACGCGTATACGAAGAAAATTATTAATCACGAGTTCGTAATGTAATTAATCAAACGTACAATTTTTTTACGCGGAATCGAAGTTAAGTGATAGTGAAAAAATAATTCACATTAATCTAAAATCTTTTTTGTTTCATTTTATCAATCATTCTTAGAACATTAATTAAATAAATTATTGGTAAGTTTAAGATTATCACTGATGAAAGTGACGCGGTCGCCGAAACTAGTATATTTTGCAAAACAAATAATGTTTGTGAGATTTGGAGCGAAATCTGTTATTATTGACCTTTGGTAAATTGTTCTCGCTAGCTAAGCTCTAAGTAACAATTAAAAAATGTTAACTTCAAAGAGATCCTTTCATATATAACATTTGGATCTACTGAACTTAGTTTTGTAAGAAGCTATTGTTCGCTTGATCTGTGGACGTTATTAATTGATATATTTTTAGCAGCGGGCGTGTCCAACGACCAAATAACGTTCACAAGTTAACTAGTTCTCGGAGCTGTTCCGGAGCTTCCTTTGTTATATCCGCAATTACACCAGATAAATGATGACGTAAGCAAGAAACCAGACCTTATTCGGCAACGATAACTAAGGATACAAGAAATTTAACCAAAGGTTAAACCTAATTTGGACGTACGGCCACAAAAAGCCGTGAAATTAGCGTCTGAAGCTCTGAATGCCCGTTGGACCCGTTAAGCTATCCGCGTTTTGCTCCGTCATTGGATGTCAAATTGCCAGCGATCGGCGCCCTGTAGAAAGTGATCGATAAAAAGGTACGAAAATAGAAAGTAAAACGCTACGCTAGCTTCGATTGTTCGAATTTTGCGCCGAAATAACATTCGGATTTGGGCCGATGTTTTTATTGGCCGAAGAAGTGGTCCATTGTGCGAGTCATACCGTAGGTGAACAATCCCGTGGGTGCCTGCACAATACAGCTTCATCGGAGCGCAGTGTGTAGGGGCTATAAAAGCAGGTGTAAGTACATTTAACAGGGGATCTGTAAATAATAATTTATTGATCCAAAGGACTTGCCTTAACAGATTTGTTGGCTTATTTGAACAGGTCCGAACCGAAAATGGGCGTTAAACAGTTCCACAGTTGACTAAGGCCTCTCAAAATTATTCTAGGTTGGGTGGAAATTATATTTTTTGTTTTGAGTACGTTCTTTAATAGTTAAGAAATCCATGATTAAAGTAAATGTCAATTTTGTATGAGTACGTTCGCGAAAGCGAAACAAACATCTGTTCAGAAGAAACGAAATACAATAAACTTGAATGTTTACTAGTGGAAGAGGCTGATGAGAGAGACCTTAACGCTGGGGGACAGAATGAAGATGTTCTAGAATTGTATTTCAAAATTTAATTAATCAATTTTTTTTTACATAAATGGCCCCAAGAATTCTTTCAGCGTAAATAATTTTATACATGTTTAAAAACTTCAGCATTTATGGGCAAACCTGCAATACGATTATCCCTGTTGTTGAGACGAATGGACGCGGGTTAGAAATTGACAGACCAAGAAAGTAATGTTATGTTCCACTTTGCTCAAAAATTAAATTGAAATAAGGTAAAAAAAGTCAATTGGTTTGCAAGTCAAGTATATTTTTTCTGGCGTCGTTTCAATGGAATGTAGAAGTAAAGTGTTTCGTCTAAATACAGAAACATCTTAATCAATCTGATCTACGCAGCAAAACTCGCCTGAAGATGGAAACAAACTAGTTTTCGAAACGTCGCCAAAGATTTTAAATAAATAAATTATACCTGTCTCGCAAATAACCGTCTTTTTATCTAGACTTATATTTCAGCCAGTACAAACATACGTTAAAGTGAAATAGTTGGGAACCATAATTTTCTCAACTTGTTATTTATTACAGACGCGATGGTTAATGCTATTGATGCAATACTTGAAAGAAATATCCGAATGGTGCGGGCATACAATCGCGTGTCTAGTAAATTAACGGTTTTTTTATTTAATCTTGTTTTGCACTTCTTCTTTTTCATCTTTTATGTGATTGACCGTCTCTGGTTATTTTAAAAGTGTGAGGCTGTTTGTGTTCTAGTATTTGCTCACAATCCAACGGCTCATTAGAATAATTATATCAATATGCTTGAAACAGCAAAAAGTCACATTTTCACTGATACAGTTTGAAAAATACAACTTTGTAAAGTTTCATTTAACGTTTACAAAAGTAACAAAAATTATAAAACAGTTCGACAATTTGTAGCTACTTAATATTTTTTTTAGCATTTTAAATACGCCTAAGAGTAATGATGAGTATAAACATAATCTTTTTATGGGAATGTCAGACACTTATATTAAAAAAATGAAAACAGTCGTTTAAGCTACATCAAAAATGTATACTTGCCTAAATACCTTTTGAGTAAAGTATTTATACGTAATGAGTATTTTCGTAATATAATCCTATACGAGAATTTTGCTAAACTATTTCTAAAACCCCAGGCTTATATATATATATATATATATATATATATATATATATATATATATATATATATATATATATATATAGAGAGAGAGAGAGAGAGAGAGAGAGAGTGAAACCCCAGTTAATTGTCGAATTGCAAAAACTCATCTAACCCATTATTCCAGTCTCCGAATCTCGCCTTAGTTTATTCCATCTTCTTGTGCTATTTTAATTCCTACGCCATTTCTCTCGCTACTTGCTCGTCTGCTCGCCTTAACGCGCATCACGGAATTTGAACTTGATTCACACCTTAGACGGAATAGTCTGGTTAAACTATTTGCACAAAGAGTAGCCCGAAGTGAAGGTTGGAAATTTGCTTCAATTTGCAAGCAATTTCGCAGGACGGACCGAACAGCCACTTTGACCACTCGCACACAATGAAGAAATACATAAACATTACGGCGCAAGGATAGTAATCTACGTGGGTAAACAAAGGATCTGCCCGGAGCGGGTCCCGTTTTTCTGTAATAAGGAACTAAGGATCTATTATTAAAGATGTCGGGTTTACGGCAGTCGTATATCGAACGGTCACACCTCGGCTCCAACAATGATGGAGGATGTCGCCCGCGACCGCTTTCCGTCACGTTTGCCGCCGTCCTCAACCGGTGACAAAGTTATGGAGAAAGCTTTTGGTAATGTTTAGCGGAAGCCAACTGGAGGCTGCAAATTGTAGCCCTTTTACTTTTCCGGCGGTTTCTATTGTGGATCGCGCACGCTTCTAGTGAGATGACCGCACGTGACATGGAGCACGGGTTTCTCCTGTCTTCTTGCCAACTTTACAGTTAATGCGGCGAATGTACTCTTCTGTTGGACCGATACAACTGTAGTTTTTTTACAATTCACCTATCGTGTCCGAAATTAAATTTATTTGAGCTCCTCATTTAATTGGAATTAAAGTCTCTCAAATATTATTCCAGATTAAAATACTTACACAATAAAAATTAAAAATTAGGACGAGAATTAAAGTCTTCCAAATGTTACACCAAATTAAAATATGTGCAAAATGATAAGTGAAAATAAATAAAATGGTAATAAATTAAATTGATTTTATAGAACGGTGATGTTTAAGATTTCTCTGAATTATATGAGTATAAAAGTGATATAGGGAGAAACTCGACAATTATATTATCCTTTACATCAACAGGAAAATTATTTCAAGCCACCTACGCAGAATAACTACTACATCGCTTTAGCCTACAGTTAAATGATATAAATCATATTTTTCGTCTCTGATTCTGTCAGAAACAACAACAAATCGAAGTGATTGGCATTTAGAAACAACTTTGATCAAAATTTTAGATACCTCCATAAGTAATCTGTTTAACTTACTCTAGACAGTTGTATCGATTTTGGAATGCTATTGTGAATTTAACATTAAAAGTTTCGGTTACATAGACGCTCGCGTCGTCTCTATAGCGTATTTCTTTTTCTGACTCTCAATCACAGGTTCTATCCAAGCAACGTCCATCAAACACAACTTTGTTACATACCCTTATTCCTTCTAATGCTCCACGTAAAAGTTGGTCTTTCCAGCTTTCTTTTCTCAAATGGACTTCACCTTATTTTCATTTTTGTAAGTACTCTTCTTTATACAATATAAGTCTCCGCAGTATATAAATAGGTTTTTAATCGTTTAAATTTAGTGCGGATGCTATTGTCGGTGTTATAAAGCATCTTTTCATGTTTTAGCTGTTATTTATTCGCATCTGAAGTTGTCCAGTATTTTTCGTCTACAGGAACTAATGTTTTCCCCATATTATATCTAGCCTACTATTTTACCACCTGTTCAACCGCTCTTTCATCGTGAAGAGTAAATTGGCCTGTTTTCCTTAAACGATGTCAGGTTTGATTGAGTTGATTAATTCAAATTTATTTAAAACCACGAGACGTACCCTATAATTAATTTCAGAGCAAAATAATTAAAACAAATAGCAGCGAGTTTAGCAGAGGCAAACAGAACATCAAGAACACCTTGGGACAACTTGTTCAAGGCGATTGCAAAGAATTTATAATATTTTGTGTAAAGTAGAGAGAAGTTCTTGCACATAAATAGAATAATGGGAGTGCGTAATAAATAAATGGATCATATAGACATGGTGAATAGACACTGGAGAATCAAACAGGGGATTAGACTTGAATACGAGAGTCATTCAATAATTACAGAGACAAACTGACCGTGAATATTTACAAAACAAGACTTTCCTATTTTTCAATATAATCCCCAACAACATTTATGCACCTATCCCAACATCTTTTTTATCCGGCTGCAAAGAACTCTTTGTCTTGGCGTTGGAGCCAATTTTCCACATATTGCGTGATACCTGGAAAAATTTCAAATTTATCGCTATCCTGGAAGTTCTTCCCGCGTAATGGTTTCTTTATTGAACCAAACTAATGGAATCAGAAGGAGCTAAATATAAGCTTTAAGAGGAGCAGGTACGAGGTATTCCCATTTTAAGGGGGATGCGTTGGGGATGCTTTTACCTCATTTTATAAATGCTTTCATGAGTTAAGTGAACAACGGGAGGAAGTGCATTGTCTTACGGAAGAGTCACCCCTCTCCTCTGATATCCATGACGTTTCTCTCTCATGGCGTCCTGGCTTCAGCTTGTTCCAAAACATATATGAGTAGTATTGGCTGTTTATTGACATGAATAACGTCATCAATTCGATTTCCAAGTGAGGAAGTTGAGACTTCAATAAGGGGGCAAGAACGGTGTTCATCAGTCACTGATTTTTGAACACTTTTGAACTGTTCTACCTACTTGTAAAAATTTCCACTGTTCGTAAAACTTCCATTACAAACTTTAGTCATTCTAAAGTATATACTGACTGGTATTTCATTTCAGAAAAAAAACGAATGACAGAACGTTGTTCAATATATGAGTAATTTTCAAGAGGATCCGACTAGTTACACTTATTTTTGAGGTTATAAACAGAGCAATGTCAATGAATCAGCTGATTAAAAGTTAGCCCACTGGTGCCATCTTAAAATCCTAAAAATAACACACTTGCACTAACAGCCGTCTTTCTCCCAGACCAATTTGTCCCGTTAATTATTGAATGATCCTTCTTTACGTTCTTGATTAGTTTGAGGTAAAAACTAAAACAATAAATGGATACATAAATGTACATTTTACTGAAAGTCAACGCGATTTTCGTCATTTTGTAGAAGTGTTACGAAATAAAAACTACCAAAATGGATGTTTAACCTTGCGCTTAGGTAACACACGAGTGTCCGATTCGCCTCGCTTTGTGATACCCGTCGTACTTAGAACGCTGCCCGAAGTGAAAGCTCCAATCCAAGTCGATGTAGTGTAAAATGCAATAATAAATGCAAGCTGCTATTAAAAGTCGAGCGGACAAATTATGTGGAAAGTGATGGTCAAGGCGGAAACGGTCGAGAAAGTGTCCCTGACTCCGGGACGTTGGTCATTGTGAGGAGAAACGATTATCCAAATTACAAGAGGGTATACAACAGCCATTGTCGCATTGTTGCAACATCTCTCGCCATGGAAAATACAACTTCTTTCAATTTACAATATTAGAGACTTTTACGGTATCGCGGGACGGTTGGGACAAAAGGCTATGTTAGTGATGCGACCGCATTATGCAACACAATTTTGACTAAAACTGTATTTCCTATCGTAAAAATAGTAATAATAAATAAATTTCAAATAGTCTAACCCAACCTACCTACCCTAACCTTATTTTTAGATACTATTATTTAGTTTTGTATTGAAATAGAAAGAAAAGACTGTCTAAACATAGAATTTCTAATATACAAAACATTTTTTTTAAATAAGATTTTAAATATGTAAGGTTTTTTTCATTTAGATTGAATACTTAATATCAAAATATAATTTATCATAAACTGTTTCAGCTTAATAAATTTATAAATTATTTATAAATATTGACACGTTTACTATTCAATAAATAGTTTATAAACAATTACAAATTACAATTTGTTCATCATAATTATAATGTATAATACATAATTAGTTTATAAATCTTATTTTAAAACAATTACTAGTATTCAATTTGTTATTATTGCTAAGTGTTAACTGTGCATCAGTTTTCTTAATGTGTTTTTTAAATTCAACTTGAAAGGCATATAGAAGCTTATTTTTCGTTTGAAGACTTTAATGCTCGTATTGAAATCCCACAATTTTCTCCTTCCTTAACGATGTATTTATACACGCACTTACCCTGCTAACCCTCCTTAAAATCCCCACCAGTTTGGTTAACTCCATTCGTTCTAAGTAGGTTGTCAAAATTATAGACGGTTTGTTTCTCTATTATTTTCCAGAAACCTTACATTTTCAGAAACGCTACTCCCTTACGTTTGTTGCCTGTGTATTATATACCTTTTATCTGTCCAGAGGTAAACTCTCTTTGGTTTTATAGGCTTGAATAGCAGTTTATATATGTTATCTAGTTCATATATATTCCCTATTTGGCTAGAACAATTTATGCCTGCATTTGTTAGTGTATGTAATTGTATGAGAGCAAGATATAGAGCCTTTATCAAGTTTTTATGCACAGATCCGGTCTGTAAATGGAAGAAGCTGGGCACCTTAATCCAGGTCATTTCAGGTTTTTTACAAGTATTGCGATAGTATCTGGTGTGAAAAATTCCCATCTTGTTTGAAATATATATTTTTACGATCATTTCATGCTATTCATGTTTAGAAAAAACGTAGCCACAATTCATCTAGCAGTTATGAAGTCGATTTTGTTAGAAAAAAAACGTATTTCTGAAATCTTTTCGACTTTGGTTGTATGGTTATATAAAACTATGATATCACGTTCTTTAGATAGATGCGAGCTTTGGGTATATTAATTTGGTGTGTATTATATCTAGAGCATTAAATCAGAGAATTAAAAAAATTCTTTTAAATGGTTGTTAAACGTTTTAGAATTATGCTTGTATATATTCAAACTAAAATATATTCCAGGACAAATTATTACAAAAAAAACAAGATTTGGTTCTAAAACTACCAATTTAATGGGACCAATATTTTATTCCGTGCATAATTATTAGTTTCAAACCAGTAATCAATGCACACACTGCCTTATCGTCACCATGCTCAAGGCCTCCTGTGTTTTTTGACAGCCGCATTCCTCGTGTTATTGTGAAAGCCCGTAAATTGGTAAATATAGGGCTTTACTAGTAAAACTTAGAATTTAACAACAGCAATTGGTAAATGTAAGGATTTTATAAAAATGAAATGATTTTTCCGGTTTTGCCATTAGAGTTTGGGAGATCCTAGGTTTTAACGATGTCGGTTGGTAAATGTTGGTATTGGAAATAAAACAAGGGCTCTTTCTTAATATTTTTTTCAATTTCTTATTAGCCAACAACTTATATATTTCTCTTATTTCTCACAAACTGAATCAGTAATAATTTTATTATTTAGTATACAATATCAAAAGCACATTGCCACAGTATGTAACAATAAAAGTATTGGCGAAAACCCTAGTATCACAAAAATAACTAATATTACAAGGGTTTAATCTTAGGCAACTTGTAATAATAACTATTTTTTATTATTTTTGTGACATTAGAGTGGCTGCCAATATTGTTATTGTAATTATCATTTTGTATTTAATAAAGAAGGTAAAGTTTGTTTAGATATTTATCTGTTTGTCAACATTTACCCTGCGTCTGAGATAAAACGGAGGGTACTATTGTAAAAGTTGGAAATGAACGATGATGACAGAAAAACTCAGAAATCTTTGGTTCTACTGGATAATCCTAATACATACCAGTATACGAAGTTTTAAAGTAACATATGTAACTGATAACAACTAGGCCCGGCAAATTCCAAGCGAGCCTTCGCGCATGCCCATGCGACGTGTATAAATTACCCGACCAACACAATGCAACTATTTTACTTGATAAATTACCCCGCATCGGACGATTGCTTATACATTAACATTTCCTTTCTTGGAGAATTCAATGCGCGAAGTAAGTAGTTATCATTTCGGTAGTTTGGCTCGGTAACTGAGAAATAGCGTGGTTTTACGCGAATAAGGAGTCGCACTGTATACGCCATGTTGCCAAATGATTAATTATTCTGTGCGCTGGATAATTCCTTTATAGGCGACTGTACAGGCAGCTCGTGTTCGGAATCATAGTAAGCTAGTGTAACCCAGTGGGTTCCGGACTCTGAATATTTTCATTACAAAATTATGGAAATATTGAAAAGATAATTTTTTCCTACGATGGTTATTAACTATAAATACAGTATAACATTTCATATTCCAGTTTACTAGACTTAGAAATGTATCACTTACAATGTTTTATTACATTATTTACTTTATTGTAACGTAACAGCTTCATTGCCTTTATTATTATCTATTTCTGTATTATGATTTTAATGGAGATGTAGTCTGTAAATCGTTTATTATTATTTTTTTATTCTTTCTGTATTTATTTAGGGTTTATTTTGCTGTTTTGCTTAAAGTTATAATGTTTATTTTTCATCTTTAGGTGCTTAGAGTCCATTTGGAAACTCCTATTTCTTGCGAAGCAGTGACATATATTGGGTATTAGTTATATGTTTTACTCAATACTTGAAAAATTTAAATTATTTTTATTTCGTAAAAACCAAGAACCTAAAATCAATAATTCAATTGATATCGTACTATTGTACCCTGCGCCATCTTATCGAGAATCACTTCATTTGTACTGGGCTTCCTCTTCCCAAAATCACCTGGCTATATGCGTGTTGTTAAGTAAACAATTTTAAATAGGGTACAAATTAAAAGTAATTGTTTTTTATGAAAACCCTACTACCTTGCTTCTGAAATACATGATGAATGTGCGTAGATGTTTCACAGGCGAGTTAACGACGATAACGGCGGTAGGTACGTAATTATTACTGTCGGAAATCAGCCATAACTAGCGGGGGCAAAGTTACCAGCGGTAGATTATATTTGACAGTAAAAAACCACGACTGCAAATATTCGACTCTTTGAACTTTTTAAATCAAGCTCAAATCTGTCAACAACGTGTCTGACATTGTATTTATGCATGGTACAATCATGCTAACAATGCGATCAAAAATTAAAGAAATAGTAAAAGTTTAGCCGACAGTAGGCTATTTTTAATGTCCCTTTGCTAATTCGAAAGTTGGCTGTTTGACAAAGCTCTTTAAATTTCGTTGCGAAGACGTGAATAGTTGGTCAGACGACAATCCGAACCATCGACACAAGTACAACCCTCACAGCGTTCCTGTCCCATAGGTCCCCTGCTACTACTACTACAGTATACTATGCATCATTAAGGTGCCTGAAGTATTTCAGTTTTTTGTCTTAATTACCATCCATTTCTGTACCTGTTTCTTGTCGGACGCGTTACGTCTTCATGGTTGTCAAACAATCGCAGTACTAGTCCAAATGTTACATTTCTAAGTCCTAACTCTTTCTTGTTAGAGTTTTGGTCACTGCCTGTGCTCAGAACGAGAAACACATAACTCTTAAAAAAAGGGGGCAAGACAACGTTGAGGTAACCTTCACGGGATATTGGTGGATAAAGAAAACAACTGTGCATTTATGCAGAGAATAGGAAGGAAAAGCATCAGTGACATGATCGCGCGGTAAGAATGGGAACCCACTTGGAAATCGTTTTGTTTGGAGAAATAGAACGAAAGTGGAAAAGATATTAAGAGTAAAAAATAAATTCAACCGAAAAATATTGAGTTGAAGCGAAGTTCAAATTGAGGTCATTATTGCCTTACCATTAGGCAACTGAAGAACCATAGTTGATAAAGAGGTGTCTTCAATAAAGTCTCCAGCAGGAAGACGCGTTCCAGAAATATATATTGTATCGCTGATGTTTTTTCTTAATACTAATAAGTTTTCAGATTTCAGAATATCAAGTCAGATTTTTTCTCGGCTAAGTAGTATAATTTTCCAGTCAATCAAAAAATCACACTAATAACTACTTCACGTCTTGCCAATTATTCGTTAAAGTCTTTTGAAATTTCCCAATTTACATTTTTTAAACCAAAACCCATTGGCCTGGTTTCCAGAATAAAAGCCAGGCAATTACCTCGATAGCATCAGTGTTGCTCTTTAATCTGTAATATGCCTTAATGCTTGATTAATTAATATTGGATGAACTCCAAACCGGGCATAGACTTGACGTGGCTGCATTAGCACCGAGCCATTAAATGATGTTGACCTTTACGTATGAAACTATGCTAATTAAATTCTTTTATCCGCACTTGAAAATGCTTTAATTTACAATACATATTGCGGCCGGCTAACGAGTTCTTGCGAAGGAAGATGTTCTTTTTGTATTATGTTGAAACCTGCCTCATTAAATGCCTGTAACAAATGTCGAATAATACGACCTATTCTGATTTTTCTGACCGCCTGTCTTGATGTATCATTAAAATCATTGTATGGTAGATTTAACAGGAGGCATGTGCACTTCTCATGATTGATTTGACCTCGATATCCACAAAATTATGTAATAACTGTATACAAAAGTATGTTGCGAAATTGTAAAGACTATAAGTCTATTCAAAGACAGCATAGACAAAATTCTTAATGTTTGAATGAAATTAGAAATAGGCCTATTTGTATGTGAAAAGGGGTAAGAAATTTTGAAGTGCTACAGTCTAGTGAACCGTATAGGCCTACAGTTTGTCTCCTATTCAATCAGTTAGTTATACAGTTGGATACGTACATGATTTTAAATTTATACAGTTTGATACCTACAGATTGCCACTTATACAGTGTATAATGTAGTTTGACGCCTATACAGTTTGTCACCTATACAGATTTCCAGCTATACAGTTTGACACCTATACATTGTAGTTTGACAGCGATACAATGTGCCACCTATACAGTGTAGTTTTACGCCTATACAGTTCGTTACCTATACAGTGTGCCACCTGTACAGTTTGAACCTATACAGATTGCCAGTTTTACAGTGTGCCACTTATGCAGTTTAGTTTGACGCCTATACAGTTTGCCACCTGTACATTTTGACATCTTTATACACTTTGACATCTATTTAATGTGTACCTATATCTTATGCCTCATAAACAGCTTGACAGGTTTACAGATTGAGACCTAGGATACTGTTTGACAACTATAAAGCGTGCCACCTATACAGAGTGCCACCTATGTAGATTGCCACCTATACAGTGTACCATCTGTACTGTATATTTTGACACCTCTATACAGTTTGTTATCTATATAGTGTGCCACCTATATCTTATGCCACCCAAATAGGTTGACAGGTTTACAAATTGAGATAGGTTACTGTTTGCCACCTATGCAGGTTGACACCTATATAGCGCGCCACCTATAAATTCTAACATCTGTACATTGCGTATCCAATATATTTTAACACCTATATAGTGCGCCACTTATTCAGTTTGATACCTAGGTTACAGTGTGCCATCTATATAGTTTACCACTTGTACAGTGCGCTACATATACAATTTGACACATGTACAGTCACGTTCAACGCCTAAACAGTTTGCCCCCTTTACATTTTGACACGCATACAGTTTGACATCTTGAGAACTCATGATTGCTACAAAGCCACACGAATAGGTCTTTCTTTGCCATTTTATCAGTTGCCGCTTAGTTGAGACTTTTTCTGAAATAAGTACAGAGAGCGATGACGCGATTGATTTTCTATACGAGCTCTATTTAAAATATTACAAAGGTCGTGACAGAGCTTAACAATCTTTTCTATTGAAACTTAGAACTTTACGGCTTCAACTTCTATAAACAGTCTGTATTAGAATAAAGCACAGCACGGAGAGAACAGAAGGTGTTGGGGCACAAACTAATTTTAAGGAGTGTATATTGCATGTAATTACAAGCTGCACGGCGTGTAATGGGAAGGATTAGGTTATACGTGCCTCGTGAGCGGGTCGAAGGTTAAAGATGTGCAGACGTGGGGAATCCTATGCTCTACAGAAGCGATGCTCTCCTCCCGTCTCTTTCTACCTATTAGTTGCTGTTATTACGTAGCGCACGCTCATTATATCACCTCTTCCCGATAAGATTAAAAGCTCTTCAATGTTTGCTAAACATAGTAATATGTTGGTGTATACGTGTGTGTTATTACATAAAACCTAACTTTACCGGCGTACGTTTATGTCCATCGTACGAGTCTCCTACAACTGCTTACACGTGTGTTAATGTAGCGGTAACTGAAACAATGTAATACTTATGCAAGTTATGCGTAAAATTTGATCGTAGATTAATGCCTAACACGATGTTGCGAACACGAGCCACGTGGAAATTGCGCACCAATTATATTCTGGTAATGGATACATCCATTTCGTCACTGTCGCTCTTCCTAGGTAACCTAACTTCTCCAAAACCAACATAACTCTCTTACTAAACTACTGTAATCTCTTCCAAATTAACTTTACCTCATTAAAACCAACGTAACCTGAAAAATAATCTGAACCCTTTTGAAACTAATGTAACCTCTCTAAAACTACCATAAACTCTCCAAAAATAACCTTACAACTTTTTAAGTAACTTATCCTGTCCACCAGCAAAAATAACGTTTCCAAAAATAAGCTTACCTGATAAAAAATTAAACCTAACCTTTCCGAACCTAAAACAATCACTCCAAAACTCACTTAACCTTTCCGAAGCTAAACTAATCACGCCAAATCTAACATATTATGACCAAAATTAACTTAACCAAAAGAACATAATCCCTCCAAAACAAATGTAATGCCTCTAAATTTACCCTAAAATAACCTTCTAGAGCACAGCCCAGTTTATGTTCTGTTAAAAAATTTTTAATAAGCATACTGCTTTCTTTGTTATATGAGCAAATACGTTATTAGACTCTATTTTTTGTTTTGTTCTACTTTATTTTGCTGATGTTATTCATGAATCTCTAATCGGGCGGGAACTTGCGGGTAGCGGCCATACGGAAATTTTACTCTGTATTTGTGACATTTCCCGTACAGTGTCATTAACTGTATCACGTATTCTGAGAGATAGGGCAGAAGAAGTAATTCAGAATGTGTTGGGTCATAATAATTACAATATTCCAGAACACTTGGTCATACAACCTTTAAGCTGCTTCGTGAAACATTTTTTTTTCAAAATTATGTTCATATTATATTACAATAGCCTTGATCGTTACTATTGTTTGTAATAGACTATACTTTGTACACTCTACATATGGTGGGCAAGTGCCTGACTGTTTACATTTATGTAGGGGTTTGAATTAGTAACATTTAGGTTACACCAGTCCTCTTGTTAATACAGAACTCATCCATGTTATATACCACCCTTCTAGCAAAATCTGCACATGTCCAGCAAAATCAGCTACCATTGCTGGGATCATTTTTATAGTTTGGACATCTTCCTGTTTATAGCAGTTATTCTAAATGGCTATTTAATTACAATATTCAAGAGGTTTTTCTGACGTCATACTTTTACCGTTATCTGAGAAAAGGCAGTATTTGTTTTGTATCTCTTGTTACTAGCTTAACAAACCTAGACATAACTAAGCACTAATACAGAACGCTACTAGACCCTTTCCTGCTTCATTCCCGTGCAATGAGATGCAGTCCTAGGACAAACATAAGAATTTATCACAATCCTTTTTTAGCAAGCGATAAAAAGAAGAGCATAAAAATAGTCAAGAGATAAAGTCGTCAAATGGCGTCCCACGGCGGTATGCAAATAGCGGAGTCCGCGTAAAGGTCGATATGGATTCGAAGCCATTTGAGTTTAAAAGTGGTCCGATAGATGTCGTTGTAAACGTCAGTTGCACTGTAAATATCTGCTTGACCCTTGCCCCTCGTGACGAGGCAATTCCAGGGACTCTCATCCCCAGTAGGGATAACGAGGCTGCGTAATACTTGGCGCTGCGAGTAATAGTTATTCTATTGAATCAGAGAATGAGTTAAAAGTAGGAAACCAATAAATTGGACAGTTACTGGTCATGCGTAGGCTACTGTGTTGTGCTTAAAGAAATTAACGATGGGTTTGGTTTGGTCTTTTTAACTGGAGAGATTAACGCTGGGTTTGGTTTGGCCTTTAAACGACAAGATTTTTTTGCTTTAGTTTTAAATTTGTTCACTTATATTGATGATATCAAAAGTTTAGAGATGTACATATGGGAAAGTTATGATTAATTGGTACTGTAGCATAGGTTAATTTACAGCACTACTTAGAAGTCTACAGGACTGACCATTATTACATTTAGATTTCCTAAACACGGCTAACGAATTTTATTTATAAAATTTCTCGAAAAAATATTAATTATAAATCAATTGAGGGTAGCAAATATATATATATATATATATATATATATATTCGGTGGATTGTTTGTATCTCTAATATACTTTTGAAACATTTTTAACAACAAAATATCTCTTCCTACCAAAATGTAGCCTCTATTCATCCTTTCCACAATATACATCTGTATTGCAGTTTTCGTTTTGTGAAATTTTGTTACAATAAATTTAGAAATCATTTATTTTTGAGACAGCATAATTTTTTTCAGCCACTATGGGTATTGTAATACGTTTTCCAATAGTTCTAAACAGTTTTCCCTCTCTAAAGTAAGCATGTAAGATATGTATTTAAAGCATTATCAATAATTCCATAAGTTGCAATATCAAATAATTCCTGGAGCTCAATTATGAGTAATTCCTAAAGTTCTATTTCCAATAGTTCCTGTAGTTCCATTATCAATAATTTTTGTAGTTCAATTATCAATAATGGGTGAAGTTCCATTGTCAATAATTCATGACAATTCATTACCATATTGTAATGAGGTTTGAGAAAGTGATGAATTTTATAAAAATTACAAATTAATTGAATTAAGTTCATATCTATTCTGCATTAAAATCCCTTAAATAAGCTGAACAGCTTCTTCAGGATAAACTTACATTTCTTGCACAATCTATGACAGTCGTGACAGAAATGTGCGAGACAGCTGCTGTTACAGAGCGATAAACGCATGCCAAACGTTATGTAAAAGCACATTTGTTTATGAAATGATCGAGCGCGCAATCTGGTTTAGATTGATTGAACAATAAGTCGGGCCATGCCAAGTCATCGTGTAACATACCGGCGATATGAGTCGACAGTTTCTCTACAGCACAGTTGCGTACATATCAAGGACTCGTCTATTATCACAAGAGCGCGTCTCTATGAGTAATTGAAAGTTTGTGAGACTGGGAGAGGAGCGATTCATTATCGTGGTACCAACGCTCGTCTTCTATCCAATTACCCGCGTCCAGTTTGGCCAACTTGTCATAAATCACCCGAATGGCGTGGCGTACTCGACGCTTGAATACAACCGCATTCCTCATAACGAGACTTATTATTCTCACATAATCAATTGAATTTCGTAATATGGTTGTTACGTAACGCAATAAATTTGGCAGGGGCTTTGTTTAGATGTTACTCTTGTGACGCGAAGTACATAGATAGTAATATAATACTGTTATTTAATAAACATTACAATAAAAAAAAATAATAATAAACTTTAATATTTGGCTAAAACCATGAGATTAAAAATTACAGCAAAAAATAAACTTTAACACATGGTTAGAAATAAGAATATAAATTGCAAGAAAATATATAAACTTCAACACGTGGTTAGAACACAGAAGATAAAAATTGCCAGAAACAAAATAAACTTCAACACATGGTTAGAAACAGAAAATGAAAAATTGCAATAAATAAATAAATTTTAAGGTATGGTTAGAAAAAAGAGGTATTCTTTTGATGTAGGCTACGATATACCGATAGGCTATGTATTCGAAACGAAAATAAAAAAAAAACCAAAAACTTTATAGAAATACCAAAGATATTACCTCTGGTCTTTATAATAAACTTAGCCTATTAGTTTTAAGAAACAAATATTTCTTCAGGGAATATACCGATGTCTTTTATGGCATCTTTTGTGATTATCTGATCTTCTATGGTCAGTTAATTAGACCATATTCAGCTTCGTTCAAGGTGTATGTAATATAAAGATAAGGAAATAATACTCCACGTCTGCGGTATAGGGAAGCGGAGTCACGCAATGCAGTCCACCTACTCTCTTTTGGGATACGGACACAATGGTGAAGGAGAATAAGGAGGGACTATACGAGTAAAGAATAAAGAGAGTTGAAGAAATGTAGGATAAAGGATAGGGAGTGACAATCTAGAGTTGGGTGTATGGGAAAGTTATGGCTTGTGTAGGCAGGATCGCTTACTTAGCATACACCTGCTGTCTAACGGAGCCTCTATGCCCCTGTTTACTACTGCATACAGTTGTTGATTCTTATAGGGGGTTTTTGGGTGTAATTTTATAACAAATAGATACTGTCTACGTTGTACATGTTATGTTTCATCAGGGTGTAGCGAGGTACATTACACGTCCTCCCCTCAGGCAGTCGGCAAAATATGGACACCGCTTGTGGCACAGCATCTGCTAACATAGGAGAGCGGGAAAATACCAGCAAATATGTTACTCAGGGCTCGGAAAAGTCTATTTTTACATAAAATATATTATTAAAATAATAACAAAAATAAACTAATGTTTGCTTAAAGCGTTCATGTTTACGAATTTTCAGGTTTTTAAAATTGACTGAAAGTATTTTTATAAAACAGGGATTTTTGTTAATAAAAAATATAACGCACGTGAGCGTGTGTAGGTGCGTGCGCTCGCCCTCGTGTGTTTGATTCAGCAACCTCTATTTTCTAAATATTGAACTAAATTTCCTAATATTTATTATACAGTGTGAAATCTTTTCATTATAAAAATTGTAGGATTATATGCTTGATTTTCATCAAATGAAAATGTTTGCTTCTATGAGCTTATCACTTGCACTAACCATATTTTCTTATAAAAAATAATAGGCCTAAAAAACACAAAACGTGAAAATTTAGGTTTTATAATAGTGTATAAACGGCTGCTTTTACGGATTAACTACATTAGTCGCCTTAACCGTTCTTAGTAGGCCTAAGCTTGTATGGTGTGGCAACAACTTCGGGTTATATATTCTTAAAAATCAATCACAAGATATGCGTACCGTAGATTATTCGCTGTCAGCGCACTCTGCACGGGAATCAATCAACCGCGTCCGTTGCGACACCGTGGATTTCTGCTCGAATCCGTTCTGGTGAAAGTTAACGCGCGAGCTTCCTGCCTTTTTTCAACTCCGGTCCGATTGTCACTCAATTGACGTGGATAACTATCGACTAATGAGGCCCATTTATAGAAGGAAATATTCGCGAAAGTGTCGCGCTGAATTAGCAGCAGCTCTACAAAAGCCTTAAACACGATTGTTGTCCCAAAAGTCCGAAAAATATTAAGTACAAAATAATTAATTCTAGTAAATTTATAATTAGCTTTTAATAATAAAGAAGTTTAATGTATATAAACAATATTTTGGTCAAAATTACACGGACATTATGGAATAATAACGAACACCAACCAACAGTAAATTATTTTTCTCATACGCGTTTCGAATCAGAATGAATATCATCTGTAAATATACATACACAATATCTAAACTACAGCAATAGTTTTCCTATAGCTGAGAATATACTCACAGATGATAATGAATTATTTCGCGTTTGAAACATTGTTGGCTTTACCTACAATCTAAACTTAAATTTGGAAATTTAATTTAGGCCTATATAGGCTTAAATATATTTAGTTTATATTTAAATTAGGTCTATATAGGACTACTGTTATTGATCAATGAGTCGTAAAGTTTTTTTTTATATATTCAACATTTTTTAATGTTTAAGATAAATTATTTATTACTTTTTATAAACTTTTCCTTCAAAATGGTTCCGTAAGAAGTAATCTGCTAACATCAAATGTCCAACAATCTCTCTTCTTCGTCTATTCCCGTTTAATATAAAAACAGTAACCTATATAACAACATTTACCTATATAACAACATTTACCTATATAACAACATTTACCTATATAACAACATTTACTTGTAACAACATTTACCTATATAACAACATTTACTTGTAACAACATTTACCTATATAACAACATTTACTTGTAACAACATTTACCTATATAACAACATTTACTTGTAACAACATTTACCTATATAACAACATTTTCCTTTATTATGATATCTACGCATCCCATTTCCTTAAAGAACTAAATAGAAGTCCTAAAAGCACACGTTCTCAACATACGACTAAAAGAAGCTAACATTAAGAAGTTTTGAAATAAACGAATGATTGATTACCTTTTAAAACTTCGAAATCTAGAAGCACAACCATAATAACAAGTCAATGACAAACGCAATCCAACCCCCAATTTAAAATAGCAAACAAAATAAACTAAAAAAAAAATATACATTTCATAAGCTCCAAAGTTGCAAAAATTAAATCCCCCATAAGGAAACAAACCCTTTTTGTTCTGTTCTAGCTGTGACAGTGTTGGAAACTCTTGGTAATATCAATTTTGTAAATATGTTGTACACACATATATATATAGTCTATATATATATATATATATATATATATATATATATATATATATACATATAATTTTGTTTTTGTAATAACAATATAAATATATTAATATATAATATTTGTGTACGAGAATTTAGAGAAAACCACATTCAAAGCTACTAAATGCATTAATGTATAAATTGCCGTTGTAAGATATAATAAAAACTAAATCTACCAGGCCTCCTTGTCCTTAACGTGGCCTGGTAAAGCTGTAATGATGGCAACCATAAATCCATCATAGTTAACGCAGGAACGGCCTTTAAGAAGACATAAAACCGCGGCAGTGGATTCGTTTATCATTACAGCCATATTCCGTGATAGGTAATACATGTAATTAACAGGTAATAAGGAGAAATTAACCTCTCGATAGTGAAGTACGGGTGTATACTCGAAGTGGCTTTAATTAGTGCTCTGTGGCCATCTGGGTAAGCAGGATCGATCGTCATGCTGTTGCAAACGTTGCACAATCAAGCCACGAATTAATAGTTACTTGACGAAATGTTCGTCAGTTTTAGGCGCGCTGTTGGCAGTATTTCGAACATTGCGAAGTGTAATGTCTTGTAAAGTGCCTTCCGAAGGCCGAAGTGCGTCTGGATATCTCGCGGGAGTTCTCGCCCGAAATAGCCCCAGGTTTGTTACTCGCGATCTGCAGACAGTTGCTACATAATGTGATGGTGGTGGAAAGGTAGGTTTCGTCATACAACAGTGTCATCTTCAGAACGAAACAAAGGTTTTCCAGAATAACAATACCATTTAGAGTAAAATATTGGTCATCATACGCGTTTCGACATACAATTGTGCCATCTTCAGATTGAAACAAAATATCAATATAAGTATTTTACCCTAAAAGAACCTTACAAAATGCCATCATACGACATGGTATCAAAGATGTAAAAAAATGTCATCACAGTTGTTTCCCATTGAGGGTAAAAGAACTTGACGTCAAACGTGTTTCGACATACTACATGCCATCTTCATAATGAAACATAATATTATTATATGTGTTTTACCCTGGAAGAACCTTCCAAACCAAGCAAAATGCCATCATACGACATGCCTTCACAGATGAAACAGAACGTCAACACTGATTTTTCTCAGAGTTACAATATCATTGAGGGTTAAAAACTTGACGTCATACGCGTTTCGACATATTAAATGCCGTCTTTAGAATGAAACAAATTATCGTTACATGCGAATTATTCTTCCGACCGTCACTTTCAGAACGAATCTAAATTCATCAAACATGTTCCGGCTTGTAACAATATCCTCCTGCGTATGATTAAATTAAATTATACGCGTTTTTCTGTGCAATAATGTCGTCTTCAGATCAAAACTAGTCTTTATTGTTGAAACAGTGTATTTACATTGGTTTCTCGTCAAATATATTAATATAGCAGCTATAACAAGTGCAGCCATCACACGTCATCAGAACCGGACTAGTTATATTGTTATAAACAGGTTGTCTAGCCACATTTCCCGAATACCGTCATCTGGCCAGCTGTAACTTCAACGAGCCAGTTGTAACTTTAACTAGCCTAATGTAACTTTAACTAGCCTGCTGTAACTTCAACTGGCCAGCGGTAACTTCAACTAGCCTGCTGTAACTTCAACTAGCCAGCTGTAACTTCAACTGGCCAGCGTAACTTCAACTGGCCAGCTGTAACTTCAACTAGCCTGCTGTAACTTCAACTAGCCAGCTGTAACTTCAACTGGCCAGCTGTAACTTCAACTGGCCAGCGTAACTTCAATTGGCCAGCTGTAACTTCAACTGGCCAGCTGTAACTTCAACTAGCCAGCTGTAACTTCAACTAGCCTGCTGTAACTTCAACTGGCCAGCTGTAACTTCAACTGGCCAGCTGTAACTTCAACTAGCCTGCTGTAACTTCAACTAGCCAGCTGTAACTTCAACTGGCCAGCGTAACTTCAACTAGCCAGCTGTAACTTCAACTGGCCAGCTGTAACTTCAACTAGCCTGCTGTAACTTCAACTAGCCAGCTGTAACTTCAACTGGCCAGCGTAACTTCAACTGGTCAGCTGTAACTTCAACTAGCCTGCTGTAACTTCAACTGGCCAGCGTAACTTCAACTAGCCAGCTGTAACTTTAACTAGCCAGCTGTAACTTCAACTGGCCAGCGTAACTTCAACTGGCCAGCTGTAACTTCAACTAGCAAGCTGTAATTTCAACTAGCCTGCTGTAACTTCAACTGGCCAGCTGTAACTTCAACTAGCCAGCTGTAATTTCAACTGGCCAGCGTAACTTCAACTAGCCAGCTGTAACTTCAACTGGCCAGCGTAAATTCAACTGGCCAGCTGTAACTTCAACTAGCCTGCTGTAACTTCAACTAGCCAGCTGTAACTTCAACTAGCCTGCTGTAACTTCAACTAGCCAGCTGTAACTTCAACTGGCCAGCGTAACTTCAACTGGCCAGCTGTAACTTCAAATTGCCAGCTATAACTTCTGGCTACTTTGCGAGTTAAACCAAATCAATCATTGACCAATTTTCAAAATTTTTAAACAATCATTTCGGCCTTAATGAATTTATAGCAAGGCATCTTTTGTTAATGTACAGTACTGATATAGTCTTCATGCCAACTATTTTTTAATTCGTTAGTTATCAACACCTTATCAACACAAAACCTCTTATAATGCCAGTCTTATTAATAAGAGGTCAGAAAATAGGAGATTTTCAATATGTCATTTCCTTGTTATGTTTGTAAGCTTTGTATTTCGTTACTGTATTCATGCTATAACCTTTAATTATATTTTTAAAGATCGAAATTATTTAAATTGCATTAAATAAATTAATTTGCACTTAAATAATCTTCTTCTGTATATTACACTTTTAGATAATAATTCCAAGGTAGAATTTTTCATTTAATCTATATATTTTTTAATAATAATGTTATGTAACGTTTATAAACGACATAACGTAAAACAAGTCCTGCATTTATCATGATTTGATCATTAGTTGTAGTGAAGAGGACGCTGTAATATAATAAAATCGCCCCCGACCTAAACCTGTACAGAGATGTTGAGACTTATCGCTCAATACTAACGCAAGAATCACTTAAGATGAGCCCATATGGGATGCAAATCAGCCGGAATTCAATGAATATAAAGATGCACTCGGACGGCGTGGGGTGCGTTGTACACCCACTCACATTTTCTGCTGAAAACACTCTAATATTGTCCGATTGCCGGAGTTCCTCCTTTAATGCTTTATTAAAAATACAGTTTAGTAGAAAATTATACAAATGTATTGTGGTATTCATTTTACATCCTGTAATTTATAAAAGCTTTCTAATAATTTGGTATTGTGCGGCGACTGGGTGGCTTTGTACTTTGCATAAGAAACGGTTATAAATAATGGTGGGGACAGTTTTTCTGTCCGTTATGTATGACGTATTTAAATAAAGCGAATTGAATTATCTTATGCTTTTCAACGAGCCATCCTTTCCTTTCCTTTAACTTTACACCAAGTAGATTTTAAAATTGTTTTAAAATGCATAGCAGGTAGTGAACTTCATTCAGACCTTGAATTAAAATCTTTTTCTGCGCGTTGATTTTTTAATTGGATGAATTTTACTTTAGGGAACCTGAATGAAGTGTGGATGTGAAGTCTCAAATTACTTAGTACAGGAATTGTTTTTCCCTAATTGTAATAACATTAAGCTTCTTCCTTGGTTCTGATAAATACTGATAAAATAGGTTAGCACGAGGCACGGAAGAAAATAGCTCACGACAAAGAACGACTTTTAGTCACTTTTAAACGAGTAACGTGTAGACACCTCTCTTCACCCCAGTGAGAGAGGTTGCTTCAAGTTCGCAACCATGCGCTAGTGATATAATCGCTTTAACTGTATGGGAACAATCATACAGTATGATAGAAAATACTACAAAATTGTCTTTATTCAATTTAGAACTAAACACGACAAACATATGGATAATAACGTTAGGCAAATTTGCTTTATACTTAACTATTCCTCCGCTAGACGGCGCATGATCTTATCCCGGCAGCAAGTAAGGAAACTAGAGCCAAACCAGTGTGTTATTATTGAAGCATTTGAAAACTCGTGTAGCAACCTTCCCCCCCCCCCCCCCCACTCAGCAATGCAGACAGGCCGCTACCTCAACGGCAATCCAATTTAACCAAAAACAACAGTTGATTGCGTTTTTACAACCGAAGACCAGTTTTTAATCGCTCGGTGACCCTCTTTATGAACAATACCTCTTACAGCTGACAAAATCAGCAGCACTATAAATCCAAAGATGGGCAAATTCTTTGTTACTGAAGCGAGGTAGCATTTTATAAAGCAATAAAAATTGTTTTCTTTAATTGCTTTTATGTGGTAATTAAGTTTCTATTGCAGTCGTTGCGTTAGAAGTACTTGTAAGATGTATGGCCGTAAACATGGCGAAATATGACATTCTGGATAAATTGTAATATTCTACGTGTTACACATTCACATTCATTAGAAATATCCATATATAATCATAATTCTATATATCATAATTTTTAATTCACTTAAAATTTCCAATCCGATTTTTGAACTTTAGGCCCTAAACATTAAATATAAAAATTTATGATCCATGCCTTATTTATAGGCTATTTATATTTAGTTTGAATTTAAAATATAAATTTAAGGACAACTGTTTTAACTAAGTTACGCCGTGCACGTTATTTTCATCTTTAAACTAAAATTTACGCCTTTTACGTTACACCAAATTACGCTTTAACCAAAATTAAATTTTAAACTTTAGTTGCTTATATTTTAAATTTAAAGTTACGCTGTTACGATAAGCAAGTTTAAATGTTAACTGTAAGTTAAGAATTGTAATGTTCAACTGATGGAAATCTCAACTAAGTAACATTTAAATTTACAAATGTGTGTTTACTTTATACTAAGTTAGGTTTTAAATCAAAAGATACTCTTCCTCTTTAGGCCAAGTTACCTTTCAAACTGCAACAATCTCGATTACTTTAAACTATTTTAATTTTTTAGGTTTCCTGTTCTGTTTTAGTATTGTTGTTTCAGTTTACTATAAATTTAAATTTTTGTCTTAAAATTATTAAAATTCATTCAATAGATTAAATATCAATTGTCAAAAGAATGTTGTTAAATCAATAACTCAACGTAACATGTGGAATAACATTTTACCTTATCATTTTAGGCATTTGAGTGTTAAATGTAATTGCTTATTTACAGTAAAAGAGACTTGAAAAGGGCAACAAGCAAGTTGTCGAAACTTCTTTTAAATCAAATAAAAATGTTTTTGTTTCCTTATTCTTTAAAAGTAAACAACATACCCGTAAAGTTTTATTTATGAATCTATAAAATAATAATTGGTGTATTCTATCACCAATATATTTATAGACTATAATTTTCCTATTTCTGATTAGTGATGTCACAACTTTCTTTCGAAAAGACTTCAACGGCGGATAAGAATAACTTTCAGGTAACATGTATGAAGTGGAGCACGGCTACAGCGTTGTGTAAGTCATAGCATAGAGGACATTTGACTAAATTATATGCCAATAAACCCATAACTCAGTTGCCCTATCGCTTTCCTTATCGACTAGTTTAACACAGGACACCTAGAGAAATGCAAAGGCTCTTAATTACTTCGCTGACCCACTTATCGCCTCATCTACATTTTGTTGTTCACAACAGATTTACATTCGATTTGAATTTCAAAATTAGAACGAAAACAAACACAGTGCCTGAGACTTGACCTTCCGATTTTGCAACAAGACCTGCTAGGTGCGTAGTTACTTATACGCTTTCTAGGTATAACTGTAGCAAACGGCCAACGCTTTCCGTCTCTTCTTTGACATTGTTCTAATTGGTTTATTTTAAGATAATTTTTAAAACGAATTCAGAACTGAAAACGCTTTCTGTTTTTATTTTTTTAAACTTTAGTTGGAGATTTTAACGAAAGGTAACTGTTACCCGTAAACGCGACCATCTTTATAAACCTCGTGCGCCGTGAATGGAGTGTAATAGTACGAGCTTATAGTAGATTTTGAATTTGGTGTGACGTCCTAATTGTGTGTTTTAAGACGTAATTCAAGTGTAAAATAATTGGAGCAACAATATAAAACCTTGTCACAATAATACATAACCTAAAAAATAGTATTACAGATTTTTTGTAAAAAGTTGTTTCCACACCAAATACTTGTTTATGGAATACAATCGCGCTATCTATAATTCAACAACCGACACCTAAACATCTAAGGCTTATCGCCTTAAATTCTAAATACAGAATAAGTTATACGAGTATCATTGCCTCTAACATATGATCATATACAACAGCTGTTGTCCTCTTAATTTAGAGGTTATGTTTAAATTATATTCAGAAGACGTTAGTTAGACATATGATAGTAGCATGTTAACTAAAGTATATTGTAAAATTAAATTTTAAGTAAAATAATATTAACAACTTATTTGAATTTTCGTATTGTTTTTGTAATGATATACATAGGATATGTGTGTGTTTTGTTTAATAGGTCATACATTAGACCTTAGAACAATCTATATTATTGAAGATTCTTGTAATATTGCGTTGCGTTCTGTACTGTTTATTATATTTTTATATAATATTAAATTACATTTGTTGAACGTAAAAATATTGTTGTTTTGAAAGATGTTGTAATTTTAATCTTTTGGCAAAAATACAGCAACGAAATGAATATATCTACTCCAATAAGACTTGTAACTAATTTATTGCCTTATTACGGACTTGACCTGTATGATTTTAAAATCCGATTAATGAAATAGACCGTTTCTTATTTTAATATCTCTGTACAAGTTGAACATCTTTTAGTCTGGCACACTCAACATAGCAACAATTTTGTGTGTGAAATTTTAAATTCTGTATTTTATTACATTTTGTTCTACTTCTTAGTTGGTTTGAGCCTAGGATTTATTGTACCTAATATCTTGGAGTAAGGTTTAGTGATATTTGAAATTATTTTGCCGCTTAAAATCTGTGGTCTTTAAAAGAAAGCCAAGATGTAACCATTTAAATAGAAATGTTAAACCTCGTGAGTGACAAAGTAAACCAGATATTAAAAATTTTCGAACTAAAAAATATTCTGGATATGAATTTTTCCAAAAAAATATTTTACTTTTTATTTCTGTTCTTAAGCTTATCTCTAGTAAGTTTTAACTACCGCAAAGTAATTTATATTAATCATTTAATGATGGCAAATTTAAAACACTAACTGATAAACAATAAGATTATTGAAAATGCTGATTTTACATAGTAAAACTATCACTATGGAAAGAGGATGGTTTGTTTTAATAATAAAATTAAATTGTAAATAAAAGTAACGTAAATATCGTATTAACATTTTACACGTCCGTGTGTGTACACTTCATAAAACTGTAGAACGCCGAGGACTAGAGCACATCAGCATATGCTGCCTAGCTTTATATATTGTGGCTATAAAACAGTAACACTTAGAGGCGACCTCCCGAACCCTGCCCGCGTCCTTTTAAATATCTGCATAACTATTAATGATTTTATTGCGGGACAGAAACGTAGTCGGTAAACAATTAAGTGCCTGTACTGAGACTTTGTATTGCCCGGTGTGAATTATTTATAGGGATTCGAATAAATTAATCGCCATCTTTACGGTAAACGTTTGTCAGGCTTGAATGGAGTAGGATGGGAATAGATGTTTATGTTTTCCTTGTTCGAATAATATTGGATTATGTTTAAACATGATCTAAAAAGTATTTTAGATGTTCTCTGCAGTAACAATAAATTGTTTAATTTATAGGGCGAAAGGTGTAGAGATTTAGGCCCTATTAAAATAAAAAATAAATAGATAAATACTCATAAATATTTTAAAAGAATTAAGAAAAAATAAATTGGTTATAATATATTTATATAATAGTAATTCAGTATTAAAATTTTGAGAATTTTTATAGATAAATGCTTTAGATGATGACCACGGATTACTCGCTTATTATTTTTATAGATAATTTTACCAAAGTATCTAATAGAAAACATTTCTGCTTATTTCAACAATTTCTTCTATTATAAAATAATAATAACCGTAAGACTAATTTTGTATACAATATAAATTCACTAATATTTCGATAACAGTGCACTAAAACCTCTAACTTACGTTATACAAAGCTCTAGGCCTGTGGCAATGTGTGTTGTGGTTACCCTGTTATAGGTTCCATGTGATAATTGCTTTTAAAGTGTGCGTTGGGTTTCTATTTTATTTTCGAGTTATATTGCATTAAATTGTTTGTTGTTTAACATATATTTAGATTGGCTTAAAACCTTTAAAAAATGAGAAAATTAACGAAATTAAGCAGTAGGCCTATATTATAAATTACTACCCCCAAAGTCCTATAATTGTTCATATAGTAATCACTGAAGTTTATACTAGATCAGGAAAAATCACCAAAGGAAATAAATGAAGTCTATGCTATATGTTTTATATAGGCCACTAGGCATGTAACAACATTTTGTTGGTAATAGAATGTTATTTTATAATACTAAATAATTTTCGTGTATTTTATATTAAGCGTAATGCGTTCTACGTTTTAATATTGTGGACTATTTAAATATTTTGTATGCTTAAAATATTGTATAATTCTAAAGTATACTTTTATATTCTAATATTGTTATATAGTAATATTTTTAAAAACATCGTAATATTCTAAAAAATATAGTCAAATTTTAAAAAATATTGTAATATTTTAAAGTGAATTCATATGCAAGTAATGTTATATGCTAATAGTAGGGTCTGTAATTTCTTTTATTTGTTAATATTGTAAATTTCTGATTAAGGTTGTAATATTCTAAAATATATTGTTATAAGCAAGTATTGTTGTTTGTAATATTTTAACAGAATCGTATTATTCTAAAACATATTTTAATACTATAAAGTATATTGTTATATGGTAATTGTGTTATTTTGTAATATTCTAAAGAATGGGCTATTCTTAGATGCTAACATTTTTGTAGCGTCTATTGTAATATTCTAAAAAATCGTATTATTCTATATAAAATATTGTAATATTTGTATATATGCTAATATTGTGATATTGTAATATTCTAAATGACGTAATATTCTAAAATATTTTGTTATATGCAAGTATTGTTATTTGTAATATTCTAAAAAAAATCGTAATATTCTTTAAAAAAATTGTAATACTATAAAGTATATTGTTATATGGTAATGTTTGTATTATATGCTAATATTGTGATATTCTAATATTCTAAATTATATTGTTGTATTCTAATATTGTTATATTTTAAAAAATATTGTAACTTTCTGAATAATATTGTAATATTCTAAAAATAATGAAATTGATGTATATCTAATTTGGTTCTATCTGTTCCTTTTGTATGGAACAGTGACTGGTAAAGTATAATATTCTCTCTCTTCATTTATTAAATATGACATGGATCCAAGTGAGTCTGATATTATAATATTTTATAAATTTTACAAGAAATTTAAAAGATCGTATTGTTTTTACAGAGCTACATTGGATACCCATCGTTAAAGGCACTTTTCGAATCACCATCATATGTAAGTAAATTTTGTAATTAATTTTCTGTTATTTTCAAAAACATTTTTGTAGGAAAATGTACAAAAAACAATCTATTAGATGAAGATGTCTAACCTTGTTTTATAGATGAAGAACGCTTGCAATTAACTGACGTAAAACGACGTAGGCTACTCATTAAACCAATGTCGTAAACGCTACACTACACTGTCGTAAAAATTGCGTAGTTTAATAAACAAGTATAGATAAGTAGTTATTGCAATATTATTAAGAAATAAGGAATAGAATTAAGTTAAATACACCAACGTGTTATTTCACTGGTTAACTAGAATACAACAGTCGGTCGTGTTGAAGCGAAAGAGAGCCTGTTTAACAAGAGCGAGGGGCGATTGGTTAGGAAAGTAGCCTAATTGTATTCAGCCCTGCAAAGCTGTTTTTTTTATATTCAGCATAGGTAATGGCGAATAGATCATTAAAATGAAAACGAAAGCTTGTGTTCTGTTTTTAACCTACTAAAGTGAATTTGCATTGAATCGGAAGTTATGAAACGACCGTTCGAAGTTGAAAACATGTCAGCAGCATAATGTGTGGCCTGCGTTACGAGAAATGATTCTGACTGAAGGATATATTCGTTAATTGTGAGCGACTTTAACGCT
This sequence comes from Prosapia bicincta, assembly GCA_036971475.1. Taxonomy (NCBI): domain Eukaryota; kingdom Metazoa; phylum Arthropoda; class Insecta; order Hemiptera; family Cercopidae; genus Prosapia; species Prosapia bicincta. The sequence continues at coordinate 22,886,070 of JBAIZL010000006.1, read as the reverse complement.
CGCGATGAAGACTACCACGGCAATTTGTGCATATTATTAAGTCAGGGAACTGGGTCAAGGTGCCTGTCAGGTTGACAAAGTTACTATTAGTGTCTTGAATGCGATTACGAAGACAGTTTCGTGTTCGCTATTAAGTAAATGTCAGAGATAAGCGCAGCAAATTATTTTCCGTTCATTTTGATTTAAAGTGATATAAATCGACTGATAAATTTATACGGTGCTGTATTGAAGATTAAGTTATAATATTAAACCTACTCCGAGTTGTTTTCGAACTGTAACGCTTAATTACAAATATGATCATCCTGAAAACATTTACCAGCTGAAATTTATTCTTTGAATGCACATTAAGTCCGATTTTGTTTTAAAAATCAAACTGGACAGTATTAAAAAAATCTCATGAATGGATTACTTTTTAAATGTTTGTATGTAAAGATAATACATCTGAAAAGTTTTTTTTAATTTCAAATTTCATGATTGTTATGTGCTCGGTCAGTTGCTCCTGAAAGCTTATATAATATATTAAAAAATATGTCTTTTATGAAACATATTATCGTTAATTCTCTTTTTTCTTTGAACTATAAAAGCAGTGCACAATTTGATTAAAAATTGCTACATATGTTTACAAAATTATGACCTGACGAAAATTCTATTTGATATTAAAATTATTTAAAATGTTTTTGGTAACAATAATTGAATTTAAGTTTTTTCGTATTTTAAAACAATGATCATTTCTCGATATCCATCTTTCAGGTCTCTCTTTTTCTATGTGCATCTTAAAAACCTATTATCTCAGTAATAAAAGACATAATGCTTCCCATCTCTTGACGTATCATTAAAATCATTTCATTCGAGAATCTATTTACAAAACTGTGTTCTGTCATTATATTTGCAGAATGCCTTTGATATTTTTCAATCGGTCTTAATAATGTTTTGACTCAGAAATATCGGCAAGTATTAGCTTTCGTTGAAATTATTTTGGTTTACATTTAGTATATTTTTTTTGAAAAATATAGAATTTTAAAACAGTAAAATTAAATTCTTGGACAAAATATTCTTAATACGACTAGATTTCATGTTTTATTATTTATGTATAATAGTGTATTTAAGAAGATCACAAAGGGGGGGTATGTATAATACTACATTTTTTGGATCTGAAAGTAATGAGCTTGGAAACTGTTTTAAGGGTGGATAATATTGGAGAAGATATAGTTTACGTCTATGTTCCTTTTACCATACATAAGTTACAGTCTATACAAGAGAATAAGTTATGCATACAAAGCTCGATTAAGGTAGATTAGTTTATATTAGCTCGGATAGACGTTTCCTCAAGGGACATAAAATATATCCCGCTACCTATTTCTTACGCAGTTTAGTAACTTAAATGATATTGTTGTATACCTAACTTGAGATATAATACCAAGTTTATGGGCGTTTACAATTGCATTAAAAAAAAAAATTTTTTTTTTTGACCAATAACTCAAATAGCCTACAATAAAAAAATACAACGGTACCTAATTTTATTAAAACTACTGTCCTATTGCGGCATTGTAGTTTCCATTTATCACGTGGCAAATTAAAAACAATTTTTGTCCCAACAATGCTATAACGTTTTTAATCCACATATGAACTTATTTATCCGTAGGTAAAAATGAGACGGATTTGTTTCGTTAAATGTGGTTGCAATAATTTACCATTAAAAGTTTTATTATCACGGTACATACTATAATGATATTTATCTACGTAATAAAACGAGGCCGTTCTGATATTTGCAATCAGTATTGTATTATGGTACGCGACGGATATGGCCCCTTTAAATTTTAAACCTACAGCCTATTTGTGTCTTACTTAATACGTATGCAATTAATTTCCTATAGTTGGCGGAAACAACATAGAGACTGCGTATCTTTAAGGGCTACAACCTATTAGAATGTAGCGTAAGTGTGTCCAATCGCATCAACCTTTAACCATATCGAACCCAATAAAACCTCTAACCATGTCCAATGTGTTCTATTGTCCATACACCATTATCAAATTGCATAAACTTCAATAAGAGTCGATGTCCTAAGTTTTATATTTTCCTAATATAATAAAATTAGAAATTTAATTGAATTTTGTTTAAAATATTTTTAGAGAAATGAATAATTTTGTAATAATAGTCTATAGGCCTAATTGTTTTATTTTCATAAAAAAAATTTAAACTAGATCATTCATCGTTTCCACTAAGATTTATACTTCCCCAATAAATCTATTTATTCATAAAACAATTCGATTTCACCACGAGTACAAATAGTACTTCTGTAGGTGATTACATGTAATCGAAATCTAGGGCTACATAATGTAATTGTAGTAAAATAAAGATTTTGTTATTGTGGTCAGTGGGTTTTATTTATTTAGTTAAAAAAATCGTTCGTAAAGGTTATAATTTCTGGTAAATATTAATAGAAAATTATATATAGGCCTATTACGCTTAATGCTACATATTATACAATCCTAATATAAAACTTTACAGGATTGTTTTAACTGTATTTTGGCAAATTGTTCGAAACTTGTAAAGACCCGTTCAAAATAACGTAACCTATTTAATTATACTATATACCCTGCACTAAGTTTACTTCTAATAGGCTCCTTAGTAAAACGTTATTTAGAGTTACACTGGACAGAAAAAGTAACAGACGTAATTAGCGTAGTTTTTTTGTATTTATGTTTCTTGTTACGAGTAAATAACTATGAGTGTGTATTCTTAAAGAACTCGTCTCTCTCCCTGTTTCTCAATATACTCACTCATATACACACTGAGGATAAAATAAATGTCTAAATAGAATTAAAGGTGCGATAACAGTAAAAGATCGCATTTATTTGTATACCATAAAAATTATGGCTTCCTAATTCTATACTTTATTAAAATTATTGAAAATATTCTTTAATTGATAATAAATTGCATTTCTCTGTTCCTGTTAATCCTAAAACTTCACCGGATAGTTTAAGTAGAGTGCTGAATAAAAACTAAAAAAACAGCTTTAATTAATGTTTGCATTTAATGTACTTTAAACGCACTGTACTTTCAAAGCTGAACGTTTATATTCCCTAATATTTGATTTTTCACAACACAAAATACAACACAGTTCATATTTTGCATTGTGTTTCTAATCGTGTAAAATTAGTTTATTTACTAAAATCATATTTAAGAGTTTATTTTTTAGTAAAATAGTTACATATGATAAGAATAGGTAAAATAATAGGGCATAATAGAATGTCGGAAATGTGTCCGAACGAATTTCAGTTTAGAATGTTAAGTGTTTGGTTTTACAGTAGGGTATTAAAGTCTCCAAAGGTACCTAAATGGGCCTATAGTAATAAATAGAAATAACAGTGCTTGATTTTACTAGGGGGAATTAAAGTCTCTAAATGTGTCTATAATTAGTAATAAATACAAATAACAGATTTTGTTTGTACAATAAGGAGTTAAAGTCTCTAAATTTGCCTATAACGAATAATAAATAACAATAAATTTGGAATAAAATTACTGAAGTTTTTGTAGCAGATACATCACGATATTTAATTGAACGGTAACAAAATATGTATTGTAAAAGTTAAAATTGGTATTCTATCAAACAGGTGATAAAGGATAAATGAACGATGATAACTTCCTATTAAAAAAAACTTATATATTGAAAAAAATATATTGCAAAATAAATCTATAACTGTTGACTTTAAAATATTTTAATAATTTAATTTTAATATTTTGTGGCTGATCGTTAATCTGCCTAAATAATAAATTGTAATGAGTTGTATCTCGATTGAACAAATAGCAACAGCTCTAATGTTTTACTCGCACAATGTAAATCTGATTGAATACAAAGTAGAATCTCTTGAGCAGCATTACTAAACAAAACCCGTCATTAATTTTAGATTCAGAACTGAAACAATAGTTTCTATCGCTGTGTAATATATTCAGAATAGATTATCACTTTGTCTATGTTTTAAAGTAAGCAATCACAGATAACGCCTTGCTCGAAGAAACATTGTAAGTGATTAAAATATTTAATTGAAGCAATACTCTGATGGTCACAGTAGAGAAGAAGAATGGGTTTCACAAGAGCAAGTCGCCTGTCGAGCATTTTCCTACTCTGCAACTTTTAAATAGACGGCAATCTGTGGCTTTGAATCACTAGTTTTGTTATAAGTTAATTATTCAATGGAAATATCAGTTAACGGTTGGATTAGTAGGTCGCAAATGGTAATTTTAAAAAAATAATATCGCTCATTCTAATTTATTATTTTAAGTAATTTCTCTTTAAATTTTCGCCAGATTGCTTTTATTAATTTCATAAATTGACATTTTCATCAGAAGTTTAATTCAGTTAATGCAGTATTTATTTACTTTACACGAACCACTTTCGGATTAGACATTTAAACATGGTGTGAATATAAATCGAAAAAGTTGAACAGTAAAAATAAAATTAGAATCTTTATTTCAGAACTAAACAATAGTAATGTAGTAAAACGTTATAAGAAAACTTGAAAAATTTAGTTTTTACAAAAAGTTAAATATTTAAATATAAATTATACAAGAATGTTTTTAAGGAAACCCCCTCGTGAAGGCCATGCTAATATATATGTTTGTTTGATGCAGTTGTTATTATAAACACAGGTGTTAATATACTGTGGGCGATCCTCGCCTTTCTAACGAGCTACGAGATTATTTTGAGTTACTAGGCTCTGTATTTTCGTCAAGTATTATAGAATATCAAAGACTGATATTTTAGAATTTAAAGTTGCTGTTTGAAATGCGTGATATTTTCTACCCGTTTGAGTTGGTATAGTTATTTTCCAGCAAGTTACTTTAAAATTAAAAGTCGGAAGTGTATTTTATCTGTCTCTGGTATATTCAATATAGGCTACTTGTATATTTTATTACTATTTTGTTTAGATAGTTTTTTTTATCGTAATTTTATAATTTCTTATCATTTTCTTTTATATTCCTTAGAAAACGTAACAAATATATTAATAAAAAAAGAATTAAATTCTTTTTTAGTTCCATAAAAGATACAACCGGTTCTTTAATAAATTCAAAATACTGTAGATTAACACTTTTTCATTTATTTAAGAAAAATATTCTATTACATAATTACATATATTTTTATTAAAATGTAATGCATTTGGAAAAATTTCGCTGTTTTATCTTTTACGGCATATTTACGTTACCTGTCATGTAATTCTGTAATTTCTTAAACAATATTGAAAATGATTTTAAAAAAAAGTGAATCAGTGCCGGGCCATTTGGTGTGGACATAAGCCATGCTTACAGATGCACGCTATACAGAGCATACACTTTTGGGAATATTGTAGTAAATCTATGAAAAATTAAATAACCTATATCGGCTCTAGTTATTTAGTTCTTTTACAAAATAATTATTTGTTTCGCGTTATTTTACCTCTAGTTAAATACGAGTAAAACTTAATTGTTTGATTTGTCTTAATTAGCCTACGTGTTTGTAATACTCTGCATCTATTCCAGCTTTGTCACGTAAAGATTCTTATACATTGCCTGGCATCTCAGTACAGCCCTATATTTTGTTACTTTTCTAATTTACAATAATAGGTCCTAATTATTTATTAACCGTTAATTATTATAAAAGCAATTGGTTTATATTTTTTCAACTTTAAATGCGTATTTTAACGTATAAAGGACAAAATATATTTTCTTAAGAAAATCTACAAAAATAAAATTATCAAATGGAATCCGTAATTTTTTTATTATTCTATTTATTTAGCGTAGTTTTTGATAGTTTTAATAAGTTTTCGATCGATAAAATGAAGTTTGTAAGACACGATGTTGTGACTTGTTTAATTGGTCCGGCAAGTACGCAGTGTATTTATTTTGTGTTAACATTAGTAAATTTTTTATTTCTGCCATAACATTTATCAAAGGCCTCTTTAAAATTAATGTATTTATAAATTGACCAACGAAATAAATTGAGGAATGTTACAAGTTATATTTAAAATAAAATTAATTACGTTTATAAAATTTATTTTTTTAAAATATTTTAAACGTACGATTTTTTATAATCGATTGTATATTTTCTAGAAAATTTATTATTTTCTAAACCAACTCTATTTGCATTAAATATTAATCAAAGATGTTTATTTAAAATGTTTATTAAAAAAATTCTTATTTTATCACTAAACACGTTTTAAATTTTACAAAACTATAAACTAATGATAATTTTAAGACTCAAATTCAGAACCGAATGAATTAAATTTATTTAATTTAAAAAATTACTATTGGTCGAGCTTTGAATAAAGATAACATTTATTTCTGTATTTAATTTCCGAAATTATATTTAACTAAAATTTAGAACCTAGGTTATCTTTACGTATAGAACACTTTCTGCAGTTTTATATTACATTAAAAAAATAATAATAAATAGGTGGTTCTCCTACGATATGAGTGCAAACAGTGCTTTAAGTGCAAGTAAATAGTGGACGCTAACTTAAATTGAAATAATTATTTAGAATTAAATGAAACTAATTCGGGTTACAACTTAAAACTTATGTTTAAAAAATGTTCAAACGCCTAATTTTAAGTAATATATCTTTTGTATTAACCAAATATTTTCCCCAATTTTTTATATGAAACTTTTGTAAAAATAAAGTAAAGGCACTAATTGATTTCCAAAAGTATTAAAAATATAAGACATATTTTATGTTTACATATATATAGGTTTACACTTCAAATCCATTTTAAAAACAATAAGTTTTTTGTAAATTAATAAGGTACGGAGACGATAGTTTCCCTTACCTCGACAAGAAGTTGTATAAATAATGTTGAATGAAACACTGCACTAAGGCACTGCAAACGATCGGCCCACACTTTCATGGGGGATGAAATTCAAGCGTTGCTCGTTTCAAAAGATCGCACCAGTCTATTACTATAACAATACCGTTTGCCGCACATTTCCAAAACAAAACAAAAAAATGAAACCAATAAATCCACAGTCCGATGAAGAAGATTCACTTGGCTACTCACAGTTTATCGGTTCGTCGGAACCACTGTCCACTTCGCGCCCTTGCACACTACTGATTCAACTATCCCTCTCAAACACTCCAAGGTACACTGTAATCCAGCATACCAGCTCCCACTTTTACTCTTTCCTGTATAATCTGATTCAGTTTTTTCCTTCTTCTTCTTTTCTTGACCAACTGAACCCGGGCCCCCTCTCTCAGTGTCCCAAATAGGCATATTGTTCTTCCACGGACACCCCTCCCCCGTGTTTACATTGACAAGTCCCGTTAGCTTCTGCACCTCCTCTGTCCCCACCCACCCCCTGTCCCCCTCCTGTTACTTTTCCTTTTCATTTTGACGCAGGGCACACGACGGTCGGACGTTACGAGTTCACCGCGAAGAATGAGTGTCCTAGGAGGGATATCGGCCGGTCGAACGACTTAGAAGGGGAAAACTATGTTTTTCTTGAGGTAGGGACACTGGTCGCGGTTCCCCTCCGCTACTCCCCTACCATACCCGGACTGCCCTAGTTCTGTCACATCTCTCGCGCGTGTGTGTCTGTGTGTGTTGGTTCTCTCTCTCGCTCGCTCTTCCTTTCGTCATCTCTAGTCATGTAAGGGACAATGGAGAGGGACAGAGAGAAGATTATCACTGAACGGTCGTCTTTAATAGGTGGAGCTCCACACCGAAATGGAAAGTATGGAGGGGAGGTAACGGTATTCTTCACCTTGAAACCAGTGGAGGTGGAGCGGCGTGGACGGCGCACCAGTCTGTCGAGGATCTCCAGCAGGAGTGTTTCTCGTCGTCTCGTCGCTATTTTTCCAATATGTTGTCGCGAACGTCTTGTGATCAGTTTTAATAAAGTTTCATCCAGTTCACCTACTTTGATTTTTGTATATTGTTTGTGCATAGATTTCAATGTACTTTTAATTTCTATTCTACAAACACAATTTTAGGTTTTTTTAAAAATAACATTCAAGTATTATAAAACTAGTAATCATAATTTTTTAAATTCAATAAACAATGATTTTTCTACTATTACATAGTTAAATAATAATAAAATTAATAATTTAAAACAATAAAAACAAGATTTTAAAGTAAATAAACTATTTGATCTATTTTAGCGATTTTTTTATTTGTTTGCGTAGATTGTTCTAAAGTAATTACTTAGAGTTCAACAATGGAAATTTCAGTAGAGAATAGAAAAGAATGCTAAATAACGAAAACGTCCTCAGATAACGTAGGCCTACTTTTTATTTTATGAAGAATATTATTTTTACTATACATTTTTATTTTATACCAATAACTTTTGATTTCGAAAAATGTTTCTTTGACATTTTTTATTAAGACGTTTCTGAAAATATTTAGGATTAGGGCCTATAATTCAATTAGAATTTAAAAAAAAGAAATACAAGAAATCAGGAAATAGGTGAATGATACCATATTTTAAAGAATTTATGTAATTTTAAGAGAGTAAATCTTAAAATTTTTAGCATAGTTTTGCTGTAGATTGACTTTAATATTGTAATTATTATTGACAACAAACAGTCCACATTCCTCCATTATGTGAAATAACAAATATTGAAAAATTCTCACAAAGGACGTTATTTTAAATCAGTTATATTTAAAAAAATAAAATTATTAACAGGCCTATATTAAGCAATTATATATATATATATATATATATATATATATATATATATATATATATATATATAGACTATATATATATTAAATATGGTGATATGCTTTCTTGTAATATAGTTAATAAATTGAAAATGTTTTAAAAACAAGAATACTTAAATATGTGCATTAAAAGTATTCTTGTTTGTGAAACATTTTCAATTTATTATAGGTGTGTGTATATATATATATATATATATATATATATATATATATATATATATATATTATTGTGTTACGTAACAGATCTTTTAATTGCAAATTTATTAAACGATTATGCCAACTAAACTTAATAATTTTAAATAATTAGTAAATTCATAGTGTCATTAAATTAATTAATTTTCTAATTAAAATTAAAGCTGTGACAGTTGCATGAAGAATGACACTTCTCTTTAATGATTGAGCTAAACGTTTTAAAATAATTTTTGATTGCTCAACCCTTTCACATTTAATAAACTGTTCTTGAAGGAAATTATTTTAATTAGATTTTGAGCCACTTAATACGAGGGAACAGCAAAAATTAAATTTTTATTAGGTCTACATTTGTGTTAAATATTTATACTAAATAGATCCAAAGTTTAAATTACAGTTAATAAACCGACCGTATCAATTAAACAAGAATTGTTCGCATAGGCTAGATGATGACAATGAGTTCTTTGTAAATCTGATCTTATTATTTAATAATTTTCCTCTAAACAAAAGGTTTATCGGTTAGATTTATTTTTCTCTTATATGAATCAAATACATCAAAAATCATCTTTCACTTTCATTAATTAAAAAAAGTATTTATTAAAACTAAACTAAAATAAAATTTCGTTAATATTTTTTAGTACTTTTATCTGCTTGAAATTAGTTGACTATTTTTCAACAACATCCATCGTTTCTTATAAATTTACCCAAAGAAATTCATAACCGGATAAAATGGCCTCTTCGTTTGTATAAATACATGAAAAGTAGGACGATTTTATTTGACCTAGAATATATTAAATTTATTTATTGTAAATTTTAAAAAATGGATGCATAAACAAGAATATATTACAATAGAAGATACACGATATTAATCTAAATAGATACACAAAATAAGTTTAAAACAATACAACCAAGTTTTCGATGATGGAGGTTTTTAGAAACATGTCCAATCAATTGATATAAATATAAGGTTGTCAAGGTAGAAAATTGTTCTCAAAGTACCTAAGTATTACAATCCGTTATATTAATAAGGTGATATCCTGATGCGCTTATTGGAGACTTGAATGATATAATCCGACAGGTTGGCATAAAGTCGCCGCAATTGGCTATTACTTTGCAATCCTTCAATTTGCAAAAGAGGAAGAACGGAGTGGAGTAGGCCCCATATCAAAGATTTTAACGCTCGGTTTCTAATTTTATGAATGGGAAAGTAAAGTGCATTCTTGTGAGTGACATCCGTAGAGCTCAGCGGCAATGTTACAGATAAAGAAATTAATAATAAATCCAAGACCAAATAGAAACATAAAGAGTTAAACGCTATGTATTTAGATCATACACGTCGTCAGATGTTTAGTACAATGAAAACAAAACTCTCACAATGTAGACTATTATGTAACTTCCATTATAGTTACACTTTCTCATGGTGATGACCTGCACGTCAAAATGAACACACACACACACACGTCGATAAATAGTCTTATATAACTGTGTAATTGAATTATTATTTCATTATTATTCTTGAATTTAATGTAATTTTATTGACTATATTGTCGATTTATATATATATTTTTTTCAATGTACAAGACACTTTTAGTTACTACTTTTGGTATCACTTGTTTGATCCAAGTTCTGTTAGAGCCAGGTTCTGATAGATTCAAGTTCTGTTAAAGCCAAGTCCTACTATATCCAGGTTCTGCTAGTGCCAAGTCCTGTTAAAGCCAAGTCCTACTATATCCAGGTTCTGCTATTGCCAAGTCCTGTTAAAGCCAAGTCCTACTATATCCAGGTTCTGCTAGTGCCAAGTCCTGTTAAAGCCAAGTCCTACTATATCCAGGTTCTGCTAGTGCCAAGTCCTGTTAAAGCCAAGTCCTACTATATCCAGGTTCTGCTATTGCCAAGTTCTGTTAAAGCCAAGTCCTACTATATCCAGGTTCTGCTAGTGCCAAGTCCTGTTAAAGCCAAGTCCTACTATATCCAGATTCTGCTAGTGCCAAGTCCTGTTAAAGCCAAGTCCTACTATATCCAGGTTCTGCTAGTGCCAAGTCCTGTTAAAGCCAAGTCCTACTATATCCAGGTTCTGCTATTGCCAAGTTCTGTTAAAGCCAAGTCCTACTATATCCAGGTTCTGCTAGTGCCAAGTCCTGTTAAAGCCAAGTCCTACTATATCCAGATTCTGCTAGTGCCAAGTCCTGTTAAAGCCAAGTCCTACTATATCCAGGTTCTGCTAGTGCCAAGTCCTGTTAAAGCCAAGTCCTACTATATCCAGATTCTGCTAGTGCCAAGTCCTGTTAAAGCCAAGTCCTACTATATCCAGGTTCTGCTATTGCCAAGTTCTGTTAAAGCCAAGTCCTACTATATCCAGGTTCTGCTATTGCCAAGTTCTGTTAAAGCCAAGTCCTACTATATCCAGGTTCTGCTAGTGCCAAGTCCTGTTAAAGCCAAGTCCTACTATATCCAGATTCTGCTAGTGCCAAGTCCTGTTAAAGCCAAGTCCTACTATATCCAGGTTCTGCTATTGCCAAGTCCTGTTAAAGCCAAGTCCTACTATATCCAGATTCTGCTAGTGCCAAGTCCTGTTAAAGCCAAGTCCTACTATATCCAGGTTCTGCTATTGCCAAGTCCTGTTAAAGCCAAGTCCTACTATATCCAGATTCTGCTAGTGCCAAGTCCTGTTAAAGCCAAGTCCTACTATATCCAGGTTCTGCTAGTGCCAAGTCTCACTATATCCAGGTTCTGCTAGTGCCAAGTCCTGTTAGATCCAGGTTCTGCTAGTGCCAAGTCCTTTTAGATCCAGGTTCTGCTATTGCCAAGTCCTGTTAAAGCCAAGTCCTACTATATCCAGGTTCTGCTATTGCCAAGTCCTGTTAAAGCCAAGTCCTACTATATCCAGATTCTGCTAGTGCCAAGTCCTGTTAAAGCCAAGTCCTACTATATCCAGATTCTGCTAGTGCCAAGTCCTGTTAAAGCCAAGTCCTACTATATCCAGATTCTGCTAGTGCCAAGTTCTGTTAAAGCCAAGTCCTACTATATCCAGGTTCTGCTAGTGCCAAGTCTCACTATATCCAGGTTCTGCTAGTGCCAAGTCCTGTTAGATCCAGGTTCTGCTAGTGCCAAGTCCTGTTAGTGGCTAACCATAGGCTATATTCTTGTCCTAACAGTAATATTGGTTTTGGTAGGTCAATTTTCTCCAGTAAAGTTAAGCAGTTATATGTGATGGTTTACCACACAAAAACACATATTCATATTACTACCAGAAACACATAACGTTACTGTTGATTCCGACAATTGTTCTTGAAGATGTCAACAATTTGAGACGTAAATTCTACTTTATTTTGTAAATGTTAATTCATTTTTATAATTTACTACAGATATAATCATTATAAAATTCCAATGTTAAAAAATAATTCGAGCCTAACACAAGCCTGGACGTAAACAATTTATAAACATATTCAAACAGTTATAGCCTACTGCATAACTCAGAAATACGCCATGCCAAGAAAAGAAAGAACTGCGTCCAAAGCAAATACAATTACCTTCACAAACACTCTTCTTTGTAACACCTTCTTTACAAAAGCTTAATAATCTTTTTCGTGAAGGATTTCAAGGTTTAAATAGTTGGGTCTTCTTGCAGCTAGGATGTTATATATTGAAGCTTAATGGTGTAGGGCGCAGAATGCAACCCCGGTTACTAGACTACTTTAATCCCCTACTTCTTAGAGCACCAGGAAAATGCTGAGGTTTCCTCAGTTTGGGGTCTGCTGAATAACAACCCGTCAAACAAAAACCCAGGATCAGCTGTTTGGTAATTGTAAATTATTCTCTTCCTTTTTTAAATTCCTTCTATTAGCTCACAATCTCCTGAGTGTGAAAATTTCTTGTGCAAATTTTCAATCAATATAAAATACGTTTTTATTAATCCAATCATGTTCAAATTAATAGTTTTTAACCTATAGTGATGACAATTAATGTTAATATAGTTTTTTCAAATATTTATTTAATAATTAAATTATAAAAATTAGGGGGCCTATCAGGATTCGAACTGAGGCACTCCGTATTCGGAGTCTTGCGAGCTTTAGCACTGCGCCAGCTTTCCAATACCTAGATATTTATTTCTCAAAGATGTAAATGAACTACCTTAAACTGTTGCGATTGCTATCACGCAATTTCATAATTAGTATTCTAAGGTTAAAAATGAATGTAAAGAATAAAATATAGAAACAAACTGAAAATAAGCAAAAAATGACTGATTTTTTTGCCATCAGTAGGAATTTAATTAAAATTTTTGTTTTATATTACTTGTCTAATTGTAAAACGTCTTTCTGAAAGTGTAGCCAAAGATGTGTTTCGATGGGTTAATTTCTTACTATCTGTTGGGAGGTCTGCAAGTGTTTGGTTTCTCCCCCTTTACAATTTTTATGAGCCATTCTGTCGACGTGGTCTCTTCATATGGGTCTTCTTGCGCTAGATTATCATATAACACCTTGAATGTCACAGAGTGTTGTTGTTGGAGTTCTTGATTCTTCATTACCGTTGTTCTTAGCAGGTGTTTCTGTCCGTGTTTATGCGGCGTAGGTTTGTAGTAGATCTTATACAGGTCTCGTAGATTCGCGTTTCGCTTCGATACTCGTATATTTACTTCTCAATATATCTGCAGGAAATTCTGGTACCATGATTGTTGTTTTCGCTTTTGTGTGTGTACTTCTTGTCTTAGGTTTCTATTACACGTAATATTAACGCCTAAATATTAGAGGGACATTACCTGTTCTATTCTTGTGTTTTCTATTCTCAGAGACTGGGTTGGGTGGACAGAGATGTTCAAATTTAATTTTTTTGCTACGGCGTTGAATCTGTGGAACAATTTCTATATATTGTCCTCATCATCTGATATTTTTACCGCGTCACCAGCTTGGCAAGTATTTGCCATATTTACGAAATTTATTAGTACCTATTTATATATTATTTATTATTTACTATATATTATTTATTTTAATGAAATTTTTTAATGGTCACAATCGCTAATTAAAAATTTGCTAATAAAAATAGCGCTTCTTAGTGAAACAGATTCCTTTGCTCCAGAAACCTTTAACCCGGAAACTCGTAAATAAGTAGCTGAATAAGTAACTACTTGTACCGATGCACAATTAAAATAAATTTCGTAAATAAAACAAAGCTAAGTAGATCTAAAAGCACAGATACACAGATCGCTGTGTATTTGCCTTCTGTGTTACATTCCTTTAGTGTGTAGGTACACAAGCAACAAGCCACTAGTCTTTAATATCACAAGATCAGTGTTTTATCTGCGCATTGGAATCCCAGAGCGCAGTAGGAATCGTGTTCTGCCCAGTCATTCATTGCACTCATTCCATATAACGTATCTCTATCGGCCGCAGAATCTTACCTATATAACATTTTATATAACTACTCCTGGGAGAGTATATCCCGACCACCAAGTGGGTCCTCAACTTGTAAAAAGAATTTTAAAACTTTATTTACGACGTCACGGCGTTGTAAAAACACGCGAGATTTAGACGTTACTGGAGTTTAATATCTAGAAAATAATTTATGTTTTTGCGACGGCTCTAAAAGGTGAATTTTCTATAAATAAAAGAGAAGTTGTTGAATTTGCGCTTTTTTCTGTCTAAAGACGGCTGTAAAAAGTAGAAACCAGCTTGATATGGGATAAGGCAAACGTCCAAGTGTTTAAGAAAAAGTGAAATTTATTACAAGTGTCAGAAAGGCTTGGAGAAATAAATGACGAACATGGAGAAATATAACGAACCTAAAGTTTTCGTATTTTGATCAACGGATATTATCCATTCTGAAAACATTTCCGTTTCAGGTGATCCAGCTGGCTGAGGAGCTCAAGCGGAAGATATACTTCTCTATTTAGGCTAGGGGTTTATTAAGCTTTTTTCTTAGCCCTGCCTAAACCATCTACTTCTCTTTATTCTTACTCTCACAAAGGGTTATATCAAGTAAGGTATATATAATACAGAGTCTGTCTCTCTTCTTACGAAAACGTACGTGCCTTCCCAACTTGTTATACTAAGTTACTTGGTTTCATGGTAATCCTAGGTCACGTCTGTTTTTTTATAATCCTCAGTAGGATAGAACTAATGGTTTGAAAAGCGGCAACAATATAAAAAAAATAACTATTCTGATTAATATTTGACTCCTACAATTTACTGCATAGGCCTACGGGTGTATCAAACAAAAATTAGGCTGGGGCGACAGAAGTGAAAAATTTTATAGCCACGTTTATAGCATTTTGTTTTGAGAAAAACATTTAATTTTGCGTAATGAGAAATTACTTCATATGATATCAGACGCGCCTAAGAATGATTTCAATTCAAAAATTTTATTAAAAATACATAACTTATTATTAACGTTATATTTAGATATATCATTATTTAAATAAATTATATATTTATAAATTGATCGAGTTTATTTAAAATAACCTTTTTTCCCTAACAATGTTCAATAAATAATGTAACACAACCTACGTGTTGAAACAGCTGTTCTGCAACACAACCTATAATACAAATAAGCTGTGTCATGAAGTCATATGTTATCATTTAAATTTGTTTGAGGTGAATCTAACTGAATTTACAATGTCGGAAATTATACTGTCGTGAAATTGCATGTTTATACCCATTTAATAATTTTTATGTAGGCGTCGCTATAGAAGTATTCACTTAAAAAATGGGTGATTTTAATTCTAGGTGAGGATAGATTATCTAGTTTTTGATAAAAGTTTAGACAAATTACAAAAAAAATCATTTTCTATCTAAAAAAATAGCTCCTGTTCGAATAATTCTGGTAGATAACTGTGCAGTAATGGCGCTGCCAATTTATCTTATGTGATCTCAAATAACTTATTTAACCTATAAAAGAGTAATAACTCGATAAAAGTATTAGATTCTACTTGAAAAAAAAATGATTTTGATGTACAAGGGTTTTAAAATCTGAGGTTATTGATTTTTTTAGTTTAAGACGATTATACAGTGTAACTATTATTGCATACGCAGGATAGGAAAGGAGGCGAAGGTATGATTAAGGTAGGGACATGAAACCCCCTGTTGGGGATGTAGTAGGGGCATTACTTGGACGCGTAGCATAAATAAAGTAGAAGTAATCTTTATCGGGGTGATAAAGGTTACTTGTTACACTCCTTTAGAAGAGGAAGTATTAGGAATGGTAGATGGATTAGGTAGGACTAAGGAAAGGCCAGACTGGTCTCTGTGCTGGAAAGGTAGGGGATGGCATCATGTGCGGGACCACAATGAAGATATCTACACGTTACATTCTTGTAAGAGAAGGACACGAAAAAAGGAAATCTAATATATTAAAGTAAGGAAAATACATAGGAAGCAGCAGGAGTAGGCGATGGTACTTCGTGATCAGGGTTGTTTACTGGAGGAAGATTATCACGGTTGACTGGTCGGAGATTATGGAAAAGGTAAATAAATTAGTATAAATGGTACTTGTTTTTTTGCAATTATAGGCTCGTAAATAATTCCAACGTAAACACTACCTTCACTAAGTTTGAAAAATACGCGCGCGCTCGTGTGTGTGTAACTTATATATGTGTATGTGTGTGTGTGTGTGTGTGTGTGTGTGTGTGTGTGTGTGTGTGTGTGTGTGTGTGTGTGTGTGTGTGTGTAAAAAAAGTAGCTACATGTTATTGTTTTTTTAATGTAAATATAAAACTTAGGCCCACCCTAAGAAATAGAGATTCTGTCCTAACTAATAAAAATGGTCAGTGGCTAAGGCCGAAAGACGTGAGTACTTCATTTGCAGAATGTACTTAATAAATGGTTTTATAGTCGGTTCATAAAAAATCTCTGGCTCCCCTTGCTTAGAGTGTTAACAACTTAGCCTAAGTGCTACAACCAAAGTAGAGATATGTAGACCAACAGACCTCCGTGACTACAAAGTCAAGACTTTGTAAATATTTGAACTTATTCCAACCCTAAGTTAGGAATAATGGAGTAACGAAGTGGCCATAACAACAGGAATTGGTACTATGGGAGGATAAGGCGATGTACATATAGAACATAAACAAGTACATAATTTGTAACACGTGACACCAACAGAGATACAGCAACTGAAGGCTCTCGTACGTTTACATTTATTAACGTCTAGAAGTGTGCAGCTCAAGTCAACGATGGTTTCAAGGAGTGTAGACATTAGTATTTACAGTATATTACGCTTCCAAATGTGCCCAAATAGCTCCAACCTGGACCTCGCGTCGTATCGAGGGCGCACAGTCGCTCTGGGCTCAGGATAAATCATCCCGCACCAACAACGCCGGACCGACACGAAGATGATTAAGCGAAATTGTAATACTTCATTAAAAACTATTGGAGGAGGTACGCCCCCGCGCACGCCCAGTAATGAGTTGGCCGTCATTTGTACGCGTCATGGAGGTGTTTGGGCCGGGGTCACCCGCTCGCGCCGCTAGATGATACATCGCAGTTTGCGCGCGCAGAACCCAGCGCTCATTTGCATTTAGAGAGCAAAATCAGCTGGCCAGAGATTAATCAAAACTGTGATTGACTTCGGACCGCGCTCGCCTTTGGCCCAACGGTTCTAATGAAGTATCACCTATAACCGAAAATAAACTTACGCTGTTGTGACATCATGAGAGAGGCTATAACTTTCCCGCCGTCCTAAATTCTACACTTGCACCATCCGGAGCCTTAATTCCTAGGTCCGTGCGTTTTAAAGTATTGGTGGTGAATTTAACGGACGGATAAGTGAGCCGTTTAATAGTTTTATGTATTAGGCTTTGTTTATGGCTCTCTGAAAATGTAGTAAAGTGGAGAGAAGAAGAAAGTTAACGTATGAAGCATTGAAGAAGAGCACAAGTAACATAAGGGAGGATAAATAAAAGGAAATAAAAACAACCTTTCTGAGATGAATGGTTCATGGTGTAACAAAAGGGAGAAGTCTAATATATATATTCGATATATATATATATATATGTATATATATATATATATATATATATATATATATATATAGGCGTATTTTAATTTGAAATTGAATTATTAACTAAAGTATTTTATTTATCTACTAATTATTAGGTCAATATTAGTAGCTACGTATATGAATAAGAGAGAGGGGAGAGAGAGAGTGAGAGAGACAGAAAGAGAGAGAGAGAGAGAAAAAGAGAAAGAGAGACAGAAAGAACGTGGAAGAGACATTTGAATATTTAAGTTTTAATGAATTTTTGATATATTTCTTGTTTCGGTAAACTTTGTCGTACAAGTAAACTGACGGCTATATAATTTTTTCAATACAAAAACACAATGTTGATTTTTTTTTCAAAAATAAATATATAAATTGTCCTCAAATAAGAGTCCGTGGTTAGGCCAGACGTGATGCAGGTTCAAAGACCGTTGGAATGGGATCGAGGAATGTCAGAAAGACTGTTGGATGGCCGTGGGAATATTTGCGCCGCTTCCTTCTTATTGAGACAATGCATTATTTGAAGCACTTGATTCCTTTGCGCCTGCCTCGGTACGTCACACTATGTTAATCAAACATTCTGTAGGCAGATAATGGTGAATTAATTATAATCCCCAGTTTTCACCGCCGAGAGTGGGTCATCGATTGAAAGGAAGTCCCATTGTTCTAAACAATAAAGCCAGTTGAATATTGCGGCGTCGTTGCAAAACGAAGAAAGCCCGGTAGCTGGCGAAACAGATGTAGAGACAGCCGAAAATACGACTCCTAACGCCTTCCCTTTGGAATACGTGTTTAACAAAAGTTTATTGTTTTTACACTACACAGGCATAATTCGTTAATCCGCTATTATGGTTTAGCCTGTGTTTACACACGATGCACTCTGGAGACCTGTTCATTGGAATAGGGTTGTTCGTTTTCTCAAAACTGTTACCAAAGCGCCGACTTTCATGTAGCAAAATACATTCCAAATAAGAACAAAGTAATTTTAACGCTCACAAACTGTAAACGCTACACTAATTTATAAACCCATTAAATTTTTTTGCACTACATTATTGTATTGCTGTATCAAAATAGCCTATATCTACAAAGTATCAGGCTAGATTTGGGCATGTTTGTCACTGTAAACGCCCATGTATTGGTACACCTTAGGTATTACAATTAATTCTTAGGGTTTACTGACATTGGTTAGTAAATGTAAGGATTTTATAAGATACGATTTCTAGGGTGTTTACTATCAGAGTTTTGGACGTGCTAGGTTTTATCAATGACGGTTTGTAAATGTTGGTTTTGGGAAAAGAACATTTACTCTCTCTTTCCCTGGACTGCTAGTGGTAGTAAACTATCAGGGCTCATCAGACGATTAAGGTATGTATTCTTGCTCGTTTTATTAACGAATGGTAATTCTTTTCCCTTCTCCATTCGGCGCAGTACTTCTACGCTGGCGATGTGATCATCATAAGAGACTGAGAATACGTCGGTATACCCACTGTAATCTCTTCGTTGATGTTCGCATCAAAGTCTTCGTGCATCCGCTGTACAGAAATTTGTAACATTTGCCCTTTCTGATTGTTAGTGGAAGAGGCTACTGTGTGTGAATAAATTTATCACAAATAGACGAACTTCTTTATAACAAACCTCCAAATAACTAAATCCTCCAAGTAACGGATTTTGATGTTGACCTTGACATTTTTAAAATTCGTATTATAATATGCCTCTACGCTACGAATTTTGGACGTCTCAATAACGAAATATTTTCTCCAACTGAAGAAAAAAAATGTTGTGATGAATCCACAGCTCATAAAAGTATTTCCAGGAAATTGTTTTCAGCAGGAAGGGAAGTGAGACTAAGAGGTTGTCAGGTTGTAGGTAATACGGTTCCTGTAACACCGGATGCAGCACTGTACTGTTGTTTACTTCCTGCCCTTAGCAGACTTCACGTTAGTAAAAAACGGATTCGAAGAATTCTACATTCATAGCTACGTATTCTTTTCCTTTTTTCACCACTGGGAAGGGCTTCTTCTTCATAACAACATTACTACTACAGTTACTCTGTTTTATTTGTGCCATGAGTTTGTCGAGCTTTGGAAAAATGTCAAAAATAAGGTGTTTAACTGTTGAAGAGAAAGTGAACCGTGTAAAAGAGGCTGTTCAAGGTGTAAAGAAGTTGGATGTTTCAAAAACATTCAGTACACCTCAGAGTTTGCTATCAAACATAGACTACTCAAAGATCGGGATCAGCTTTTAAAGCAAAATGGTTTTATTTAAATGCAAAGTGCAACAAAAAATTACTCACTTTTTTTTCAAATAAAACGTCGTACACTAGAAACGTTTGAAACTTCTTTTTTATGTTTCATTTCATGTTTTTCTCTGATTACGGCTTGTGTAGTGTAGTACAGTTTGTGTTGAGAGTTTACTGTATTTTAATTAATAAAATGAGTTAATAAATTAATGTAGTGAGTGTCCTTCGATTAGAATTTAGTACTTTAGGTTCATATGATGCTTCTTGGTAATGTATTACACTAATAAGTACACTCATTTATTACCATATTTCTACAATATTCTTCCATTAGCATTAGATTACTTATCGTAATATACAGAGTGCAGAACATACTGTTGGTCTATTTCATACAGATATCTAATACGGTGCAAGAGAAACATTCTAAACACCTTCATGAAACGTATTTAGATTTTCAACTTTATAAATCTTGAAACACTGTAACTTGAGACATTATAAAACGTTGTTCCATCGTACTTTACAAATGTCCGCGATATTATTCTGTGTTGGGTTTGTGACTGCCCGCATGATCCTATACTCCAGTAAGATAGGGCGGGGGTATTCCAAGCTAGACTACTTCTCATTAACGAATACCTCTATATAACGAATTTTCATCTGAATAACAGTTTTCGTTCTACAGAAGTTCAACTGTAAATAAAAGCTGCTATGGTTTTCCAATTCTAGAACGTATACGATGGTTTTGTTTCATTTTGAGTTAGCAACAGTTCTAGGTACACGTATGGATCTACATGTACTGGTCATTTACTATTAATGGTCTGACAGGTTGTTGGGGTTTGCTTACCAGCATCCTTTAAATTTCGTTTAGTTTCAGGTTATGTCCGGAATCTCACTAATTAATCCAACCTCTTTTCGAGAGGTGCTGTAGTTCGTCTCCATACTTAGTACCAGGGGTTTCTCCTACCATACCGTATTAACTCACCACACCCAGTACCAGGGTTTCTCCTACCATACCATAACAATTCTCCATACTTAGTACAAGGGGTTTTCCTCTACTATACCATATTAACCCTAAATACCTAGTTCCAGGGGATTTGTCCTACCACACCATATTATTTATTCATATCCAATTCCAGTAGTTTTCCCCTACCATACAATGTTAATTTTCCATATTCAGTACCAGGAAGTTTCCTCAAAACGCTATATTAATTTCCCATATCTAGAGCCAGTGATTTTCCCTTACCGTACCGTATTAATTCCCCATTTCGAGTGCCGTTGGTTTTCCCCTACCGTACCATTTTAGTTTTCCATATCCAGTGCCAGGGGTTTCTCATATTATATTAAACCTCTATATCCATCGATAGGAACATCCCCCTACCATAACACATTATCCATACCATTTAATTCTCTATACCCAGTACTAGTGGTTTTCCTCTACCATACTTTATTATTTATACAATAGTAATTCTGCATACAAGGAAACCGGGTACTTTTTCTATTCTACCTTATAATTTATATCATAATTCTCCATATCCAGCTTCTCTTATCATATTAATTCTTCATATCCAGTATATGGTTTTCCTCTACCATACCATAATATAATTATCATAATCATTCTCCATACGCAGTGGCAGTGCTTTTCCCGTACCAAATATTAATCCTCCATATCCATTACCATGGGTTTCCCTACCACACCATTATATCCATACCTTAATTATTGTTCAAGCACAGTACCCGTGGTCCTCCCCTAATATCATAATAATAATGTGTAGCAAGTACCAGGGGGTTTCGTCTATTCTACCGTATAATTCATACCATAATACTCCATATCCATTGCCACTGGTTTTCCCCTATCATACCAAATTACTTCTCTATCTGCAGTGTCAGGGGTTTCTCATAATAAACCCTCTATATCCATTATTATGGGTTTCCCCTACTATATATTAATTTTCCATATCGAGAGCCATTGGTTTTCCAGTACCATCCCATACCAATTCACGATACCTAGTGCTAGGGATTTTCCAGCACCATAACTTAATAATTCTATATACCCAATACCAGGGGTTTACCAGTACCATCCCATACCAATTCTCCATACCCAGTACAGTGATATTCCAGCAGTATAACATAATATTTCTCCATACCCACTGCCAGGGGTTTTCCAGTACCATCCCTTATCAGTAGAACTCTCCATCACTAGAACCAGTGATTTTCCAGCACCATAACATAATAATTCTCCATACCCAATACCAGGAGTTTTCCTGTACCATCCCATATTAATTCTCCATACTTAGTACCAGGAATTTTCCAGTACCATCCCATTCCGGTTCTCCATACTCAGTACCAGGGATATTCCAGCACCATAAAATAATAATTCTCCATACCCAATACCAGGGGCTTTCCAGTACCATCCCATATCAGTTCTCCATACAAAGTACCAGGGGTTTTCAAGTACAATCCCATACCAGTTCTCCATACTCAGTACCAGGGGTTTTCCAGTACCACTCCATTCCAGTTCTCCATACTCAGTACCAGGGGTTTTCCAGTACCAGTTCTCCATATTCAGTACCAGGGGTTTTCCAGTTCCAGTTCTCCATACCCAGTACAGTGATTTGCCAGCACCATAACATAATATTTCTCCACATCCAGTACCAGTGGTTTTCCAGTACCATCCCATACCAATTCTCCATACCCAGTACAGTGATTTTCCAGCACCATAACATAATATTTCTCCACACCCAGTACCAGGGGTTTTCCAGTACCATCCCATACCAATTCTCCATACCCAGTACAGTGATTTTCCAGCACCATAACATAATATTTCTCCATACCCAATACCAGGGGTTTTCCAGTACCATCCGTTATCAGTTCTCCATACTCAGTACCAGTGATTTTCCAGCACCATAACATAATAATTCTCCATACCCAATACCATGCATTTTATTCTCCTACCTTCACAATAACTTTTCCCTATTACTCGTACACAGTGCCCCCATTGTGCCTTATCGCCTTAAGACCGATAAGTAATTTATCTTCTTTAGGTATATTACAAATTCTCCCCAATTCATCATTTTTTTTGAATGTCCTAAAACTGAAAAAAATGAATATTTATGTGTCAGTAATACTTCAGGACACAAGCATTTTGTCATCGCAACCATTACATTTGTGTCCTCCACTCTCTTTTTCATTAGTCGATCTTGTACGGTCTTTTCACTTTCATAAAGTTGCTGGCATTCTTTTTAAAAACCATTGGGACATAATACTGTAAAAAGTTCGATAGAAAACTCTTCAAAATGTTTACATGTTATCATTTGTTAAAATTTAGTTTTTCGAGAGAGAACTTTCAACCTCGCTTACAAATATCTGAGTTCACCCTTGTGACGTAGGTCCGGAGACATCTACGCTCGCCCACACAGTACTCCAGGCTGCAAATAGACTGAAATATGCGCGGTTAACCTCTATACACGGAGGTGGATGCTAGATGCAATAACTTATAGAGGCCGCGTTAACATTAATAATAAATATCGGCAGTATGCTTCCTCGTGCTATCGGAATGGCA